>CM076970.1:57509300-57636800 GCA_039105355.1 Benthosema pterotum | reverse complement strand
GGACGTGCAGCCTGAGGTTAGAAATGTTTTGGATTGGGATCATAGATATATAGTGTATAGACCTGCGCAGTGACATCACCGCCCCGGTACCAGAAGTGTTTTCCCCATTCATTTTCTCATAGACTTTTTGAAAATAATTTATATAAAGAAGATTTCGCCGCGGACAAAGCCACCTCCGGTCGTGACAAATCATGATGACACACATAATCTTTTGGGACAATCAAATAATTTCTAAGATGCTAATTATATATATTATTATATATCTATATGATGATATGATGATATTGTGTGTGTCATCATGATTCGTCACGACCCGAGTTGGCTTTGTCCGCGGCGAAATCGTCTTCATTTACATTATTTTCGAAAAGCCTATGAGAAACATGAATGGGGAAACACTTCTGGAACCGGGGCGGTGACGTCACTGCGCAGGTCTATATATCTATGATTGGGATTGGATGAAGAAGTTTGCCAAAACATCTAGCATATGTTGCTACTGTATGTTTAGCATTGTTAGCACCAGTTGGCATAGAAGAAAACGGAGAAAGTTGCGCTTTTTGCAAGACGTCACAATAAAAATTAGCATCTGAAATAGCATTTTGTTAGCATCCCCCAAAGGACATGGGACACGCCCCCTTTATGGCACGCCCCCTTTATGACATGCCCCCTTTTTGACACGCCCCCTTTATGACACGCCCCCTTTATGGCACGCCCCCTTTATGACATGCCCCCTTTTTGACACGCTCCCTTCAACCCAATCTGAACTGAAAAGTATTTACGAAAGGTTTACGAAACATTTTCACCATTTTCAAAAATATCAGACCTACAAGCTCATAGCGCGCCCCTATCGTGTCGCGCTATGAGCTTGTAGGTCTGATTATTTTCAATAACTAAATTATGCCAATGATGGTAAGTCATGCTAAGTAATGCTAATAATGCTAAGTAATGCTAATGCTAAGTAATGCTAACTAATGCTAATAATGCTAAGTAATGCTAGTGCTAAGTATTGTTAATAATGCTAAAAAATCCTAAGTAATGCGAATTGATGCTAATAATGCTAAGAAAGTAATGCGGGTAATGGTAAGTATTGCTAATGCTAAATATGTAAGGCTAATAATCCTAAGTAATGCTAATTGATGCTAATAATGCTAAGTAAGTAATGCTGTAATGTAATGTAAGTAATGTTAATGCTAAATATGATGCTAAGCGATGCTAATGCTAAGTATTGTAAATAATGCTAATAACGCTAAGTAATGCAAATTATAAGTAATGTTAATAATGCTAAGTAATACTAATTCTAAGTAATGCTAATAATGCTAAGTAATGCTAATTCTAAGTAATGCTAATAATGCTTAGTAATACTAATTCTAAGTAATGCTAATAATGCTAAGTAATGCTAATTCTAAGTAATGCTAATAATGCTTAGTAATGCTAATTTTTAAGTAATGTTAATAATGCTAATTAATGTTAATTCTAAGCAATGCTAATAACGCTTAGAACACCAAGCTGCATTTCCCGCCAAAAATGACTGTGTCCTCCCCTGTGATTGGCCAGCCTGGTGGGGGCGTCGGCCGACAGCGGCCTATCACTGAGCTCGCTCCCCTCGGGGGGAGGAGGGGCGGAGCCCTGGGACTCAGGCCCCGCCCACCTCAACCACCTATGGGTGACCAGCTGCAGCCGAGGACACGCCTCCTACAACAGCAGCGACGAATCGGACGACAGCAACGACGACGGCGACGAAATGTGGGAGGAGCTTCACCACCTCAGGGCCAAGTAAGTGAGTGAGTGAGTGCTGCTCGCTGCTGATTGGCCCGTGCGGTCCATGTGGGAGGGGCTTGGCTGAGAGGTGTCATGAGCTTGTTTTGCCGACGCAGCAAGCGAGATGTAAGATGGAGTGCCAGGATTTTTTTCTACCCTAAAACATAATCATCAGGTATTAATGTTATATGAAGAGCAATATTTTTTCCCAAAAAGTGTACAGTGTTTGTTAAGCTGTCATTTTTATGATTCCACCCTACCAGTTCATTAAGTATGCCACCCTGGTGGGTGGTGATGAGTGGAGATCCACCTGAACTGAAGCCACGCCCACAGCTTTAGTTGCATGATAAAGGGGGAGGAGTTAGGGGAGGGGCTGAACACGTGATGTCGCTATATAGAAGTTTTTTTTTTTCATTGGTACGTTTGACTGGAAAGGTTCAGCCTCCAGGAAGAAACCCTAAATACAAAGGGAAGGCATCATTGCACATAAAAAACACACCAAGGGGTTTATTTACATGCTGTCACCTCTTAAACATGTACAAAATTGGAAAAAATACAAAAATCACAGCACCACCTCTTTAAGGCCCTGCTACACTAGCAATATTTTGATCAATATCAACTAGCAATGTCAACATCAACGGGCAACATGATGAGACACATGGCAACAGGCAACATTAAAAGGGGAATTCCACCCATTTTCATTTTTTCCTGAGAGTGTACAAATGTGAACCAAATGGACCCTAGCGGGTCCATTTGGTTCCATTTGTACACTCTCAGAAAAAAGGAAGCCTTAGTTTGCATTGAATCATTTTCACCCAACTGCCACCCAACTCAAAATGTTCATTTAGTGGAATAAAAGTTACAAAATCCTTGTTTTTGTCCACAGCAGTGAAGCAGCAGCCATGTTGTTTTCAGAAAAGTTTATCTGTGTTCAGTCTAGCAGAAAGGATCAGGTGACGCCAGGAGGGGCTGTGATTGGAGGATTCCAAAATGTTGCCCAGTAGAGGGCGCTAAAGATCTCAGACTTTTCAGAACAACCAGGAGTTGATCATTTTCTATAGAAAGGTGGAAAGTCAACGTTGATAGTTGACGTTGCTTGTTGATGTTGATCGAAACATTGCTAGGTGTATCAGGGCCCTAATTACTGTGTAAGCCAGGCAAAAATGTCTGTGCGTGCGTGTGTCACATACAGTAGGGGTGGGATGATTAATTTACCTCACCATACAATGTCAATATCAATATTTAAGGTGCCAAATAGATTTTTATTGTGATTCTTAATCATGCTGCGATTCGATCCCATATATCCATACATCTCATGCAGACGCAGTAAAAGTAATTTTTTTTAAAAAGAAAGAAAAACTGTGTTTATTTTTGACCCCTTGATTCCTTGGAAATACTTTTTGGACACAAAATACATAGTTCCCTGTGATAGAGGAGTAAAAAATGAATGAAGGATGTGCTAATGTTTTAGAAATGGGTCAAGAATGCAAACAAAGTTGGTTGTTTGGGTTCATTTACTTTTAAAGCGTTCATATTTCACTAAAACCAGAGCAGAACTCCCACCATGGGACTCTGGAAATCAAAACCCTCAAAATGGGCGTGGCTATGCCAGAAATGGGGCGTGGCTACCTCCGAAGGGGCGTAGCTACCTCAAAAAGAGCATGGCTACCCGGAAGGGGCGCGGCTACTTTAAAGGGGGCGTGGCTACCCCGGGAGGGGCGCGGCTACTTTAAAAGAGGTGTAACTGCGCTGGGCGTTTTATTCTAACGTTGTCCCTGTTTGACTCCTCCCCCTCTGTTTGACTCCTCCCCCTCTGTTTGACTCCTCCCCCTCTGTTTGACTCCTCCCCCTCAGACACCTGTCGGAGGTGCAGAGCCTGCAGTCCAATCAGAAGAGAGAGATCGAGGAGCTGTACGAGCGCATGGGCAAGGCCCCGCCCCCAGGCATCGTGTCACCGGCCGCCGTGCTCTCATTGGCCAGCCGGCAGCGCCGCCTCTCCAAGGGCTCCACCCCCTTCGCTGTCCCCGCCTCCGGCTCCGCCTCCTCCTCCTCCTCCCCGCGCAGGAACAGCCTGCAGCGATTGGACGTGGTGCTGGCCCCGCCCCTGCAGGGTAAGAGGCCACGCCCCCCCCCCCCCCCCCCCCCCCCCCCAAATAAATAGACAAATAAATAAAATAAACGTCTACAGAGACAGACAGACAGACAGTGTTGCAGGTTATAATAAACAGTGTGGTTGCAGCGATCATCAGGAGGAACTCTCTATGCGGGGGAGGAAGCAGCAGTAATAATGAGTGTCCAGCTGCAGACCTAGCCTAGGAGTGGACCCTGGTGCCTCACAGTTGATGTGATGATGTCAGATCAACCCACAGGCCCCTGTTGTTGTAGCGCAAAACCCTAGACCCCTCCAACCGTAACCCTAGACCCCTCCAACCGTAACCCTAGACCCCTCCAACCGTAACCCTAGACCCCTCCAACCGTAACCCTAGACCCCTCCAACCGTAACCCTAATCCTAAATGCCCAACCCTCAACCTAACCTCACAGACCGTCAGTTCTGTGAGGTTGAGCATCGGGGATTTAGGCTTAGAGTTACCGTTGGAGGGGTCTAGGGGTTTTGCTACAAACCTTGCTACACCCTTCTCTAAACCTACCCCTAAACCTAACCACAAGCTAAGATGGTGCTGATAAGCAGCCTACTGGGAATTATGGCTTGATAACGGTAGAAGCGGGTGGGACATGGCAACAACAGGGGCCTGTGGGTTGATGTGTGACGTATGAGGCACCAGACTGGGTATTTAGGGGGGCATTGCCCCCCCATGCCCATGCCTAGATCTGCCCCCGAGTGTGGTTGTTAATAAACAGTTAATAATAACAGTGTGGTTGTTAATAAACAGTTAATAATAACAGTGTGGTTGTTAATAAACAGTTAATAATAACAGTGTGGTTGTTAATAAACAGTTAATAATAACAGTGTGGTTGCAGGGATCATCAGGAGGAACTCTCTATGCGGGGGAGGAAGCAGCAGCAGCTCTCAGGAGAAACCCTGTAAAGGAGTGACCTTTGACCTCAGTGACATCCCTAGAATGGTAGGTGACCTCTCTGCAGGGGCGGATGTAACATGGTACCCGTTTCGCTATGCGCCACGGGCGATGAAGCCGCACCCAGGCCATTTTCAGTTACAGGAGGAGTAAAGCAAGTCTCCAGGCTACATGATGGAAAGTTGGTTAACCAGATGTAACTCTTTGAGAGCGTAAAAATGAAACCAAATGGACCCTTGCGGGTCCATTTGGTTTCATGTTTACACTCTCAAGAGTTAAAATATTCATCATGTGAATTATCCCAAGTCTACACAACTAGAGAATGTAGAAGATTAATGGTCATTTTGATCTGTATGTTGGACTGTTTGCTTTGTCCAGTCTGAAATTGTGGCTTGAATTCTGAATAAATAGTGGTCCCTGGTATCTAAAAGGTTGAAAACCACTGATCCATACGGTAAAAAGTGTTCTTTTCCCCGCAGTAAGAATGAGCAGCCAATCAGGCTACAGATCCAGAATGAGGAGCCAATCAGCCTGCAGATCCAGAATGAGCTGCCAATCAGCATGCAGATCCAGAATGAGCAGCCAATCAGCCTGCAGATTCAGAATGAGCAGCCAATCAGATCTGCAGATCCAGACGACTACCTCATCTGAAGTGTGACTGAGGCTCCGCCCCCACCGCCAGGCCCCTCCCACCACCACCGTCTCCCTGCTCCAATTGGCTCACGGACGGACGGACGGACCGGCGGCCATTTTGTCACCAGAGAAGATTGGGAGCGCTCGTTTTTAATCACCTGCGAGGACAGGAGGTAGCTGATGAACATGTTCACTGTGTCCTATGAAAAAAAACAAAGAAACGAAACAAACTCTTTTCACACAGATAGGAAGAGGATAGTTGTAGCTTTTGGTTAACAGCTGCAGCGTTTGGGTGCGTTTGATGTCGTTTTTGGACTTTCCTGTTTGGATTCACATGGGCTGAGCGGTGCTGCTAGCCTCGGAACGATCTAAGGCAGACGGTCTATCAAAAGGCGGGACTTAACGATGTGCCTTTTATTTTTTCCAACCAAACGCGGCGCGGTGCAGCGCGGCGGTCTCGTGCACTTTGCACACGTCTAATAACTGCCTTGTTATCGAAAGCTTCCTCGAAATCCATTTTCCTGGAGATAGGAGTCCATAGGCCTGGTGAAGACTGAACAGGTGTGTTTCTCTGGGGACTGTAAATACAGCCGTACCGTTTGGTGCGACACTAGGGTGACACCCTGCTAAGATGGCCGCCGCGTGCATGCGGTCACTTGATTCCTCACACCAAGGCCTGTTAGGGTTGACCAGTGGACCTGTACGCTCTTTCTCTCTCTCTCTCTCTCTCTCTCTCTCTCTCTCTCTCTCTCTCTCTCCTAAAAGAAAAAATATATACAGTATATTAACATGGTGAGAAGAACCTTGATGATGTCATCAATCACCGTGGGTTCGATTCCCGGCCCAGGGGTTATCATACCAAAGACTGTGGATAAATGGGAGCCAGAATGCCTCCCTGCCTGGCTCTCATCAGCGTCGAGGGTTGGGATCCCTGAGACATACTAGTGTCATGTCCAGGAGGTGTACTGGTACATCAAGCTAGAGGTCTCAACAGGCCTGAACTGATCAGACCCGAGGCCTGGCCCGACTACATGGAGTAGTTTTTAGGCCCTACCCGGCCCTAAACTGTTGGGTTTGTTCAGAATTTGAGAACTAGTCTCCACAGAGTAAAAGTGAAATTCCAATCAGCACCATCTTCAGAATAGATAAATACAGAAAAGAACTACTGTATTATTTTTGCTATAATAAACTAAATCAAATTATTTTTTCATGGAGCCTGAAGCCCGACCGGCCCTACTGTAGAGCATAGATTTTAGGCCCTACCCAGCCCTAAATGTCGGGTTGGGTCTTTTTGGGTTCGGTCCTGGTCGGGTTTGGGTAGAATGTAGAGAACTCTACATCAAGCAGAACCAGGAGACATGGAGCTCAGCATGGCTAGAGGAACATCAGAGGAACATCAGAGGAACATCAGAGGAACGCTGCCATCACCACAGTGTAATAACGAGGACACGGTTGTCAACATGTGGACACAGAGCTGTAATGTCTGTCTGAGAGATACTACTTTTATAATACTTTTATTGTACGCTGCAGTTACAGTCATTGATGCACCACTTTACTAACGGCTGACTTCAACTACCATAGTTATCTTTCCATGATGGAATCACAAATGTGGACAAGAAACTTCCAGTGATTAGAAACTGATAATCCAAAATCTGCTCCTGGTTGAGTTAAATTGTTCACTAAAACATGTCACTCTTTTGGTACATAAACAAACAAACAAACATTGATTCAGACACTAGAGGGCAGGGTTGTCAAACTCAAAGACACAAATAGGAATTTGGTGCAAGTCGAGGGCCGGAGACACCAGACTGTTCACGATGACGTTCCAGGGAAACAGCAAAAAAATAAATTTCCTTCAAAAATCAATATCCCTTAAGGCATGCATTAGAAACTGAAAATGCATTATTAAAGTTCAGTTTCATGTCCTATGATCCTCACCAAGCTCTACTTTCAGAGTAAAATGAGACTGAGTCAGTGTTGTTGTTTTTTATTTAGTCTTAGTCTTTTCAATAAGACATATTTAGTCTTTTAGTCCCATTTAGTTTGGGTTTATATATGTTATACAGATTTATAGTTTTTAGCATGAAACATATCTCGTTTTAGTTCACATACTTAAAACGAAAGAAAAAAGGAAGTTAAAATGTTTCTTATTTCCATTAGTCTTAGGTTATGATTTAGTCTTCGTCTTAGTCTTTTGAAAATCAATTTTGTTAGTCTAGTCTTAGTCGACTAAATATCAAAAACCTTAGTCGACTTAGTCTTTAGTCTTAGTTGACAAAAAACATCACTGGACTGAGTTGAGGAAGTAAAACAATTAGTTGCATTAATTTCTAATCATGGTGTGTGTAATATATCAAAGGACCAGTTCTAACACGAATTCAATATCATCCTGTGGGCTGAAGATAATTCATTAGTGTTGTAGTTCTCGAGACATTGTCTCGTCTCGAAAGATTTTTATATTCTTGTTATCAACCATATCGCCCCAGCAGCATTATATTATTAGTAGTTTTGTTTAAAAATGTAATGGTGGTCGGGGCAAAACAATCAAATTCAATGTTACTAATAATAGAAGATTGAAAATCATTTAGAACGTTATTATATGTTAAAATGGGCATGACAAGACTAGGTCTTGGCCTCGGTCTTGACCAGTCTTGGTCTTGTCTTGGCCCTCTTCTCGGCCCCTCTAGGCCCCTCTAGGTCTTGGTCTTGTCTTGTTCTCGTCCCCGCTAGGTCTTGGTCTTGCCTTGATCTCGACCCTCTAGTTGCTAGTCTCGCCTCGATCTCGTCTCGATCAAGTCCGTGGGTGTCTTGGTCTCATCTTGATCTCGACCCTCTAGGTGCTAGTCTCGCCTCGATCTCGTCTCGATCAATTCCGTGGTTGTCTTGGTCTTGTCTTGGTCTCGCTTTAAGTGGTCTCGACTACAACACTATAATTCATATAAAATCAACAAGAAGTTAACAAAAAAATGAGCTCTATAGAGGCTGAATCAACTTTGTTTGTGTTTGTTTATGTACTAAAAGAGTGACTTTGACTTTTCTGAGATACGTGTGAGACAGTTGTCTATTAAACCTGAGAGTTCAGAATACAGATTTGATGTTTCTGCATGTCGATGGTGCTGCCAAAAAGAAAGAAAGAAAAAAAGCTTATTCAAATATAAAATATTTTTGGTTGCGCTGATGAAACTTAAAGGAACTTTCTGTTATATTTGACTTGTTATAATAATAATAACTGTAATAACATCTCTGGTACGGACAGCAATCAACAAGGGGTGGAAAACTAAAACAGAAAATAGAAAAGTTAATCTTTAAAGTTAGTTAATTTTAACGATCAATCCTTCAAACTACTGTCTGAAAGATCTTCTCTGTAAATACGTACACATGTAGCTTTAATAGGTTGTTTACAGGACATATCTGGGTGAATTAAACCTGTTAAACGGCAACTTTAATCCTTGCTCAAGCTGAAACGTATAATAATCTGTTACGACGTTGCGTTGCCAGGCTGTGTGCGTAGAACAAGCACCTTCGTCACTTTAGTGCTATGCTGTAGCTCTCATGCTTTATTATTATTTCATGTGAATTCACTTTCTGTACTGCCAACGCGTTTTGGTGTTCTAAGAATTAGGCTATCTTATGCTTTATCTATTGAAAAATATCAGATCTACAAGCTATGAGCTATTTCGGAAGCAAACATTTTTAACTCCAATCTTTGCTTCTGTGGGATCCCTAGAACAACATGTTTTCAGGGGGGGTCCGCAGCCAAATCTAGATAATTCTGGTGGTCCTTGGTATGAAATATGTTGGGCATCACTGACACAGGAACATATTGTTTTCAGAGAAACTAGAATCTAGTGCCAGAAACTAGAATTGAGTGTCAGGAACTAGAATCTAGCATCAGGAACTATAGAAACTAGCGTCCGAAAGTAGGATCTAGCATTGAAAACTAGAATCTAGAGTCAAAAAGTAGAATATTTTTTTTCTGAGAAACTAGAATCTAGTTTCTGACACATTTAGTTTCTGTGTGTGTGTGTGTGTGTGTGTGTGTGTGTGTGTGTGTGTGTGTGTGTGTGTGTGTGCGTGCGTGCGTGCGTGTGCGCGCGTGCGTGCGTACTTGCTTATGAAAAAGTATTCCAAAGCACATGCAGAAAATGCTGATATTTTACCCACAACATTTGTGCATTTTCTAACCAGCATCAGCATTGCAATATACTGTATTTCTACATAGTGAAGATAGCAGATCTACAAGCTGTTAAGTCTGCCGCAAAAATACTCAACTACATGAGTGGCCGTAAATCTATTTCTGTATTTTTCTATAGCACTGCTTTTCAGACTTTAATGTATATCATTTGTATGTTTGAATTTAGAGTTTAAATGAATATAAATCTATATTATATATATATATATATATTATTCTAGAGATGCCTTCTGACTGTGAACCATAAATACAGACATGCAGCGTTCGCCTTAACACACTGAAACGTAAACCGTCTTCGATTGACGTATAATAATATATTATTCCATGAAAAGGAAAAAGGAAAAAAAAGAGTTTTAATTATCTGTTGTGAAATGTTGGACTGTATGAGTCTGGTGTGTGTAATTGTTGCCTAAGTATCTTCATTATGCTGGATCTGTGCCTTAATTGTCTTCTTTTATATGTGTATACTCTGACTGTCGGAGGCGAAATCAGGCGCCGCAAAATCATGTTTTTCAGAAAGATTAAAAGTGATTTAATTTATGCTCATTGACCCTGGTTTGGTTTGTGAAGATGCTTGATGTATGTATATACACATGTCAGGGGCGGATGTAACATTCCACAATTGAGGGGGAGGGGGGGCAGGAGAAAATGGCACCATTTTCAGTTACAGGACTTTTATTAGTCAAGTAAAGCATCAATAATAACATCAGTTGTTGTTGAAGTTGCAACAGACACGCAGCATGCATAAAGCTAAAGGTCTGACTCAGAGAGTTTTCTGTTTTCAATGATGATATGCTGTTGGTTTAGTGGTGACACAGCTGTAGTTAGTTAGTAGCAGTAGTAGTGTTTCACATCATTTTAGTTATAAGCACTTTAATTTGAAATATCCTGGGTTGTTTTGCATGCTATCGTGTTTGGTGGGGCAGAGTGGACATTTAGGGGGGGCATTGCCCCCCATGCCTAGATCCGCACCTGATCCTGAACATCCCTAAAACCAAAGATATGATCATTGACCGACTGGAACCAGTGCATTGTTAAGACCCAGGATGTACCATAAACATAACCAGTTCTGGTACCATATCCATGGTTTAGGACTTTTGGGGTTGTTTTATAACAGTGTGACGATTCACTTACCTCACAAATCGATACAATATCGATATCTAGGGTTCTGAATCGATTCTTAATTATGGTGTGATTCAATTTGATATATCGCTTTTTTTTTTTTTTTTTCTTTTTTTTTTTTTTTTTTTACCACAAATGAGTGCTTTTATTAATTATATTTATAGTAGAACATTTTAAAAGGGAATTCCACCCATTTCCAAGTTTTTTTTCTGAGGGCGTACAAATGGAAGCAAATGGACCCGTTAGGGTCCATTTGGTTCCATTTGTACGCTCTCCGAAAAAAAAAAAAAAATCTAAACAATATAGAGTTATGGACCATGACCATGAAGTTCCAACTAGAACATTTTAAAGGGATTTTGAACAATATAAATAACAAAAAGTTCAATCATCATCCTACAATCCTACAATCATCCATGTATCCTGATAACATCAGTCAGTCTTTCTGACATTAATCAATAGGACCTAAATGAAGATCAAAAAATTAATGTTGAACCAAGCGATTCGATATTGATATCATGGAATTAAGAATTTTGATATATTGGCATATCGATTTTTTTTGCCCACGCCCATTGTTTTATTGATACAATGAATAAGCCCCAATGATAATAACAGTAAGAAAGGCTGCGTGTGTCACTTTAAAAAAAACTTTTAATCACTGTTACCCCAGCAGACTTTAAAGGAATAGTTCAGATTTTTGGAACTCAAGTTGTAGTAAATCCTGTCCATTAGTCTAAGTGGTGTCAACTGTATTACCGTATTGTCATTTTAATTGGAGGGAAAAAAAAACATATTCAAGCTAATATGGTAATTGATATCCAGAGATGGAACTACTTTTTGGGCGTAGTGATACGGACACAAACAACATATATAGTTCCCTGTGATAGAGGAGTAAAAATGAGCGAAGGATGTGCAAATATTTTAGACATACAGTAATTCAACAATACAATTACAAATTATATTAGTTTTGTAGACTGTCGTGAGACTGTAGGAGTAGCAGTAGGACTAAACCCAGGCATTTAATGACTTTAAATTCATTGACACACTTCGGCTCAGAATGACCATAGACCATTTATTGCAAAGCTTTTGCATGTTAGTATGGCGGTGTGGCTCTGCTCGTGTGATATCAAATCTATGTAACGAGACATAGGTCTGATATCACATTTGATATCTCAGATTTCTGTGTCTCGGCACCGAGACACAGGTCGGATATCAACAACCCCCCCCGAGCAGAGCCTAGCATAACACATTACAACAAAGACACAATCATTCCAAATACACAACGAACATATTACAGACCATAGAACACGTGATGATCACAGATACCCATAACAGAACCAGACACCACAATGCTATAATCCACGAATCATGATCATCTCATTAGCCATCAGAACTAGTGCCACAGGGAGGAGGCCGGGGAGGTGGAGGAAATTTGAACGCTTACATCTGAACAGGGACATGGAGCCAGCTAGCAGAAAGAGTGGGGACAGAGTACTGACTGCTTATAAAGACACCTGATTGAATGTGGGTGTGAGTGACTTGCTGACAGCCAATGAGACTGAGGGGAGTTAACATGGGGAGAGACTGCTGATTTAAAGAAACAGAATGAATTACTGACTGAGAATGATGAGTATAATAAACCATTCTGCCCTCCGTGCCTCCATGAACTATCGCTTACGCTGGATTCCCTTTATTTTAGTCGCACAACATAAACATTACAGAGACTAAAACAATGCAGTGCATTTATAGGTAAAAATATGAAAACCTGCCTCATGGTGGCGCTATAGCAGGCCAGAGTGAAAAAGGTGGAATATATTTCTCAACCTCCAAGGAAAGTGTGTCAAAGATTTCACATGAATTGCCTGTGGACATAAATTGCCTGTTGTGTTCATCAGTTGATGCTTTTTGTTGCAGGCCAATCTTGCGAACTTTGAAAGTCAATGATAGCCAATTAGGATGGAATATGAAATTTGGGACAGAGTCGTCTTGAGCACATGAGTCTAGGGATACTGTGTAACTATTTGCAGGATTTTTGGACAGAATCTGGATGACTAATATGAAAAAATATATATTTTACAACTCCTGGTGGCGCTATAAAAAGCTGAAGTGAAAAATACTGGTCAAAGTTTCATCTTTGCCCTCTAAGGAGTGGACAGACAGACAATGATATAATGATATCCCTTTAAACATTCAAATTTCCTAACGACTACATGGGAGCTGCACACACAGACCACTTGCCTAATAGTCCCTCACAATCAATCCCATCTATTACCCACCAAATGCACCCTTAGGCCTAGGGGTCGGTCCATTTGGCTTCATTTTACATTTTATGGACATGTAATCCAGCCAACCTGGCAACCCCCCAAATGGCAGCCCATTCAGATCCTTCCCTCCCTCCAGTGTTGCCAACTTGGCGCATTTGTCGCTATATTTAGCGCTTTTTCAGACCCCCCCTAGTGCCAAAATTAGTGAAAAACTCCTGGCGGAAAATCTAGTGCTTTTTGGCTGGTGAGTTGGGGGGGAATTGATTGACAGGCGCCAGAGATAAAACCCTCATTTTTCACCATTTTTCCTCCTATGACAGTGGTTTTCAACCAGTGGTCCCCAGGCTAAATGATTGATAGTTGGTTAACCAGATGTAACTCTTTGAGAGCGTAAAAATGAAACCAAATGGACCCTTGCGGGTCCATTTGGTTTCATTTTTACACTCTCAAGAGTTAAAATATTCATCATGTGAATTAGCCCAAGTCTACACAACTAGAGAATGTAGAAGATTAATGGTCATTTAATGGTCATATTCCCTTCCAGGCAAGCATCTAGCGCATTCTAGTGCATTTTGGAAGTGGCACTAGTGCATTTTGGATTTGGGCAGTTGGCAACACTGCCTCCCTCTAGCATAAGACTGACAGCTCTCACACATTCCACTTCCTCTTTCACCTCCACCATTACAAGATGGCCGAATTGTTTGGCAGCAGCACAGCAGCAGTTCTGCTCTCCTCCATTCTGACTACAGATTAACTTTACTACACTCAGAGGTGAGTTAAAGTCTTGGCTTGGTGTCAACACATACTGCTTCAATTTGGTTACTTTGAGTTATTTGATTTAACCCATTGTCTAGATTTCTAGTTTCTGAATAACATAATATTCAAAAACGTTTTCACGATTTTTCAAAAATAGCAGAGATACAAGCGCATAGCGTGCCACTCGGTGGCGCGCCATGAGCTTGTAGATCTGCTATTTTTCAGTAGTTAAAACATAATGCTTAGAACACCAACGCGTTCAGTACACTAAGGGTTAAGCCCGACAGCGCTTGAGTTTACTTTTGAGCTGGTGTGATCTTGTTTGCTATCATTTAAATCTACATTTTGGTTGAGGTTAATTTTGGTTGAGCCGTATGGAATGAGTCAAATATGAAATACCTTGTAGTTTATAGAAGAATAAATATGATCAGACACATTATCAGAGTTATAGACCTGTAACGGCCCATGTGTTTACAAACTATCATTTAAGCCGCAGGGGACCCCCTGGGCCTTTAGTTTGATATGTTGTAAAGTTTACTAAAGCCACAGCTATAGTGAGGATGAATCTCAGCAATGTTGTTGAGTGAATACAGAATGTTGCCTAAAGGAATATTGTACTTAATTGTTACACACAGGAAGTGAACACTGTTAGCTTTCCAAATATGGAGTTGTGTAGATTTGGGTCAGGCTAACCACAATGTAGCTGCAATGCACCTCTAGATTATTTCATAACTGGGCTGAATGTGGAGTTACAATTTGTCCATCAACTCCCCCATGACAAGAATTTTCATCTGCGATTTGCTTGTGTTAAACTTGCAACTTTGCAGCTTTATGGAAAGGTTAAAATGTCTTTCTATCTGCAAAGCATTTGATTAAAAATCCAGTTTTAATGATCCTATCTGCAGTATATTTGTTAGATAAAAATCCAAAGTAGTAATGAGCGAATTTCTGTCAAATTCTCTGCAGGTGATTCTTTTTTTTTTAAGTACTAGAGTTTGGTAGTGCTCATCATTAATCACTGAATGGCCCTGTGTACCACCTGGTTACATGCCTGCATTCCGACATGGCTCTATTCCTACATGTCCCTATTCCGACATGGCTCTATTCCTACATGTCCCTATTCCGACATGGCTCTATTCCTACATGTCTCCATTCAATGACAAAAATATAATGGTTGCCATTCCGACACATAATGCTTGTAGGAATGGTGCTACCTCTTCTGTCGGAGTGGTGACATGTTTTCAAATAATATAAGTACTGCTACTCCGACAATTGGACGTCAATGTAGGAGTGGCGGGATGTCGGAATAGAGCGGTGTAACCGTACCACCTGTCACCAGCCCAACCCGGTCATACAAACAAGTGGCTTCCAAGTCCAGCACTTTTATTTACTGCCAGAAAGTAGCTCATAACATGTCTACTGGATTGACATGTCTACTGGATTTTAATTCAACCTTTCCATACAGCTGCAATGTTGAGTTTAACGCTGTTTAATACAACTAAATCACAGATTATTATTTTTGTATGGGAGTTGATGGACTGAATTGCAACTCTAGACAAAAGAATCTTGCATTGTGGCTACTAGCAACAATGCATCTTTAGATTTGTCTTATAATGGGATGAATCTGTAAGTGCAAAACCCTCTGACCTCCCAACAAACTCATCTGTGATCTGCTTGTATTAAACTCACCAACATCACCGCTGTATGGAAAGATTTATCCTCTTTTTCTGCTTGTATTAAACTCACCAACATCACCGCTGTATGGAAAGATTTATCCTCTTTTTCTGCTTGTATTAAACTCACCAACATCACCGCTGTATGGAAAGATTTATCCTCTTTTCCTGCAAGTGTTTAAACTGTCTGTCTTCAGTTTATGTTTCATAGAATTTGCACATCATACAGGAGGCAGCATGCTGCCTGTCAGGAGCGGATTGGCCATCTGGAGTACAGGGAGTTTTCCCGGTGGCCTGCGCCACCTAGTGGCCTGCTGGACAAGATCCAAAATGCACTAGTGGCACTTCCAAAATGCACTAGAATGCGCTAGATGCTCGCCTGGAACATACAGATCAAAATGACCATTAATCTTCTACATTCTGTAGTTGTGTAGACTAAGTTGGGCTAATTCACATGATGAATATTTTAACTCTTGAGGGTGTAAAAATGAAACCAAATGGACCCTTGCGGGTCCATTTGGTTTCATTTTTACGCTCTCAAAGAGTTACATCTGGTTAACCAGCTGCCCCCCCCCCCCCCCCCCAGGGTGGCCTGGCAAAGGCAAAATTGTCCCGGTAGGAAAATATGTGCCAATCCGCCCCTGCTGCCCATTGATACAAACAAGTGCCTCCAAAGTCCAGCACTTATTTACTGATAGCAAGTAGCTCATCACATTTCTATGGTGGATTTTTATGAAGCAAACACTTTGCAGCTGTATGGAAAGGTTGAATTATCATCTACAATGTTGATGAGTTGACTGTCTTTTAATCCAAGGAGATGATTGTTAGTATTATTGGAGACAGAGGGTATTGCAACTCTGAAGTCATCCCAATATTTAAAAAAAAAAATGCATTGTGGCTAGATCTGGAATACCCAAACATTGAGTGTGTGTGACGCATGCACAGACATTTCTGCCTGCCTTACATGCTAATCTCTGCTCACTGCATCTGCAACGATTTGGGTACTTTGCAATTTGGATTATCATTACAAAACTTTGGCTGCATTACTTGGATATTAACATTGTGCTACAAGAACAACACATTGCATTTACGCCTACATCATATATTGTGGTTTACTTTTCAACAACAAAATCTCCAGTTGATGTAGTTGACTAAAGTGTATTGTTGCATTCCTTGATGCTGTTATGACTGCAACCAAGTGTAGAATGACTTTATGATGATCATTCTGGATATCTCTGTCCACTAGTACCTTTCTAACTCTTTACACTAGTTTGCATTTGTTAATTTTGTAGTTGTATAAAGATGTACATCACAATACCCAATTCAACCCTATATAGTACCATCTTGGCTGTTTTAAATCTACAAATGGGCCCTTTGGATATACTGTACTAGGCTGTGTGTGACAGACATTATTTGTACAAATGGAATTTGACTTGAATCTCTTTCTTTCTCTTCTGCAGGATGGAGCTGATGGTGTAGATGTTCAACCAGAGGATTGTCCTGACCTCCTGTGTGGTTCCATCTGGTGAAGAAGAAAAAAAATCTCAATACAGTTCAAAGAACTGGCACAAAGTGCAAAAATCTCAATACAGTTCAAACAAAAAGTGCTGCTAAAAAGTCACCAAATCACAATTGCCACAAAATAATAAAACATGTCAATATAACAAGTTTCACAACAATGCTAAACAAAATGACCACAAACATAACTGCCACAAAAACCACCACCCCATCCTGACTGCTCAGAGTATGAGTGTTGGTTGTAAGATGTGGACGTTATGAGTGTTGCTATAGAGTAGACCATACCTGGGCATTATGCGGCCCGGGGGCCAAATGCGGCCCTTTGGCTGACTCTGACCGGCCCGGGGACCACCAGTGGTCCTGGAGAGAGTTCCAGTTAAATATGGAGAGTTGGTTAACCAGATGTAACGTATTCATCATCTGAATTACCTACAATCAGATAAGGTAAAAGAATGGTCATTTTTTTTCCCTCTGTTTGCCTGTTTTGTTTCCCAAATACAGCGTGGTATCCTAAACAAAAGAAATCTTTAGTTTTGGGTCTGTGGGGCTAAAATTTCATCAAATGTTGGTCCTCTGTGGCTCAAATACTGAATAAATAGAGGGCCGCGGTATCAAAAAGTTTGGTCTTAAGGGGCTTCCAGACGGCATCGATAAACGCCGGCGTTATCGACGGGCGAGTTTTTTTATGCCGGCAGTGCCGAAATAAGAAAATCGCCCGTCGATAAACGCCACGCGTTTTAGGCCGGGAGCGGAGGGGAGGGGGGCGGACGAAATGCGTGGCTGCCAACAGACTACCAACTTCCCAGACAACTTCCAGTCAAGCGCTACCTGATCATGATCACGCTGAATTTACAATTCATTTACAATGAATTAATGACTCACCAGTCACCAATAATGATGGCTGCAGCCGTAGAGGTTGACATTTGAACGTAGACTATAGTTATTCCAAGTTGCGTAGGTTAAAATAAAATCGGCAGCATCCATCACGGTTTAAATATGTTGTATAATAAACTCTGCTGGCTAAAAGCATGTAACCAACATGCTTCGTCATAGCGTGACCGTGACACAAACTCACAACACGTCGCGCAATAATGCGTTGTAAACATTATAGAACGTTAGAGCCGAATTGCCACAACTCACGTCGTGGCTCGGCTCAGGGTCGGATATAGAGGGGGGGCAGGGGTGGGCACAGCCCACCCAAACGTGCATCCTGCCCACCCAATGAAAGGTAATATCAGTAGTGGTTTTCAACCAGTGGACCACTAGTGGTCCACAAAAGCCGAATAAATAGTGGGCCCTGGTATAAATAAATGTTCAAAAGCACTGCTTCTTATGAAAAACTTTGGAGTTGCCCACCCGCCATTCTTCCAGCCCACCCTAGTAGGGCTGGCTAGATCCTGCCCTGGCTCGGCTGCGCCAGAGCCTTAAATGATTAGGGAATCCACTCCCGGAACAGAAACGGTGAAGTCACTGTGCAGGTCTACTGGTAGAGTGGGTCCTCATCGTCCTCATTATGTTGTATGTTTGCTATAAATCGCCAAGCGTTTTACAAAAAGTTCACTGGAATTGAACATGAATTGAACTCGCGCGCGCGTGCTCGTTTCGTGCACGCGATAAAAATCAGTGACGCCAGGCGGAAAACGACCGACGATAAACGCTTTCTTGAACGCGGGTCGATTTTTGAACTTTTGTGCTAAAAAAACGCCGTCCCCATTGAGAATGAATTAGAGTGGGCGATTTATTCCTCGCCGTCTGTAAGCCCCTTTACTCTTACTTTCGTCTTGAAATTAAATTAATACTGCACAGACTTTAGTTCAGCCTTTAGTCTTGGTCCTCCACAATATTTTATGTATCTCATGTGGCCCCTTGGGAAAAATAATTGCCCAGCCCTGCTATAGAGGATGTCAAACTCAAGGTCCAGGAGCCAAATTATCATCTTACTGAATTATCTTCAACCATGAGGAATGATGTTTAATCACTATTAAAACTAGTTCTCGTGCATTGATATTTTATTATTTAGAGCTGGTCCTCTGGCATATTATTTAATTACTATTAGAACTGGGCCTCTGGTATATAAGAAATTAATCAAACTCATTGTTTTACTTTCTCATTTTGCTGTACTTCACTCAATTTCTCTACCAGGTCAGGTTGTGGCCTCCTGGTGGCGCTATAATAGCCCAATGTTTCAAGGCAATTGTTATGAGTTTTACTTTCTTACTTTGCTGAGCTTTAATAATGCAGTTTCATCTCTGCATTTATCTTTATTTAAGGGGAAATGACTTTTGAAGGAAAATGACTTGGCTGTTTTGCCTCCATGGGGCGTACTGGTAAACTGGTGCCCATGTGTTTTGCCTCCATGGGGCGTACTGGTAAACTGGTGCCCATGTGTTTTGCCTCCAGGGGGCGTACTGGTAAACTGGTGCCCATGTGTTTTGAAACCCAGTCTGACTTCGACTGAATGAATGAAGCATGGTGTATCACTCACTTCTAGCTCCCATCAACACTGATTTCATACTGCCAACAACAGTACGACATGGGATTGTATATAAAAAGGATGTTGTCCAACTACAAGTGAAATATTCTAGTCTGGGGTCTGAAATGTCCTTAAAAGGGTGGTCCGTGGCTTAAATGTGGGGGAAAATGGGCCTTGATATGGAAAGGGTTGGAAAAACAACTGGTACAGCACACGGGGTGTGCTAAACGCAAATGAAATGGCCAGAAAGTCACAAAGCTCCATGAATTCATACAGAAACAACCTTGCTATGACGATGCACCTCCATGGTACCACAGCACCTCAAAGGGTTAAAAAATCACACCTGTGTGAATTGAGAGGTGCTCTTATACGTTGTTGTTCAATTGTGCTTCACCCAAACACTATGTACCTGTCTAACTGTTCCACAGAAATGCTATTGTGCCTGTCTAACTGCTTCATGCCAATGTGCCCGTCTAACTGCTTCACAGGAACGCCCAATGTACCTGTCTAACTGCTTCACAGAAATGCCAATGTACCTGTCTAACTGCTTCACAGAAGCGCCCAATGTACCTGTCTAACTGCTTCATGCCAATGTATCTGTCTAACTGCTTCACAGAAATGCTAATGTACCTGTCTAACTGCTTCATGCCAATGTACCTGTCTAACTGCTTCACAGGAATGCCAATGTACCTGTCTAACTGCTTCACAGAAGCACCCAATGTACCTGTCTAACTACTTAATGCCAATGTATCTGTCTAACTGCTTATATGCCAATGTATCTGTCTAACTGCTTCACAGAAGCGCCCAATGTACCTGTTTAACTGCTTCACAGAAGCGTCCATTCAACTGTCTAACTGCTTCACAGAAGCGCTCATGTACCTGTTTAACTGCTTCACAGAAGCACCCAATGTACCTGTCAATGGCTTCACACCAACATGCATGTTTTGTCCAGCTGGGTGATGTCTATTGAGTGATTCATTTTTGCATTGGCTGGGTTTTTTGTATTGGGTGTTTTGCTTTGTTCTGCTGGTTGTTTTTATAGACTTTGTATTGGGTGTATTGCTCTGTTCTGCTGCTTGGTGTTTCTGAGATGTTTTAGGCCTTGGGCCTGGCAGATGTGTGTTCTGTCCACCTGTTGGCTTGTTTATACCCAGCACAAAAGCTCTTGCATCAGTGTTTGAACTTTCTTGTGTTCTCTCCACATACTGAACTCATGGTATTGGATGATCTTAAAGGCACATTCAGAGTTTAGGTTTTAAGTGATCACTGCGACCACTGCTATTCATAGACCACCACCTCACCCCTCCTCCCCTCTCTCTCGTGTGTGTCATCTCCTGTTCAACATTTTGTACAGATTATGGTGACTCCGTGAGTCTCACTTCCATGCTGTTGTGATGTTACATGAGGACACTCACGTATTGTGGTTGTTGTGCTGTATTTTGGTGATTCACTTTCAGCCATTTTATGTTCCTCTGGGAATCAGGGTTTGGAGTAATTTCATCAACCGTTTTTATTCAAACTTCCAGTTGAGTTTGCACTTGTGCTGCTTTTTCATCCCTTTGCATTGAACTGTCAAATGTCGTCACATTTGTCATTTCCTTCCTTGTATGAATTTTTATTCTCCAGTGCTTTGCAGTGACTTTATCTTATGTTTCCTTCAATGCATGAGGAGTCCAAACAGCTTCTTTTCATGGAAGGAACTTACATGATGAGCTAACCAGTTCCTTTCTCTCCTTTTTTCATGTTTGTAAACTGAAGGTGTCTCCACTCGTGGACGTTGTCGTGAGTAGTAGTAGGTAGGTTGTGTGCAGACAAATGTACTGTATATGGAAACATTGTTACATTATGTTTTTGTTTTATATAGTCCCTCAGGAGGAGGAGCTGGGTGAACAGTGCAGTACAGTTGAGGTTGATGCTGAGAGGTGAGTGTTTTATACTTACAGTACATGTACAAAGGAGGTTTTGTGCTTATCACACCAATGTACTGTATGTGCAGACAAAGAGGGATGAAATATCGTTTCCCACTCATCCACAGTGCAATAAAATATTGTGCATATGGAAACATTGTTACAAAATATTTCCTTGTGTTTTATATAGCCACTCATTCAGTACAGCTGATGCTGCTGCTGAGAGGTGAGTGTTTTATACTTGCATGTACTTACAAGGTTTTGTACTTGTCACACCAATGTACTGTATGTGCAGACATAAAGAGGAATAAATATCGTTTCCCACTCATCCACAGTGCAATAAAACAAAGACAAAATGGCAACAAGTATTTTGTTTTGCGTTGTTGCATCACTTTTTTTTCTCTTCATGGTTGCAGTGATCCTGTGTCGCAGGATGCAAAGCGGGGGCAAAGGCAGTCAGTCAAACGTGCTGTTTCGGTTTCTGGGCCAGAGAAGTGAGTACAGGTAATTGAGGGCTCGCTTCCAGCGAGACCTCTATGTTCTCCACTTTTTATATTTATTTTTTTTTATTTTTATTATTATTCCGCCCCTTTTTTCGGTCGCCTACTACTTCCACATACTTTATGCTAGAACTTTCGTTCAAACTTTAAAACGTTCAGCTTGATGCTGGGAAGTGTGCTTAAATTTTATTTTTTAAAATTCTTTATACTTTTTAAACAATTTCACTTTTTAACTTTTTCAGGTGTGTTTGGCACAACTCCATATTTGGAGATGCCTAAAAATTTTTGTGCTCTCATAACTCTGTCATACTTTCACTTTGAAACTCCGTTCCAACTTCAAAATGTTCAGCTATCTTTGAACTTTCATTGCCCGGTAGGTTTTTTTGGACAAAAATCTATAGTTTTCAAGATATTTAACTTTTTTACTTTTTCAGGCGTGTGTGGCACAACCCCATATTTAGGCTGATTTTTCCAGGCCTGGATATGATACAATGATACAATGTATTTGAATACAATGTAGCAACTGTCACACGCGCGCGCGCATGCCCAAATATGCGTGATGCACGCTCACAGACAGACATTTCTGCCTGACTTACACAGCATGTTAGTATTAACATGTTAGCATGTTAACATTAGCGTTAGCTATTGAAAGCATTGACATTATCTATAGCTATTGAAAGCATTGAAAACAATGTAATTGATTGAAGGTCAACTGTTACACACGTGCCAAATTTACCTTAGGTTATAGGTTTGTAGGTAACCAAATGGACCCTTACAGGTCTTTAATAGCATAAACCCCACCCCCTCTGTCTTCCAATTGGCTGGTCTTTACACAGCTATAACTTGGATTTGGAACATGCTACCATAGTGAGCCAATAGGAACAAGTTAGCATTACTTAGCGTTATTAGCATTACTTAGCATTATTAGCATTTTCACAACACTTAGCATTAATAACTATACTTAGCATTAGCATTACTTAGCATTATTAGCAACACTTAGCGTTATTAGCATTTTCACAACACTTAGCATTAATAACTATACTTATCATTAGCATTACTTAGCATTACTAGCATTACTAACATTTTCACAATACTTAGCGTTACTTAGCATTATTAACTATACTTAGCATTAGCATTATTAGCAACTTGTAGCATTATTAGCATTTTCACAATACATTACTTAGCATTATTATCATTACTTAGCATTAGCATTAGCTAGCAATCTTAGCATTACTTAGCATTACTGGCATTACTTAGCATTATTACCGCCTCTATACTTAGCATTAGCATTACTTAGTATTATTAGTATTTTCACAATAGTTAGCATTACTTAGCATTATTATCATTACTTAGCATTAGCATTAGCTAGCAATATTAGCATTACTGGCATTACTTAGCATTATTAGAATTTTCACAATACTAAGCATTACTTAGCAGTATTAGCAATACTTAGCATTAGCATTACTTAGCTGTGGTTGTGGTGAATATGTCAGAGTTAACTGTAACTATGTTTTCCAGCCTGCCATTCGTCTCAAACATGGTGGGTGGTCTTTCAAGAATTTAATAGATTATTAATGTAACATGTTAACCTTAGCTTTAACTATTTTACTTTTCTCTGTAGAAAATCTACTTTTTCCACCTTTTTCACTCATTTTACTTTAAATCTTTTTCTCATGTACATGTTTTATAGTCCTTACTTTGATTGGTTCAAACAAAACAAGTACTATATTGGTTGGGTATACAATTTCATTTATATTATTCTACTTGCTATACAAGCTCATGTTTGCAGACAGATTTATTAAAACAACATTGATATTCATTCAACAACAAATTAAGGCACCAGAACATTTAAGGAAGAACACATGGTAACACATGAAATAAATAATACACTTCAATTTACAATTCAGGCATTTAGCAGATTAAACAGATTAAAGTTTACAATTTCAGCAGAATTTACAATAGACTTTACAGTATACTAGTATAGTGTTTTTATATAATAGATAATAAGTGTATAATAAAAAAGATAAGTATAATAAAAAGAATATGTACTTAGACAAACACATAAAAACAATGACAAACAATCCAAAGGTTTTCTTTTCTCAAAATGTAAACAAATGGATTGCCAACACTAGAACCTAACCTTAGTAAACCAAGCAGAAAAATTCTCTGTAGTATTATCTAAATTATTATTATCCCTTTTAACTGTACAAATCCTTTTCACTTTTTTGACTTTTTACGCTCATTCTACTTTAAAATATTTGCTTTAGCAATAACACACTTTCTA
Source organism: Benthosema pterotum (assembly GCA_039105355.1). NCBI lineage: Eukaryota > Metazoa > Chordata > Actinopteri > Myctophiformes > Myctophidae > Benthosema > Benthosema pterotum. Next base: position 57,612,690 of record CM076970.1, on the reverse strand, counting down.
CTGTGATGTGCATCAGCGTTAGCTTTAGCTATTGAAAGCATTAGATATAGCTATTGAAACCATTGGCATTAATTTTAGATATTGAAAGCTTTAGCATTAACTTATGAAAACTATTAGCCTGACCTCAGACTGAATTGTCATTTCCTTTCACTTCATTATTCAGACTGAAGTAAATAAACACTCCAAGAGTTGTGGTGAATATGTCAGAGTTAACTGTAACTATGTTTTCCAGCCTGCCATAGGTCTCAAACATGGTGGGTGGTCTTTCAAGAATTTAATAGATTATAAATGTAACATATTAACCTTAGCTTTAACTATTTTGCTTTTCTCTGTAAAAAATCTACTTTTTCCACCTTTTTCCATTCATTTTTACTTTAAATATTTTTCTCATGCACATGTTTTATAGTCCTTACTTTGATTGGTTCAAACAAAACAAGTACACAGAGTTGTGACCTAAATCTTTGATTTCTCGGATTCCACAAGAATTTAAAATTAAGGCACCCAGAACATTTTACAGTAAGGAAGAACACATGGTAAATACATCAAATAAATAATACACCTCAATTTACAATTTAGGCATTTATCAGATTAAACAGATTAAAGTTTACAATTTAAGTAGAATTTACAATAGACTTTACAGTATACTAGTACAGTGTTTTTATATAATAGATAATAAGTGTATAATAAAAAGGATAAGTATAATAAACAACATTGATATTCTTTCAATGCAGAGTTGTGACCTAAATTTTTGATTTCTCTGATTCCACAAGAATTTAAAATTAACATTGATAACAACATTGATATTCATTCAACAACAAATTAAGGCACCAGAACATTTTAAGGAAGAACACATGAAATAAATAATACACTTCAATTTACAATTCAGGCATTTAGCAGATTAAACAGATTAAAGTTTACAATTTAAGCAGAATTTACAATAGACTTTACAGTATACTAGTACAGTGTTTTTATATAATAGATAATAAGTGTATAATAAAAAAAGATAAGTATAATAAAAAGAATATGTACTTAGACAAACACATAAAAACAATGACAAACAATCCAAAGGTTTTCTTTTCTCAAAATGTAAACAAATGGATTACCAACCCTAGAACCTAACCTTAGTAAACCAAGCAGAAAATTTCTCTGTAGTGTTATCTAAATTATTATTATCCCTTTTAACTTATACCAAATTAACTTGTTTTTTAGTCTATACTAAAAATAGTTTTTAGTATATTTTTGAATCTAAATGAAATGAACTTGCATTTTTTTATTTTATTGATTTTAATTCCTATTCTATAAAATTGTAGAAATTAAATCCTGATAATCCTGTTAATATTTTAACAGCATTACCACGCACGCACGCACACACACACACACACACACACACACACACACACACACACACACACACACACACACCACCCCCCAAAAAACAACAAGACTGGTGAAATTCCTAGTGGCCCCCCACAATACATCCAGTCACTTGATTAGCAGCAGGTAGTTGTGCGCAAACCAAGAACCCTGTAGCGATGACTGAGTAGTTTTGTTGGCCAAAAACAAAATGGCCCCTTTGCTCTCCTGAGCAGGGGAAATAAAACAAAGGTACCTTAGTGTGACAGATGTCTGTAAGACGGTTCGGAGGCCCACAGCATCATACCACTCCCGACCACGATAACTGTACAGCAGGCAGCAGACAATCCACTTGGAGCACACCGACCGGCAACCCCACAGCAGAATCCTCTCTCCTCCTGTCTCGACGCACAGCAGAAGAGGCTTTCTGCACTGTCCCTTAGCTCACCCGTCGTCTTTATGGGTTAGTGAGACCCGGCAGCCAAAAAGTCACTCGTCAGTTGCAGCAGGTAGTAGAAGTGTCGGAGCGGTGAGACAAGGTGCAGGATTGAGTGGCATCCTCTGGAACAGTGACTGGCATGTTCTGGAACTTTGTTGTTACCTGCTGCAGAAAAAAAGAACACATAATATGCATATGCATTGTTCATCGTTGCAAATTAAATAGCCACTAAGGGGCAGTGTGAATAGTTTGGTTGATACCTGCTGTAAAACACACAAGGACACATAGTATACATATGAATTCTTCATTGTTGCAAGTTAAGTAGTGGATGCTTCATCATATTATGTTGACTGTAATACATTTTAAATGGAAATAACCTACATGTAGCGGAGAAGGTGGAGTATTAGCCTCTATGTTAGGGTGGATAGGCTTTCTAGTAGTGTGTTCTTGTTTGTGGGAGGGGTGGGGCTATCATCCTTGCTGCCCTCATCTGTTACTCCTCTCAAATCAAGACTTGTGGTGTTGTTAGAGATAGCTGTAAATAGCATTTGGTTATTTACCAAATAAGCATTGGACTCACAGTCGAAGGATTACAATGCAATAGATTTATTATGCCATGGAAACAACTTACTTGTCTTTAATCAGGGGCTACAGAGTGGATGGGCTGACATGTGCTTCCTCATATTCAAATAGACTGGGACAATGTGAAGCTTTTCATAGCTTGGTTGATACCTGCTGTAAAACACACAAGGACACATAGAATACATTGTGAATTCTACATTGTTGCAAATTAAGAATGCTTCATCGTATTATGTGGATTGCAATACATTAAAAAATAAAACTTACGTGTAGATGGTAAGGTGGAGTATGGGCCACTATGTAAGGGTGGATAGGCTGTCAAGTGATGTGTTTTTGTTTGTGGGAGGGGCGGGGCTGCCATCCTTGCTGCCTTTATCTGTTGCTCCTCTCAAACCAAGAGTTGTGGTGTTGGAGATAGCTGCAAATAGCATTTGATCATTTACAAAATAAGCATTGGACTCACATTCGAAGGATTACAATGCAATACATTTATTATGCCATAGAAACAACTTACTTGTCTTTAATCAGGGGCTACAGAGTGGATGGGCTGACATGTGCTGTCCATCCCTCTTTCTCATGTTCAAATAGACTGGGGCACTGTGAAGCTTTTCATAGTTTGGTTGATACCTGCTGTAAAACACACAATGACACATAGTATACATATGAATTATTCATTGTTACAAATTAAGTAGTGAATGCTTCAACGTATTACGTATGTGGATTGCAATACATAAGAAGAAAAAAAACTTACGTGTAGCAGGTAAGGTGAAGTATGGGCCTCTATGTAAGGGTGGATAGGCTGTCAAGTGGTGTGTTTTTGTTTGTGGGAGGGGCGGGGCTGCCATCCTTGCTGCTTTTATCCATTGCTCCTCCCAAATCAAGAGTTGTGGTGTTGGAGATAGCTGCAAATAGCATTTGATCATTTAGCAAGTAAGCATTGGACTCACAGTAGAAGGATTACAATGCAATATATTTGTCATGCCATGGAAACAACTTACTTGTATGTACTTACTTGGGAGCTGCAGGATGGATGGGTTGTGACAGGTTACCGACTGTGCAGTCGGTGGGGGGGGGGGGGGGGGGGGGGGGGGGTATTGGGGGGGGGGGGTCCTATTTCTGTCTCGTGGTGGATTTGAGTCCACCCCTCTTTCTCTGGTTCAGAGAGAGGATGGGGCAGCGAGGCCAGTTGGTGGAGCCTGGCTGCAAGGGAGGACCCCCCACCCCGTTGATAATATTGTACTGTAAATATGTGAAAATTAAAATCTGAAAATTATGTCTATTATAATATGATGAATGCACAATGATGTCTATAATATAATGATGCTGAATACAAATGTGTCTCTTAAAATACATGATTATAATATAATAAATAATTACTACTTCCTATCAGATGTTGGCTGTTTATTTGACAAGAAATAATAATAAAATAATAATACAAAATATAAAAAATAAAAGATATATATAAATAAAATAAATATAAATAAAAAAATAATAAATAATACATATGGCCAGTAGCACATAATTTGACATGTAAAATGAAAGAGTCATACTTTTAAATATATGTACACATTGTAAGATAATACATGATTATAATATAATAAATAATTAAATGTGTTGTTCTATATGAATGTTCAGACATGACTTGTAAAAGTACTTCCTATCAAATGTTGGCTGTATGTTAATTTGATAAGAAATAATATAATAATAAAAAATATAAAAAAATAAAAAATAAAATAAATAAAAATAAATAAAAAAATAATAAATAATACATTAAATAATAAATTGTTGGCCAGTAACACATAATTTGACACGTAAAATGAAAGACTCTATAAATATATGTGCACGTTGTAAGATTTAACAATACAAGTCGATATCATTAATGATTGTTACTCTGAGCTACTGAGACACGCTAGAGGTTATTACACAGTACACAGGGTTGTGGTAACTGTGATAGGTCCGTAATACCCCTGACTGGACACAATGCAGCGGACGAGAGATGAAGATGTGGTCCAACAGGGTGTTCTTGTCCGTTGTGGCCGCAGTGATGAGCTGTGCGTATCCTCTTGATTCAAACATCTCGAGTATAGCATGTGCCCCACCGGACAGCAAGTTCTCGTTGAAGTCGCCACAGACGATGATTGGGTGATGATCCATGATCTCTAAGGACTCCAAGAGGTTTTTCAGGTTTGGCAGGAACTGTCTCAGGCTGTAGCTTGGAGGTCTGTAGACAGTAGCAATCACTGCGTTCACCGGGGCTTCGACTCTGACAACCACAAACTCCAGGTCAGTTACATTATGTAGGTACTGCTTCTCACGGGCTCGAATGTTGTTCTTCACATAAACAGCAACTCCACCCCCGCTAGCGTTGGCCATGCAAGGATTGTTCGTGTAGGAAACGTGCCTGTTCCGCTTAAACATACTGTAGCCTTCCAAATGGAGTTCCTCGGCAACAAATGATCCTTGCAGGTGAGTTTCCGTGAGACACAAGACATCTGCTAGACCCAGCTCGTGATGACTCTTAATGTCGCCGATGTGAGGTGCCAGTCCTTCCGTGTTATGATGGATGATGGTGAGAGTGTCGGGCCTGTTCAGTGTTTGCGCGCTGTGTGCGAGTGGCATCATGTCGTCCAAGTGGGCTTGGGTCATCCTCTCGAGGCCTGCGGTGACTTCAGGGTTGGCGTAGATTTTAGACTCGTCCATGCCGATGATGTGCATTCCGCTGAGAGATGTTACCCTGCTGAGAGCCACGTAAGCCATGCCGGGTTCGAAAATCGTCTTCAGGGACACCACAGCAGTTGAGGTGGTCATGCCTTGAACTTTGTGTATCGTGCAGGCAAACGCGAGCTTCAAGGGAAACTGTCGGCGTACTGCGTGCTTCAGAGTTTCCTCGACCCTCTCTATGTACACAACGTTATCGTCTCCTCCGGGTGCTTTATGACGGTGCCTCTGTCCTGCGTTTCTGTTGTCCAGCTCAAGCCCAAGCATCGTTGTATACACAGCGCCGTCTTGCTCACAGGTAACCATCCGGACAATTTTACCAAACGTGCCGTTAACAAGTCCGTCGTCCACATCGATGTTTCTGGTGATCATAACGCGGGCGCCGATAGCAACTTGCAGCGTGTCTGGTAAGTCGTGCTTGGTTCCGCGACATGGTTTTGTCTGTCTGGCCATTCTTCCTGAGGATCTGTCCTTTCTGTAGTCATCTGCGTCAATGTCTGTGATGTCCGAATGAAGCAGAGCTAACGTTTTCGCGTTGTGTTCATTGACCTCCTTATTAGTGGAAAAGATGTGAAGTACGTCATTTGGGCAAAGTTCCGGTACGGTGACGGCTCGTGAAAGCAAAGCTCTGTCTGATTCACGCAACGTTTCCTTCTTTTGTTTCACACGGATCCTGTTCAGCGTCTCAGCGTAAGCGATGTCGTCTTTCTGGCGCATGATCTCTGTCAATGTGATCATCTGAAATCGGTCTTGCCAAAGGTCTATCTCGCCCGGTTCATGGACACAGAGTGGCTTAGCTTGTGAAACCGGCGAGAGCTGATAGAAGTCTCCGACAGTGAGTACTGACATTCCTCCGAAAGGATGTTGACTTCCTTTGATTTGTTGTAGTCTGTGATCTACATAGGCGAAGATTTTCTTGGAGACCATGGACACTTCGTCGATGACAAGAATTTCAGCATTTGAAAGCTCTGCTCGCACTTCGTCCAATTTGTTGCCAAGCCCTGGGAATGGAAGCTGTATGGATCTGGGTAGCTTAAAGATGGAATGCAACGTTTTGCCTGTAATGTTGAATGCTGCGGTACCCGTGAATGCGGCTAGCAGAACAGTAGGCTTCGAGATGTCAGTTTCCTCACGATTTCTCTCGAGTCTAGACAAGATCTTGGATGCCTCTGCATATAGACATTTTATCAAGTGGCTCTTGCCTGTACCAGCTCCGCCATTTATGTAGAAGAAGAACGGCTCTGCGGGCAGATTACAAACACGCTTGATGCACCAGTCTCTAACTGCGTAGAATATGCATGCTTGCTTCTGGTTCAGACCTTGATACATTTGGCGCAATACTACAGGGTCTGTATGGGTGATTTGTATCATCGGTGCAGCTGCTGTTGTCGGCTCAACGCTATAGTCTGGGACATCTTCTTGCTCATGCTCGTCATCCAAAGGTTGTGCTAAGCGCTCTGCGATAGATTCCAACCTCAACAGTTCAGATTCAGGAGCCAGATTACACCATTCATTTTGTATGGGCCCGTTCTGCTCATATTCGTCTATGGCGCTCTGGATTTCATCCCCGTGTTTCTCATATTTGGCCTTGTTTTCTTTGACAATGAGAAATACCGGCTGGAGTTCATTTGAACCAGGCAGCTGAACATAGGCACCCCTGAAGAAGGACTGGTATGTTGGGAAGCGTTCGCTTTTCAGCTGCGAGTCTGCACGGTGTGGGAGGTACAGTTTGAGCAGGTTGCCAAAATGTTCCTCGGGATCCTTTTTCTCGGAGAGGCGGAAAAATTTGATGATGGCTGGTCTCGCCTTTGTTCTTTTCCTCACAAAACCCATCTCATTAACTAGAGGCACAATGTCTGTAAGTGTCTTTTTCTTTCTGCCATAGATGATATCGCAAGTAGCAGAAAAATCAGCCAAGCACATCTCCTCGAAATCTGCTCGTTCAGGTCTCGCGTGGTATTTTTCCATGAGCCCCTTCATCCACACATCCATGCAGTCTGGTGTGGTTTTCTCCAAACGTTTGCGGGGGTAGCTCATTTTCACTCTGTTGTCAGCAGTTGGTACGAAACGGACAGCGCGTGAAGACCTTTTCATTTTCAGTCCACATACACGAGTCACACACTCTTGAGCGCTGACCTCTCTCTTTTTGGTATACGCCTGCATGACTTGCATCATTTCTGCGCGTTCGTCCATGTTGTTGCTGTCTAGATTTGTGTTTTCAATCATTGTTTTGAGATACTCGCTCAACCCGTGCTCGGCTTTGGTGATGTAGGCTGTCATGTACATGATACACGAGTATGCGTTCAGAATGAACTGTATGTCAATATTGGCATCCCAGGCGTCAAGAATATAAGGATTATATGCATTCACCATGCAGTCCTTTGGATCGCGTTTCAGTACAACTTTATTGGAGCCAGACAGTGCTTCGAGAGACTCTGTAAACTCTTCTGTTGTCAAATTGCATGTAGCCAGCAGCTGAGGTAAATCCAGATTTTCGGTATTAGGGTCGTTAAGCATCTCAACAACTGGTTTAAGCTTCTTTTTAGCTGCATTCAACCTGTCAGATGGCGGAGGTCTCGTTATCATAGTCTTACTTGCAGGGGGTTTAGGAAAACCAAATCGGCAGCCAGGTCTTTTATTTTTGTAGCATGACTGTGAGTGATTTCTGCTGTGTGTCTGAAGCCCTTTAACCTTTCCGTGCATTACTGGTTCGGTGTGTGGGTCAGGCAACCGGGCTGTTACGTACTTGTCAATGAAGTTGCACACGGTCTCGTCAGAGTCTTGATCGAATTCGGGTGCTCCCTCTGCCCATAACATGTAATGCGCATGCGGGCTCCCACGGTGTTGCCACTCTAGTCTTAAGAAGAAGTCTACAATCTTGCCAAGAGGCTGTGCATCACTCTGTAAGAACTTAAACAATTCATCCACACGTTTGTCAAACATGCGCATTGTCGTAACTGGATTGCTTCGTAATATTTCGCACTTTGTTGCCCAGTCAAGTTCTTCAAAGTTAACCTGCTCACCTTGTTGGTTCTTAATTGCTTCAATCACCTCAGGCCACCTCATCTCTGCAGCAGAAACTGTACCGAACCAAGTGGGTTTTCCTAATTGTCTGATGGTAGCGAACAGATCTCTGGTTGTTTTCTCCCAATAGGCAGGGGTTCCTCTCAGTGGCTGCATGAATCTGATTGCGTCTTTGTTTTGCACCAGTTTCTGAACCTCACGTTTGTCTTGTAACATCCTGGAGGTTATTTTGCGACCATCTCGTGTCACGGCCTTTCCTTTACGCAGTTGTATTTGCATACTGGAAGTAGCCAAATGTATTTCTGTTACGAATTGCGCAAAGAACAGGTAATTTGTATCTCTGGCAAAACGAGTATCTACAGATAAAAGCCTTGCTTTGAAATAACTGCTGGGTGTTAACTTAATGGGTCTCGCATCGTCAAATGTGTTTACACTAGTGGGGAATTGGACTGGGAATGCCATAGACTCGAGTTTAGGGGTTCTGAAAAAGCTGACCGGCTTATTACCTTCGGCAGGCGCAATGCAGTAAATTCCATCGCTGAATGTTAACAGCTCATCTGCAATGTCAATTGGCTGTAGACACGATTCGAGGGCAATGCCTCCTGTGGGTTGGTCACCCTCTTCTTCTGTATCGTTTGACTGCCCTTGTTGTTGAATGTCATTACCGGAGAGGATATCGACACGGTGTTGCTCAGCTGCAGGGCTATCGTGTGGCTCATTCAGTGCGTTTTGCTCACACCTGTCAATGTCCATCAAAGCGTCATCGTCGTACTCATCACCCCCCATGACATCATTCATTTCATCGTCACTGTCTTCCTCGTCGTTAACTGTCGGGTCACACAATTCGGCCTCGTCTCTGATCGTTATGTCTTTATACTCTGGGTGAATTTGTTTCAAAGTGCGCAGCGCCTTTAAAACTTTAGACCAAGTGACAACCTGGAACAGTTGATGTCCTTTGAAGCGCAACCGCCTCTTCAACTTTACTCTCATCACTTGAGATTCACCTCGAAGTCTGGGTAACGTGTTGACAGTCGTCTCTACTTCGGAAGGCACACAAACCACATTACCACATAGTGCTCTCTGCTGGCCTTTGGGGAGAGGTATGATCTTAGCAAATGTTAGGTACTTGGAAGATATATGCCTCTCCAATATATTAAGATCGGACAATTCGGGGGAATTTCTGCCAGTTCCAAATTATTAGCAATAGCAAGCTTTGGCATGCGTCCTCTTTTAACATGGTCGTGGCAGGTGGAGCAGATCCATTCTTTCTTCCTCTCATCGGGCACTGTGCATTTACCTGACTTGCTGCATTCATCATTGCAAACATGAACGTATTTTCCTGTCAAGCACGCAGACACGACATGTGGGTTTTTGACGTAGGCTGTCCTCTTGCACTCTATTTTTCGATCTGGGAACAATGTTCTGTGACACACTGTGCAGACGTAAGTGGGGCCATGTTTTATCCTTTCTCTAAAAACAGATATGGCTTCTTGCATTAGAATGTTACGTATCTGTGCACGCAATGCATCTGCTTGCCGGTATTTTTCTATTATTTTCCGAGTGCAACGTGCCTTAAAAAGGTGTCTATATGATTGGTCACTGTGGTACTTTTTAGAAATGTAAGCATTGCAGTTCTGTAAATGGCGTCGCCTGAAATCTGGGTCCTTTTTGTACCTCTCTTGATTGATTTGTTTCATGGTCTTAATATGTTTGACTCTAAATTCAGGATTATTTCTGTATTTCTCTCGCATGCTTTGTTTCATGCTATTAATATGTTTGAGTCTAAATTCAGGATTATTTGTGTATTTCTCTCGCATGCTTTGTTTGTGTTTGAGGTTAAATTCAGGATTTTTTGTGTATTTCTCTCGCATGCTTTGTTTGTGTTTGAGGTTAAATTCAGGATTATTTCTGTATTTCTCTCGAATGTTTTGTTTGTGTTTGAGGTTAAATTCAAGATTTTTTGTGTATTTCTCTCGCATGCTTTGTTTATGTTTGAGGTTAAATTCAGGATTATTTCTGTATTTCTCTCGAATGTTTTGTTTGTGTTTGAGGTTAAATTCAAGATTTTTTGTGTATTTCTCTCGTATGCTTTGTTTATGTTTTAGTCTAAATTCAGGATTATTCATGCATTTCTGTTGAATGATTTGTTTCTTTCGGAGTCTATAAGATTCATATTTAGCATACAATTTCCTTTCTTTCAGGTTTTTTGCTTTCTTTCTCTGGATTCTTTTTTGTAGCTTTATGTCCATTTTTTGTTTTTTTATGCCAGTTTGATTTTCCACCTGCTCAGCTTCTGCTTTCCTCTTAAATTTCCGTCTTCGTCCTTTGGCCAATTTTGACACTTGTGCCATCTGCTCCTTTGTCATATTTGTGAATGTGAAATGTTGTTTAGTCACAGACTTACAGGATGACATACTTTGAGAGGCTTCAGTATGAGTTATGTGTGTGCGGGGGGTGTCAAAATCTGCACTCTGATTGCATGTGACATTACAATGTTGATGGTCAACAACAGCAGACATTATCTCAACGTCCGGTTCACTCACTGTTGATAATAAAGCACTGTCATCAATGCACTCGATGTTGCTGGTGCTATAGACATCACTGTTTTCTTGGTTGTCACTGTGGAATTCGGGCGTGAGTTCATGTGATGATGTAGGTAATGTCTCAAACTGTTCTGCAATCACATTGGACATTTCCGACAATAAATGTTTAGCCAGCCTGTTTTCATGACATGTGATTGACGTTGTTGGAATTTCTATTCCAGGCTGTGTTGACAGGTCAGTGTAGTCGTCAATAGTGCCATCACTGCTATTCAGGTTGTGAAATACTACAGGTCTGAGTTCATATTGTGCTATAGGTACCGTCTCACACATCAGGTGGAACTCAACGATCCTGTTGGCCATATCTTCCAACTCTGTGAAAGTAAGCATTACAGCAGTGCCTGAAACATCACCATTGATATCACGAAGCAGAAGTCCATCAGGCCCTCTAGGGTGTGGATCAAAATAACCAAATGTTCCTGATCTGTTCCTGAACACAGCGATCACTAGGTTATGCAAAAACAACAGTGCATAGTTCGCTTTGGTTAACACATGTCTCAGTCCTGCTTTTAGGTTTACAAATGTGCCATACGTTGCATCAAGCTGTCTTACGTGGTACTCATGGTTGTGGCCAGACACATGTTTGGGTAATTCATCTGAAGCAAGATAATCACTAGCCTCTGACTTCTTTATAGTTTTCTGTCCAGGTCGGAGATTTTGTAGCTTTTGTAAATACTCGATTTGGGCTTTTTGATCTAACAGTTTCTTCACGTCTCTGTACATGGCGTCACCCTTTTCCAATATAACATCGAGATGTGCTGCTGTGATGTGTTCAATCTCATAAAGAAATGCCAGAAATACTAGCGAATTACAAGCACACTGATTATTCCTTGACTTCTTCTGGTATTTGATGCTGCCTTGACTATGAGATGCTGCAACAGTTGAATGTTTTGCTTGCCTATTTGCATTGTTTGTGCTGTAGAGTTCTGCGTTTGATGTTGTTGGAATTTCTGGTCCAGCTTGTGTTGACAAGTCAATGCAGTCGACATCACTGTTAACGAGGTTGACAGTGTGAAATTCAACAGGCGTGAGTTCATATTGGCATGTAGATCGCGTCTCATATATCATGTGGCATGCAACAATCCTGTTAATCATATCTTCCAACTGTGTGAAAGTAAGCATTACGGCCGTGCCAGTGTGTATGTTATATGCATCAGTTGGTAACCCATTAGGCTGTCTAGAGTGTGGATCAAAGAAACCATATTCTCCTGAGCTGTTCCTGAACACAGCGATCACCAGCCCATTCATCGTCAACAACGCATAGTTCACGTCTGTTAACAAACAGAAAAGTCCTGCTGCTAGATCGAGAGAGTCTTCTGCAAAACCAGGCGGGGGGTCACCAAATGTTCCGTGACGCGGATCATGCTTCGTTACGTGGTAGTCATGGTTGCGGGCAGAAACATTGTCGGGCAGTTCGTCTGTAGCGAGGTGATCACGAGCAACTGTTTTCCTCACCTCCTTGTACATGCTGTCACCTTTTTTCAATATGAGATCCAGGTTTGCTCCTGTGATGTGCTCATTCTCATGAAGAAATGCCAGAAATGCTAGGGAATTACAGGCACACTGCTTATTCCTGGAATCGGTAGAATATCTCCTGCTATTTTGACTGTGTGATGCTGTGACACACACCTCATCAGGTTGGCTTTTGTGTGGAATAGGGTTAGATATTCCTGGCACATGTTTAACTTTAGACACCTTTTTTACGGCATCGGAGTAAGACCTCTTCCCTAATAGTGTCTCATTGGGTTGGCTTTTGTGTGGAATAGGGTTAGGTATTCCTGGCACATGTCTAACAGTAGGCACCTGTTTGACAGCATCGGCGTAAGGCGTCTTTAATGGTGCTGTTTTGCTGTGTGGCACACTTTGATGTTGTTGACCTGCTGCCTCTATGTAAGGCATTACATCTTCCTTAACATACTGGTCAGCTAAAGCAGACAAACGCTCTTTATACCACTGTGATTTGCTTTTCTCGTCCAGCCCATCCATGGGTCTTAAACAGGCAAGATTCTGTCTCAAATTGTTGGCTATACAGTATTTGTGACAATGCGGTTTCGTATCATCCTCCTGCTTGCTCACAGGTGATACAGCAGCAGCAGTAGTACGCTCAGTGTTGGTGTTAGAATCTGCACTCACATTAGACATTTCTGGGGAATGCTTACTTGCAACGTGTGCGTTAATGACAATTGCGGGTGACGTACTTGGTCCAGATGCTGTAACGCTCACATTGTCAGATGCCTGTGGCAGATGTGCAACTTCACAGCGACTAACCTTTTTGACAGCATCAGCGTAGGATTTCGGTTTCACGTCGTTGCAGCTGCGGGGAACATCCATTTGTTGACCTTGTGCATTGTCAGATGGTTCCAACTTATTTGCCCAGTATTGTTTTCTAGCTTTACTCTTTGCACCTTTACGTGGCATGTTTCAAGTTTTGTTCTTGTAAGGCTATACACTTGAAAACTTTGAAATACAGCTTTAGATATGCCTTGCAAATGCGTTACCTTCACACAATACGGTAATCAATACAGTAGGCTGTGGTTCACGAACAAGACACGCAGAAAAAATATGGTACCAGACGTGAACTGTAGTTTCACAGAATGATTCGTAGTAGGCCTATAACAGATGTGAGCTAATCAAAACCACTATGCAGCTGTTGTTCACTATATGATACTACAGTAGGCTACCAAAATACACTTATAATATATCTCACTTTCTAAACAGTGAACGGTTATAAAAGAGGAATACTTGTGTAAAAGTGGTAAAGGCTTCCAGTTAATCACCAAATATGGTCTGTTAATAAACGTGACCACAGATATGAACAGTACCCAAGATAACCAATCAATTAGGCAGCAGACGGAGTTCAAATATAGATATGAGACACCTTTGTAGATTTACTATTTGACCAAAGATTAAACCCTGTATAAACTGTAAACTTAGGAATGTGGGACTACGTTTAGTTTTGAATCAATTACAGAGTGACAGGTCTATATGCTACTCAAAACCACTATGCAAATTCAATCACTGAGGGTTATTTACTATAGTTCCAATAGACGTCACACCCCCACGTGTATTACACAATGTACAGCAGTCTTAAGGCTTTGTTACTTTACTAATTAACAAAACAGAACAGATGTGATAAAATGCCCGACTAATCACAGAATACGAGCTGTTTAATGCAATAAATGTTACCACAAAAATATGAACCAGTCAATTCAATCACTTCTATGTTAAGGCAGCAGATGCAGTTCAAATATAGATATAAATCACTACCTTTTGTAGATTCAGTATTTGATCAAAGGTTAAACTTTGTATGCTTATGTTGTTTTGTATTAATGCAAGTGATTCAATATTTTAACAACAGGAATAAAACTTTGTAGTTGCCTACTGACTAGTCACGTCGATTGAATATTCAGTGAATAGCAATAGCTTGACAATATAGCGATGGATTATATGCACTTCAAATAGAGCAGTTAGTTCAGTTGATCTAACACTGCTCAATAGAACCCTCTTTTACTATGCGATTTATAAAAGAACCTGAGCAACAAAACACAGTTTGGAACTGCTACAGACTAGTACAGACTATACAAATGCTAAGAATATTTCAAAGCAGTTTGTGATTGTGTGTGTGGCTTTGATGATCCTGGTCCAGTGTGCGCGTAGTAGTCTCCTCCTGGTCCAGTATGCAGACACCAAGCTGATGAGTTGACGATGGGCTCGGGTCCAGATAGATCAGGAACAGATGAACAATGAATAATATATATGTACAAACTATATCAGTCAGGAATGTGGAAACAATAGTGTTATATTATTGTTATGTGGATGGATGATTAACCACACAAGGATCAAAATTGGTTTGCAAGTGTTTGCAATAGATAAACGAACAAGGTGGCTGACCAATTGGGCCTGCACCCACCGTCAATGTGTGTGTAAATAGGTATGGTCTGGTTATGTTTTGCAATACAAATGTCTGAGATAATGTGTGTGCAAGGTGTATGTCAGTTAAATATCAAGAATGGATTTCAAGGAGGTTTCTCCTTGAAATTGGAAGTTGCTCAAAAACGAGGTTGTTCAGAGTTCTTGTCATAAAAGGAGTTCATAAGAAAGTTTCTCAAAGAAGAGGGGGTTTTGGGGTTGTTGTAAAATATGGGCAGAGCCGGTATTTTGATGGTGTACCTCAAGTCAAAACCGTCTCTGAATGAAATGGGCAGAACAAGTATTTGATGGTATACCTCAATCAAAACTTGTCTGCGAGAGAGAGAGAAGAAATTACGGAATTTGATGGTATACTTCCGTCAAAACCGTCACTGAATGAAATGGGCAGAACAAGTATTTGATGGTGTACCTCAAGTCAAAACTTGTCTGAGAGAGATAGAGAGAGAGAGGGAGAGGGAGAGGGGAGAGACAAAAGGCAGAGGTAGAGACAGCAGGGTTTGGGGGTATTGGGTGGAGAGAGACAGGATCCACTCGAACCCGGGGTTCACTGTAGCAGGTATACCTGAAAGAAAGAATATCCATGAGTCCACAGTACGCAAGAATTTAGGCTTAGAAAAGACATGATACCAGATTTCTTTTCTTTACATCATTGCATAACTGAGGAAAGAAGCAGACAATACAGTGTTGGACTCCTGGCTGTGACAATTTAGAGGTCAATAAGCAGGTGTTCTGCTGGAGTTGCGCATCTTTTTTAAGTTAATTGAACGACAGTGGTGTTTGCCGAAAATAGCAGACCTACTAGCTCACAACTTGGCCATCTGGTTATCAGAAGGTTCATCACTTTGTCTCCCGGTCTGTGTCAAAGCGGCCACAACAACAGCGTTTGATCCAAAGCAATAAATCTACGCTTTCACAACATGTCATGTTGTGAAGTTGTTGTAACACTATATTGGTTAATCACACAGAGCGAAAGGGGTTAACATTTTTGTTCAAAATGATGCACGCGTACGTGTGTGTGTGTGTGTGTGTGTGTGTGTGTGGTTGTGTGTGTAGTGCTTTTATTCTACCTAAATAGAAATATTGTAAAACTACGTTCAGTGTTAATAGCTTCTACTTACTCAAAGTGCAGCTCAACAGCAACCAGCTAAGTCTGTAGAATGAAAAGTAGAGAGAAATTCTGCAGTTACTTAATTATATTCCTGTTGTTCGTGTTGTCAATACACCATTTACAATAATTTCCAGGTTTCAAATTGTGCACCATCGTTTACATCGTTTTATAACCCCCCCCCCCAGGCTAAGTGGTGGAAAGTTGGTAAACCAGATGTAACTGGACTCTTGCGGGTCCATTTGGTTTCATGTTTACACAACTAGAGAATGTAGAAGATTAATGGTCATTTTGATCTGTATGTTTGTTTGTTTTGTTTCCCAAATCCAGCCTGAAATAGTCAATTGTGGCTTAAATGCCAAATAAATAGTGGGCCCTGGTACAAAAAGATTGAAAGCCCCTGCTTCCTATGAAAAACTTTAGAGTTTCAGCCCATGCCATTCTAGTAGGGCTGGCTAAATCTGGCCCTGGGATCCAGCCTGATTCGCCGCATTCCACACATCTGAAGTCACTTTGCAAATCAGAAAAGCTTATTGTTATACTCTTAGCATTTAAACTTTAATTCAACCCATTTTAACTTGTGCTGATGGATGGTCGATATCTTAATGTTCAGGTCTAATAGCACACACATGCTAAAATGACTCCACACTACTCAGGCAATAATATAGGCTTAGAAAATATATTACTTTGTTATATCTGGGGTAAAGTTAAGTGCTATACCATTTGGCACTCAAACTTCATTTAAAATCCAATACTTGTTTTTCAAATTAAATATCTGTTACAAATTCTCTGGAGCCCACAGTACTGGCTGTAGTGTAAAACTTTCTTTAAAGGGTTAGTCAGGATTTTTTTTTAAACTTAAGGTATGAAATTCTGTCCATTAATAGTGGTTTCAACTATATTAATTGATTGCCAGAGTCCTGTGGTGGGAGTTTTGCTCTGGTTTTGGTCGATATTAAAGGTAGGGGAAGTGATTTCACTTTTGTCAGATATCACCCAAAAAATATTTTTTTCTGTTAAAATGCTCTATTATAAGGTGTGGAAACCACATATGGAGTTTCCCCCTCCCCCACGTTAGCAGAGGAGCTAATAAAAGTTCCCCAGGTCACCACAATTCTCCTCCAATCAGGAGAGAGCAGCAGGTTCACATAGTGTAGCTACTTTTGGGGGCCCCTAGTGCACCAGGCTGGTACTACACCATGAATTTCAAATCACTTCCCCTACCTTTAAGTAGTTCTGGTCATTTAGTGTCCCTGGGGCCACGCACTACAAGTAAATGAATCCACAAAACTAACGTAATTTGTTTTGTTGAATTATTTCTAAAATAATAGGACCTCAATCGTTCATTTTTTACTCCCCTTTCACATGGAACTACTTTTTGGGCGTCGTGATATGGACACAAAATACATAGTTCCGTGTGACAGAGGGGTTAAAAATGAACAAAGGGTGTGTTAATATTTGAGAAATAGGTCAACATAAAACAAGTTATTTTTTTGGATTCTTTTACTTTCACTATGTGGCCCCCAGTGACATCTGCATTTTAGCCACAGAGGACCACCATTTTATTTTGAGTTTAGTCTCTGGGACTAATTTAGGAGACAAACTGGCAAAATGTAGGTCAAAATAGCAATTCTTTTACATTTACTAAATGTGTACATTCTGGAAAATTAGGTAACTCAGATGTTTAAATGAAATCAAATGGACGCGTTTCATTTTACGCTCTCACATCTAAGGGTCCATTTGGTTACCAATGATCCTTTTTAGGAAGGAAGGAAGGAGGACTATCATAGGATGAAAAAAAGAGGGTTTTAATATCTCAGGCACCTGTCAACCAATTTTGCCCCAACTCACACCACTATACTAAACTGACACCACTATATTAATGTATTTCATACAGCTTAACTTGGGGAAAAAAATCCGGACTATCCCTTTAACCTTGGTGGGTGGTAACTGGAAAGGTGAAAAAAAATCTGTGTGCATAACAGTTTCACTTTAATAGATAGCCTGCAGTTTCTATTAGCTTGAATTCATACTAAAGAATGGTGCCTATTGAGATAGGTTGAAAAGTGGTGAAGTGGCCCTTTAATAAACAATAATAAGCTTGAAAAAATATTTATATACATACAGTAGTTACAGTTCCAAGACGGTAGTTAATTACTTTTAAAATGTGCGAATGTACACTGAATATGGGCAATCTACAACCTTACAACTCACCGTGATGTAGATCGAGGAGGGACGGCCGGACAGGTGATGTGGGACAGGAGTGTGGCGGAGGGGGATGAGGGAGAGAGAGAGAGAGAGATAAGAAAGGTCACAGCTATAACACATGTACAATTATGTAAGCAACATATACACAAGGTTGTAGTGGGGTGTATACAAATGGAACCAAATGGACCCGCTAGGGTCCATTTGGTTCCATTTGTACACTCAGAAAAAAGAAAAAAAAATGGGCGGAATTCCCCTTTAAGAGGCGTCCCACTACAACACTGCATATACATAGTTGTAAACATTAATAATGGAGAAAATACATCAATAAGGGTCGTTTGCACCAAGAAGGATTAAACCCTAATCTGGTTTAAATCAAGGATCATCTATAATTTCAGTTGCACCAAACTTTAAACCTAGATTTCAATAATCTGGTTTAGTTTTAAACCATCCTTTAAATCTTGGCTTTTGTTTTTTAACCGTGGATTTATTTTTCACAGTAAACCTGGATTAATTACCTGTTGCACCACAACTTTAAACTTTGATTTAAGTACCAATAAGGGCTTAAGTCTCCCATTTATAATGGCATTACTATCTCTGGGATGAATGAATGAATAAATATGAATCTGGGGACCCCTGCATAAGTCTACAAACGGAACACCACATTTAATGGCATAAATCTCTGGGACCACAATTTTATATTTTAAAATCCATTCATCTCTTAAAGTGTACAAATGGAACCAAATGAACCCCTGAGGGACCACCAAATGGTCCCTCAGGTGTCCATTACATAGGGGTCCAGTTTGTTATATGTGTACACTCTCAGAGTTACAGACCCTTAAGGGTCCATTTGGTTTCAAACTATCATTTGGCTGGGGACCCCCTGGAACTCCCTCAAGGACCTCTTTGGGGTCCTGCGCCACATTTTGGGCTACCACTGCATTACCGGTTCTGTGTTCGATCGCTCGCTCGTACACAGGGAATTAGGGGGAAAAAAGTTTGGACGGAAAAGCATTCTAGTGCCAGAGATGCGACATTGAGGGGTCGGAAACCGAGCGCTCGAGCGCTGTTTATGCAGCTTGAATAGGGACACACAGGAGTTGTAAATGCATTGTTTTCAAAGGGGCCGGCGACGAATGCAACATGACAGCTGTTTTAAAGTTTTGTATAACTACAGTCTCCACTAACGATCATGGTGTATTACTACAAAATGATTCTGTCCCTATTCTCAATAGAAGTCTGTGTAGAAGAGCCTCCATTGGACCGGCCCCATAAAGAGAACGGAGTTGTCGTAATGTCTCTGTACCAGCATGCGTAGGGGAGCCTGTAGCCTGCTGGCTAGCTTGCTAGCTAAACACGAGCACCGAAGACATAATGACAAATTACTGCATTAAAACGAGGATACACCAATGTTATGATGGAACGGTGATGGTGTCGAATCTGTTGTTAAACAACGTGATGAGCTGGGAAACACCCAATGTGTCCATTACTTATTAAATTGTACAATACACGACTACCAAACAAAAGTTATTACTCACCATATAGCAGCAGGAAGTGAAGTGAGACTTCCCGCGGCGAGACGGTGCAGCATCGATTCCTGTCCCCGATCAGCATTCCAAAACATTTGACTCTTCAGTATTATATCATGGTTTTAAGATAACTGAAACTATTTTTGGCTTATGTAGGCCTACTTAAAATTGATTAAAGGGGAATTCCACCCATTTTCAAGATTTTCAACATGTCATTAGGTTGGTTGGTTGGTTGGTTGGTTGGTTGGTTGGTTGGTTGGTTGGTTTGTTGATTGATTGATTGACATCAAAGTAGATAATTACAAAATGCACTACTGTAATTAACCAGAAAAAATAATAACGTTTAAAGGTGTACACATCTAAGGGGGAAAAACACACTTGTGTGAAGTGAGGGACATTCTTACATCATAAATTGAAATGTATGCCTGTAAATCAGGCAAATCCAAATATGGAGTGTGTGATGGACATTTCTGTCTGGCTTACATAGTCTTAGGAAAGAGCTGTACTTGTGTATTTGCTTGAGCCCCGCCCCCTTTGCATTCCTATTGGCTGGGCTTTAACCAGCTATAACTCTTGTTTAGAAGATGCTACAGCCTCAAGGTTTGGTACATATATGAAGGTAGCCAATAGGAACACGCTGTACTTACTTACATGCTTAAGCCCCACCCCCCTCTGAATTCCTATTGGTTGGCCTTTACACAGCTCTAACTTAGGTTTACAACATGCTACAGACTCAAGGTTTGGTAGACGTATTTGGTCAGCCAATAGGAACAAGCTGTACTTGCTTAATTGTTTAAGCCCCGCCCCCTCTGCATTCCTATTGGCTGGCCTTTAAACAGCTACAACTTTGGTTTGCAACATGCTACAGCCCCAATATTTGGCAACAATACTTAGCATTAAGATTACTTAGCATTATTAGCACTTTCACAATAATTACCATTATTAGCATCATTGGCATTACTTTGCATTATTGACATAATTTAGCATTATTTGCATTTCACAATACTTAGCATTGCTTAGCCTTATTGACACTACTTAGCATTAGCGTTACTTGCCATTTTAGCATTACTTAGCATGATCAGCATTGCTTAGCATGATTAACATTTTCACAATACTTATCAGCATTTTAATATTATTTAGCATTATTGGCATTTTCACAGTACTTAGCATTACCTAGCATCATTAACAATACTTCGCATTAGCATTACTTAGCACCATTAGCATTACTTTGCACTATTAGCATTACCTAGCATTATTGCTGCTATAACTTATATAATTGCAATACTTAGCATTACTTAGCATTATGTTTAGAGGTGTCCTCTGCATTCCTATTGGTTGGCCTTTAAACAGCTATAACTTTTGTTTAGAACATGCAACAGCCTAAAGATTTGGTACATATATTAAGGCAGCCAAGTGAAACAAGCTGTACTTACTTAATTGTCTAATGTCTTCCTATTGGCTGATCTTTACACAGCTATAACTTGGTTTTAGAACATGCTACCGCCTTAATATTTGATGGATGGACGCACTGAGCCAATAGGAACAAGTTAGCATTATCAGCACTTTCACAATACTTAGCATTATTAAGTATATTTAGCATTAGCATTCCTTAGCATTATTAGCATTACTTAGCATTATTAGCATTTTCACAACACTTAGCATTAATAACTATACTTAGCATTAGCATTACTTAGTATTATTAGCATTGCTTAGCAGTATTAGCATTTTAAAAAATAGCATTACTTAGCATTATTAACTATACTTAGTATTAGCATTACTTAGCATTATTCGTATTTTCACAATAGTTAGCAATACTTAGCATTATTATCATTACTTAGCATTAGCTAGCATTATTAGCATGCCTTAGCATTACTGGCATTACTTAGCATTGCGAGAATTTTCACAATACTTAGCATTACTTAGCAGTATTGCCAATATTTAGCATTAGCATTGCTTAGTATTATTACCATTGTCACAATACATAGTACATTACTAACTATAACATTAATACTAACTATAGCATTAGCATTACTTAGCATTATTAGCATTACTTAGCATTAACAGCATTTTCACAATAGCTAGCATTACTTGGCATTGTTAGGATTTTCACAATACTTAGCATTATTTATGCTAGCTTTAAACCGTTCAGCTTTATGCAGTGATTCATGCATTGTATACAATGTAGCAACTGTCACACACACGCACATTATTGGCATTAATTAGCATTTCACAATACTTCGCATTGCTTAGCCTTATTAACACTACTTAGCATTAGCGTTACTTAGCATTTTAGCAATTCTTAGCATGATCAGCATTGCTTAGCATTATTAACATTTTCACAATACTTATCATTAGCATTTTAATATTACTTAGCATTATTGGCATTTTCACAGTACTTAGCATTACTTAGCATTAGCATTATACTTAGCCTTCACATTAGCTAGCATTATTAGCATTACTTAGCATTACTGGCATTACTTAGAAGTATTAACAATACTTAGCATTATGATTACTTAGCATTGTTAGCATTTTCGCAATACTTAGCATTACTTATGCTAGCTTTAAACCGTTCAGCTTTATGCAGTGATTCATGCTTGTATCAAACTTTTATAGTTATTTTTACTCTTTTCAACTTTTCATTTTTTTCCACTTACTTTTTTCCCTCACTTCACTTCCTCAAACATCATCACATTCAGCTTGATGCATTTATTCATCCTTTTACTTTTCACTCAGTTTACTGTTTTTCCTCTTTAATATACTTTCTACTGCACATGGTATATATTGCAGCGTTTTGGCGAGCCCTCGCAGTTTCTGCAGGAACTGCCTTTCTAGTTTACTTTATTACCCCGGGGGGGGGGGGGGCGGGTGGCTGTCTTATATTCAGGCCAATAGCTTTCTTTATTCAGGAATTTAGAAGAAGGAAAATATACCTGTACTAAAAGTCTGTACCTACCATGTTTTGCAGTGATGCTGTTCCACGGAGGAGCTTCAGAAAACTAACCCAAAGCGAGCAGAGTTGGAGTTTGAGCAGTACCAGGGGGTCCACGGGGGCTGGGCGGGGGCTATTTGTGTATTGGGTGTTTGCTTTGTTTTGTATTCCAGGATGTTTTGCTTTGTTCTGCTGGTTGGTTGTTTTTATACATATATTTTGTATTGGGTGTTATAATTTTTTATTTTTGTATTGGATGATTTCAAATATATTCATGGATTGGGTGTTTTTGTATTGGTTGTTCTGCTGGCCTTTTTGTAGTGTGTGTGTGTGTGTGTGTGTGTGTGTGTGTGTGTTTTAATTGGGTGTTTCGCTTCTTGTATTGGGTGTATTGCTTTGTTCTGCTGGTCGTGTGTGTGGGTTTTTTTTTTTAATAAATTGGGTGTTTTGCTTTTTGTATTGCGTTTTCCTTTGTACTGCTGGTTGGTGGTTTTTATATTGTATTGCTTTGTTCTGCTGGTTTTGTTCATTTGTATTGGGTGTTTTGCTTTTCATATTTTTCATATGGGGTGTTATGTTTTTTTTTATTGGGTGTTTTGCTTTGTTCTGCCTTCTATTGGGTGTTTTGCTTTTTTTTGTCATTTGCTTTTTGTATTGGGTTGTTTAATTTGTACTGCTGGTTTATTTTTTTGTATTTGGGGTATTGCTTTGTTCTGCTGGTTGTGTGGGTTTTTTTTTATTGGGTGCTTTGCTTTTTGTATTGCGTTTTCCTTTGTACTGCTGGTTGGTTTTTATATTGTATTGGTTTGTTCAGCTGGTTGGTTTGTTCATTTGTATTGGGTGTTTTTGCCTGGTTTTTGTATTGGGTGTTTTGCTTTTTGTAGTATTGGGTGTTTTGCTTTGTTCTGCCTTGTATTGGATATATTGCTTTTTGTATTGGGTTGTTTAATTTGTACTGCTGGTTTTATATATTGTATTTGGTGTATTGCTTTGTTCTGCTGGTTGTGTGTGTGTGGGGGGTTTATTGGGTGTTTTGCTTTTTGTATTGCGCTTCGCTTTGTACTGCTGGTTGGTGGTTTTTATATTGTATTGGATGTATTTCTTTGGCTTCTGTATTGGGTTTTAATTTGTACTGCTTTTTTGTATTGGGTGTTTTTGCTTTGTTTTTGTATTGGGTGTTTTGCTTTGTACTGCTGGTTGTTGTTTTTTTTATTTATATTTTTTGTATGAGTGTTTGCTTTTTATTTGTAGTATTTGCTTTTTTTGTAGATGTGTTGGTCTGGCTGTTACGCATATGGAAACATTGTTACAATTTTTGTGTTATATAGCCACTCAGGAGGAGGAGCTGGGTGAACAGTTCAGTACAGCTGATGTTGCTGCTGAGAGGTGAGTGTTTTATACTTGCATGTACTTACAAGACAAAACGGCAACAAGTATTTGTTTTGCGTTGCATCACATTTCTTTTTTTTTTCTTCATGGTTGCAGTGATCCTGTGTCGCAGGATGCAAAGCGGGGGCAAAGGCAGCCAGTCAGTTAGAAACATGCTGTTTCAGTTTCTGGGCCAGAGAAGTGAGTACAGGTAATTTACTTTATTACCCCTGGGAGGGGGGAGGGGACTGTCTTATATTCAGGCCAATAGGTTTCTTTATTCAGGAAGCTAGAAGAAGGAAAATATACCTGTACTAAAAGTCTGTACCTACCATGTTTTGCAGTGATGCTGTTCCACGGAGGAGCTTCAGAAAACTAACCCAAAGCGAGCAGAGTTGGAGTTTGAGCAGTACCAGGGGGTCCACGGGGGCTGGGCGGGGGCTATTTGTGTATTGGGTGTTTGCTTTGTTTTGTATTGCTTTGTTCTGCTGGTTGGTTGTTTATTTATTTATATATATATATATAGTTTTACTTCTGCTTTTTTGTTGTTGTATGGGGTGTTTTGCTTTGTACTGCTTGGTGGTTTATTTATTTATTTTGTATTGGGTGTTCTGCTGACCTTTTTTGTATTATTGGGTGTATTGCTTTGTACTGCCTTGTATTGGATGTGTGTGTGTTTTTTTTTTTTTTTTTTTTTTTTTTTGCTTTTTGTATTTGGTTTTATTTTGTACTGCTTTTTTGTATTGGTGTTTTTGCCTATTTTTGTATTGGGTGTTTTGCTTTGTTCTGCTCGTTGGTTTGTTCATTTGTATTGGGTGTTTTGCTTCTGCTGTTCATATTTTTCATATGGGGTGTTTGTGCTTTTTGTATTGGGTGTTTTGCTTTGTTCTGCCTTGTATTGGATGTATTGCTTTTTGCTTTTTGTATTTGTCATTTGCTTTTTGTATTGGGTTGTTTAATTTGTACTGCTGGTTTTATTTTTGTATTGGGTGTATTGCTTTGTTCTGCTGCTTGTGTGTGTGTGTGGGGGGAGAGGTGTTTTATTGGGTGTTTTGCTTTTTGTATTGCGTTTTGCTTTGTTCTGCTGGTTGGTGGTTTTTATATTGTATTGGTGGTTTTATATTGTATTGGGTGTTTTGCTTCGTACTGCTGGTTGGTTTATTTTTTGTATTGGGTGTATTGCTTTGTTTTGCTGGTTTTGTTCATTTGTATTGGGTGTTTTTGCTTGGTTTTTGTATTGGGTGTTTTGCTTCTGCTGTTCATATTTTTCATATGGGGTGTTATGTTTTGTATTGGATGTTTTGCTTTTTGTAGGATTGGGTATTTTGTTCTGCCTTGTATTGGTTTTGCTTTTTTTTTTTTTTTTTGTATTGATCGCTGGGTTTTTGGTTTTTGTATTGGGTGTATTGCTTTGTTCTACTAGTGTATTTTTTATTGGGTGTTTGCTTCTGTATTATTGGGTGTTTTGCTTTTTGTATTGTGTTTTACTTTGCCCTGCTGGTTGGTTGTTTTTATATTGGGTGTTTTGCTTTTTGTATTGCGTTTTGCTTTGTTCTGCTGGTTGGTGGTTTTTATATTGTATTGGTGGTTTTATATTGTATTGAGTGTTTTGCTTCGTACTGCTGGTTGGTTTATTTTTTGTATTGGGTGTATTGCTTTGTTTTGCTGGTTTTGTTCATTTGTATTGGGTGTTTTTGCTTGGTTTTTGTATTGGGTGTTTTGCTTCTGCTGTTCATATTTTTCATATGGGGTGTTATGTTTTGTATTGGATGTTTTGCTTTTTGTAGGATTGGGTATTTTGTTCTGCCTTGTATTGGTTTTGCTTTTTTTTTTTTTTTTTTTTTGTATTGATCGCTGGGTTTTTGGTTTTTTTATTGGGTGTTTGCTTCTGTATTATTGGGTGTTTTGCTTTTTGTATTGTGTTTTACTTTGCCCTGCTGGTTGGTTGTTTTTATATTGGGTGTTTTTGTGTTGTATTGGGTGTATTGCTTTGTTCTGCTGGTCGGTTTGTTTTTTTTTGCTTTTTTGTATTGGGTGTTTTTTTTTGGCTTTTTTGTATTGGGTGTTTTTTTTTTTTTTTTTTTTGGCTTGGTTTTTGTATTTTTTATTTATTTTTTGCTTGGTTTTTGTATTGGGTGTTTGCTTCTGCAGTTCATATTTTTCATATGGGGTGTTGTGTTTTGCATTGGGTGTTTTGCTTTGTTCTGCCTTGTATTGGATGTATTGCTTTGTTTTGCTTTTCGTATTGTGTTTTAATTTGTACTGCTTTTATGTTTTGTATGGAGTGTTTTTGTATTGGGTGTTTTGCTTTGTACTGCTGGTTGGTGGTTGGTTATATTTTGTATTGGGTGTTTTGCTGGGTTTGAGATGTTTCAGGCATTGGGCCTAGAAGATATGCGTTTGTCTGGCTGTTAGGCATATGGAAACATTGTTACAATTTTTTTGTTTTACATAGCCAATCAGGAGGAGGAGCTGGGCGAGCAGTTCAGTACAGCTGATGTTGATAGGTGAGTGTTTTATCCTTACAGTGCATGTACTTAACAAGGATTTGTACTCGTCACACCAATGTACTGTATGTGCAGACATGAAGAGGGATGAAATATCGTTTCCCACTCATCCACAGTGCAATAAAACATTGAGTATATGGAGACATTGTTACAATATGTTTCTGTTTTATCTAGCCTCTCAGGAGGAGGAGCTGGGTGAACAGTTCAGTACAGCTGATGTTGACGCTGAGAGGTGAGCGTTTTATACTTGCATGTACTTACAAGGTTTTGTACTTGTCACACCAATGTACTGTATGTGCAGACATAAAGAGGAAGACATATCGTTTGCCACTCATCCCCCCAGTGAAATAAAACAAAGACAAAAAGCAACAAGTATTGACAAATGTATTTGTTTTGTACTTTTGCATCACATTTTTTTTCTCTTTTCATGGTTGCAGTGATCCTGTGTTACAGAATGCAAATGCAGCCAGTCAGAAACATGCTGTTTCTGAGCCTGAGAAGTGAGTACTTACCAGTAATACCTGTCAGTAATATCTGTCACATGGACAAACTGCGCACAGAAATCAACTTTGTCTACAGTCTTACCTTTGGCTCCATGCCACTGAAAAAAATAGAATTAAAGAAAAGGGAAATAAAACCATATTGTATTTTCAATACTCATTTGTGTAAAAAGAATATTGGATGTCAAATAATATAGTCCCCAAATATAAGACTACTCTAATATTTCCATGGGGGGATTCACTGTCTTATATTCAGGCCAATGGGTACTAAAATAACCTACCATATGCTTACTTTGATATTCAGTTGGCTAGAAGAAGGAAAACCTGTACTAAAAGTATGTTGTACCTACCATGTTTTGCAGTGATGCTGTTCCATGGAGGAGCTTCAGAAAATGAAGACCAAAGAGAGCTGTGGAGTTGGTGTTTGAGCCGTACCAGGGGGTCCTTGGTGGCTGATAGAGCAGTTCCATGGACCCCCTGGCCAGACCCATGGGACTGGCTTCATTTTCTTGTCAATGGAAAGCTTTGTCGTGTGTTGCTTTGTTCTGCTGGTTGCTGTTTTTTATATTTTTCTACTGTTTGTCATGTTTGGTATTGGGTGTTTGTGCTTAGTTGTTTCGTATTGGGTGTTTTGCTGCTTGTTTTTTTTTTTTTTTTTTGTATTGGTGTTTTGCTTTGTTTTGCTGCTTGGTGGGTTTTTGTTTTGTATTGGGTGTTTTGCTTTGTTCTGCTGCTTGGTGGGGTTTTTTGTTTTGTATTGGGTGTATTGCTTTGTTCTGCTGCTTGGTGGGTTTTTTTGTTTTGCTGCTTGGCGGGTTTTTTTTGTATTGGTGGTTTGCTGCTTGGTGGGTTTTTTTGTATTGGTGGTTTGCTTTGTTTTGCTGCTTGGTGGGTTTTTTTGTATTGGTGTTTTGCTTTGTTTTGCTGCTTGGTGGGGTTTTTTGTATTGGTGTTTTGCTTTGTTTTGCTGCTTGGTGGGTTTTTTGTATTGGTGTTTTGCTGCTTGGTGGGTTTTTTGTATTGGTGTTTTGCTTTGTTTTGCTGCTTGGTGGGTTTTTTGTATTGGTGTTTTGCTGCTTGGTGGGTTTTTTGTATTGGTGTTTTGCTTTGTTTTGCTGCTTGGTGGGGTTTTTTTGTATTGGTGTTTTCCTTTTGTTTTGCTGCTTGGTGGGTTTTTTTTTGTATTGGGTGTTTCGCTTTGTTCTGCTGCTTGGTGTTTTTTTTTTTTTTTTTTTTTTTTTTTTTTTTTTTTTCTGCTGCTTTTTTTTTTTTTATTGCTTTGTTCTGCTGCTTGGTGGTTTTTTTTTTTTTGTATTGCTTTGTTCTGCTGCTTGGATTTTTTTTGTTTTTGTATTGCTTTGTTCTGCTGCTTGGAGTTTTTTTTTTTTTTTTTTTTTTTTTTTTTTGTATTGGTGTTTTGCTTTCTTTTGCTGCTTGGTGGGTTTTTTTGTATTAGGTGTTTTGCTTTGTTCTGCTGGTTTTATTTTATATTTTTCGTATTGGGTGTTTTGCTTTGTTTTGGTGTTTATATATTTTTTTGTATCGCTTGTACTGCTGGTTGTTTTTTTTTTATATATAGATGTATAGATAGATATAGTAGTGGGTGTCTTTTTATTTTATTGGGTGTTTTGCTTTGTACTGATTAGTTTAAATATTTTTCATATTGGGTGTTTTGCTTTTTTGCCGTTATTTTGTATTATTGGGTGTTTTGCTTTTTTGCCGTTTTGTATTATTGGGTGTTTTGCTTTGTACTGCTGGTTGGTTTGTTTTTGTATTGGGTGTTTTTGATTTGTTCTACTGGTCTGTTTTTTTAATATATATATATTTTTGTTTTGTATTGGGTGTTTTACTTCTGCTGTTTTTTTTATATATTTGTATTGGGTGTTTTGCTTTGTTTTTGTAGTATTGGGTAATTTGCTTTGTACTGCTGGTTGTTTTTTGATTTCATGCCTTTGAGCTCATAATTTCTTCAATGCATGAGGAGTCCAAACAGCTTTTCATGGAAGGAGCTGACACCAGTTCCTTTCTCCTTTTTTCATGTCAGTTCCTGTTGGTTGTAAACTGTTGCCTGCTGGTAGTATAGTGGTAGGGTGTCCACCCCACCCCTCCCTCACCACCGGTGGGGGGGGAAGGTGTCCCCACTCGTGGCCTGCACGTTGTCGTCGTGAGTGGGCTTTAAACCAAGACAGGCCTTTTTTTTTTCTTAATGTATGTTTTTGTCCCATGATTTTGTATTTTTTTTTACACCCCTGCCACCATTGGCATTAGATGATCTTAAAGCCCCCCCCCATTCTCTCAAAAGCATAATGTGTATTTTTTTTTCTCTCTCGTTCCTATCTGCCTCGATTATAATCTTTCTGCTCCTCTGGTTTAATTCCTATTCTCTGTTATCAATGAACATTAAGACTGGGTCATTTGGTCTTTACATTTTGTACAGGTGGCATCTAATTTGCGACTAGAGTTTCAGCATGTAATCCCACATAACATATGAACACAGGCCCGGTATATTACGTTTTTTTTTTTTTTGTGAGAGTGAACTTATATGTGCTGCCATTGGCGATGGGCCTATGACCCAAACATTTGCTGCTGCACTCTTCACTTGTCGCACGTTGTAGCACTTTATGAGCACAAGGAAAATAACAGGTTTTCTTTATGCCTGAGGAATCTAGCTACCTACCTAAGGTATTTGTGGTGAATGATGGTCTGTGTCTTTATACATAAAGAAACATAAACATCACTATCGTTCATGGACTTGTTAATGATTCAAGTTTAATTTTGTTTCTTGATTGTGTATAATTTATTTTAGTGTAAAGGGTAAAAATGTTACATACTGTTGCCTCTAATGTAAATTAAATGACTTGCTGTTTTGTTGTCAGGGTGGTTGAAATGTCAATCAATTTTGGACCTGTAAATTACAACAAAACGCACCATGGCACTGGTGTGGGACTTCTGGTTTAGCGGAACGGGGTTCGATTCCCTGCAGTGCCCTGCTCAATGTTGTATTTGCATGGTCTCTTTATTATTTTACTGCAGTTTTACTATAGTTACTAAGTCTATTTAGTAAGGGACTTTATCATATTGGGTTACATAGATGATGACCCCCAGATCCTTTACTGCAGTTTTACTATAGTTACTAAGTCTATTTAGTAAGGGACTTTATCATATTGGGTGCTCTAAATGTATTATGGATAATACTATTGCAGGAAATGGAGAAGGGAAACAGGAAACGGCCCACTTTACGTTTTGGCCTATAATCTCTCAAATGGTCCACAATCTCTGGCCCCATCCCTACACCCTTCACATGGGAGATTTTATTTTTGCAAAAGCAGTGACCAAATTTTCCTTCCAGTGAACAGACAATTTTACAGGGTAAATTAGGGTCCAAGGATGCAATGTTTTTGTTTGCACAAGGCATTATGCCATGTAGATAGTATTAAAGGAGGCACGGCTTGACGTTTAGCGCTTGTCAAAGTGGCACGTGTGCTACTAAGTTGAAAATCCTCAAACGTCACAACATTTCTATAGGATGTCGTCTGAGGCCACAGGATATATAGTCTTTGATATTTGAAAAATGGCAAAATCCTGGAAAAACCAAACTGGCATGAATATCTTGACTTGTCAAGGAAGGGGTAGAGAACTCCATAGATGTAGACAACACTCAAAGATCAGGGTGGGACTCTTATTTTGTACATATTTGAATGTTTGAGGATCCCTGACTAATAAGATAAACATCGCAAAAACATTATACTTTGCCTATATAACTAAAATAAAATAAAAACACCATTGGCATCTTATTTCTTTCATAAATAAAGAATATTTCACTCAACAGGAACTGCTCCTGGCGCTGATGATGTCACATGTCCATGTGTGATCTAGCTCTAGACAACACTCAAAGATCAGGGTGGGACTCTATGTTCACTCAGTTCATCCATATATTCCATAGAACTAGATCACACATGGACATGTGACATCATCATCCTGCGCCAGGAGCAGTTCCTGTTGAGTGAAATATTCTTTATTTATGAAAGAAATAAGATGCCAATGGTGTTTTTATTTGTTTATTTTAGTTATATAGGGAAAGTATAATGTTTTTGCGATGTTTATCTTATTAGTCAGGGATCCTCAAACATTCAAATACGTACAAAATAATTACTGCAGTGAAGTCAGAAGCAGTAAATCATGGAGGTAAAAAGGGAAAAGAGAAATGTGTATATATATAATATTATATATAGTTAGGTAGGCAGATGTGGGATACATGATTATTTTGGGACTTTCAAGAACATGATTAGAATAGTAAAAAGGGAAGACCCCCCCATCAGGATTTATTTTGATTTCTCAATGCATGATTGTATTTCGTGGTTTCCACCTCATTTATTAGTTGGTTGCATTATTCTAAGAACTGTGACATTTTACATGATTATACATTATACTGAAACTGTAAAACAGCGTCATTCTGGGTAGGCACTATAATGGTGAGCCAAGCTCATTTTAGACAGGCATTTACACAGGCAGCTATACACGCTATGCTATGGACTGTTAGGACTACAAGGGTCCTGACCAATAGGACCCAAGAGTGAAACAGCAACATGTTGAATGCTGATGTGTGTGCCGTCTTTTCTGTCTTTACAGGTGAGAAACAATAGATAATGTGAATGAATAAGCTAGCGATGATGACAAATGAATGTATAAACAGGGAAAGTACCTATAGTGAAGCAGATGTGTGTGTGGAATGCACGTTCGTGGACATTAGAAATACTTACCTGTCGTACTGAATATGACTGTGTGGGACTGGGTAAAACTCACCGGTAGCCTAGGATGACTGCGGTTGTGTGTGTATTGTGTGACGTCACGATGGTCCGGCCAGAATAATGTAATGCTGCTAATACATTTCGTTTTGAGTTATTTAAGAGAGTTTACACACTGAAGACACTTTTATTTTGTTACAAAGGGGAAAACTATATTGATTTAGCACTGTGATATTTGATATATTTTGTATTTGAGAGTATTTTGATATAAGAAAAAAGCCAATTGGATTTGTCATACTGTTTACATTTAAAGGAGTATTCCGCCAATTCTCTGTTTACAAATCTGAATATGCACCTTATTGATTTGATATTTTTGACATGTATGGATTATTGTGAGATGATAACTGACCAATAGGACCCAAGAGTGAAACAGCAACATGTTGAATGCTGATGTGTGTGCCGTCTTTTCTGTCTTTACAGAATAAACCACCTTTTCAACCCCACACACTGGAAACTCATTCCTTTCCAACCAAGTGTGTAACAAAAACTGGCGACGAGGATGGGATGGTGGAGGAGTGCCTTCTTGTAAATGAGAGACTGAACACTGAAAGAAAATGGCGCTGGAAGAATTGCAAGACCAGTTGGGTGAGAAGCTACTGGACCTGAGCGTGGAGCAATTAAAGACAGTGTGCATTGAAGCGAAAGTGACAGTTGAAACAGAAGCAAAGAGGCACGTGTTACTCCGCCTTATCAACAAACATATTACAACAGTAATCGAGGAAGAAGAAACAGATGTAGCAGAAGAGCATCTAAAAGGGCTGCTGAAAGTAATAGAGGCACCAGAGCAAGGAGGCGAAAGTAATCTGAATGCAGACAAAGAGGCAGAAGAACTTGCCGCTCTAAGAAAACAATATGAGAGCCTTCAGCTGAGTTTTCAGTCATCCACACAAGCCCTCAGCGAAGAAATACAACGTCTGAGTGGAAGAATGGAGAACAAGAACGCAAGTCGGCCCCCAGACCAGCCACAGGTGACACAGCAGCCACCGCAACACAAACTGCCTCTAGTGACAATACGGAGAGAGTTCAAGATTGCCGGACAGATTGGGGAGAGAGGCCAAAAAGACAAGCTCTCATTCACGAACCTGATGCACCAGATTGATGTGGGGCTGAACAAGGGACATTGTGAAGCTGAAATTGTTGAAGCTGTAGTAAAAGCAATCAGCCCAGGCCTCACTATTAGGGACATGCTGGAGATTAAAAGTGACCTCACTCTCCCCCAACTGAAAACCATACTCAAGGGCCACTTCAAGGAAGAGAGTTCCACTGACCTGTACCACCGTCTAGTGAACATCACACAAGACAGCCGTGAGTCCCCACAGAACTTCCTCTTCAGGGCCATGGAGTTAAAAGAAAGAATACTGCTTGCTGCTAAGGAGCCGGGGACAGGTGAACAATACAGCCCAGACCTTGTACACCGCAGATTCCTCAGGTCAGTCAGCACAGGGCTCATCAGTGACAATATCAAGTTCCAGCTAAAGACCGTCCTTGATGATTTGACAGTCACAGATGAAGTCCTTGTTGAGAAGATGAATGAAGCTGCAAGCGCAGACATAGAACGACAAAACAAGCTGAAAAAGAATACAAGCAGTAAAATAACCAAAGTACACGAGATGCAGACAGAAGTAGGGATTCATCACCAGAGTCATGACAGTGCAGAGGGACATCCAGAGCCGCAAGATCACGCAGTTGCAACAAAGAACAGCAGAGGGCGTAAAGGAGCCACACCTACAAGCCAGAAGGACACAGAGCTGTATGAAGTGGTAAAGCAACTGAAGCAAGAAGTGGAGGAAATGAGGAAAAGCATGCAGAGCACACCAGCAGCTCCCCGCACACCCAGATGGAATGCGAGGAGAGGGTGTAAAGCCTGTCAAGACAATGGGGTGGGCGACCAATGTCAACACTGTTTTAAATGTGGTCAGTCAGGGCACGTCTCGAGGGGCTGCCGAGGTCCACGGAAGCCCCCTGGCAACCCTGATGAAGCAGCAATCTCAGGCCACACTGTCATGCCACTAAATGCACCCTCCCCAAGCCAAAGTGAACAGAGTGAAGATGTCCATAGGCTGCTGTGTGAACGGATCAGACAGCTAGAAGAGATGGAGTCATCGGAACTGGTGCCATGGAGTGCAGCGGAGGAGGAAGGCGCTGTACAAGTGAGTCATCTGTCCACACAGCGTCAATCGAAGCTGCTGAGCCTCATTGGGAAGAAGTGCATCGTCGACTGTTCCTTTAATGGAGTGAGAACACAAGCCATTTGGGACACCGGGTCGCAGGTGAGCATGTTCAGTGAGAAGTGGAGAAGAGCTCATCTACCACACACGACTGTACGCAACATACAAGAACTTCTAGAGTCAGGCACGGTGCTGGGGAAGGCGGTGAACCAGACAGCCATTCCATTCACAGGCTGGGTGGAAGTGAAGTTCCAGCTTAAATCAGGTGACACCTTAAACCCTGTACTCCACGTACCTGTGCTCATCGCCCGTGACCCCAAAGTACCTGCAGAGCCAATCATTGGCTACAACGTGATCGAAGAGCTAGTAAAGGGTGGAATGGAGAAGCAGCCTGCCGTCACCACCAGAGCGCTGAGTGAAGCCCTCTCCTTCGACTGCAACAGAGTAGAAGTATTGACGCAGCTACTACAGACCAGTGACATCGACACTAAAGAAGGAGTGGTCAGAGTCGGACGCCGCCACGTGGTCATACCAGCCGGCAAGACGAAGGAGGTGAAGTGCTGTGTGAGAACAAGCCCCCTGTCCACCAAACAGGAAGTAGTATTCGAACCTGAGGAGAGTCCAAAGTGGCCGGATGGTCTGAACATCGGTGAATCCATCATCAGCCTGCAGAGAGGGACGTGGTCCCGAGTCAGCATCCCAGTGGCCAACGACACCTGCTACGACATCACCATCAGTCCACGCACAGTGTTGGGCCAAGTACAGCGGATCAAAGCCATATATCCTGCAGATGCGAGACCAGTTGACGTGAAGCAAAGTGCAGGGGAGGTGCTGTTGGAGAAGAACACGCTGACACAGACAGATAAGAGAGGTGAAGTGGCCGTGGCAGATCAAGATGGAGGTGGGTGGGACCCCCCGGTGTCCGTTGACCACCTGTCACCAGAGAAGCAGAGAATGGTGAAACAGCTGCTGCGAGAAGAGAGTGGTGCGTTTTCCCGCAACGATGACGACGTAGGGAGTATCCCCTCCCTCAAGCTCAAAATCAGGCTGAACGACACCACCCCTGTCAAGCGCACCTACACGTCCGTGCCCAAGCCACTACACAAAGAGGTCAAGGAGTATTTGGAGGACTTATTGAACAAAGGATGGATAAAAAAATCAAGATCTCCTTACTCCTCGCCCATCGTCTGTGTACGTAAGAAGGATGGCAGCCTCCGTCTATGCTGTGATTATCGAGAGCTGAACCGGAAGTCCATCCCTGACCGTCACCCCATCCCCCGTGTACAAGACATGCTGAACAGTCTCACAGGAAGTGCCTGGTTTTCTGTGCTCGACCAGGGGAAGGCATACCACCAGGGCTACCTGGACGAGAGCAGTCAACCTCTGACCGCTTTTATTACGCCCTGGGGCCTGTACGAATGGGTGCGGATCCCCTTCGGACTGTCCTCCGCCCCAGCAGAATTTCAACGCAGCATGGAAGAATGCCTGGTGGGACTGAGGGACGAGACGTGCCAACCATATTTGGACGACAACCTAGTACATTCGAGGTCCTTCGACGCCCATCTGAGGGATCTGCGAGCAGTCTTACAACGCTACCAGCAACACGGAGTCAAGCTGACCCCGCGTAAGTGCGACATCTTCAAAGACAGTGTGAAGTTCCTGGGCAAGATTGTGTCTAAAGACGGTTACACGATGGACCCGACTGAGTTGGCACCAGTGCAAGCGCTGAAGGAGAGGACACCTGCAACTGTGGGCGATCTAAGGAAACTACTGGGATTTCTATCCTACTACAGACAGTACATTCCCAACTTCTCCCGCATCGCCAAGCCACTGTACAGCCTGCTGGTCGTGGAGAGAACACCAGACGGAAAGCCCAGAGGAAAACAAAAGACCAAGACGGGAGGACGGATGAAATCAGACCAAGCACCATCCAGTAAACCCATCACCTGGACAGCAGAGCACCAAGAGGTACTGTGCAGCCTGATAGAGTTCCTCTTACATCCACCTATCCTGGGCTACCCGCAGTTTGAAGACCCTTTCATAATGCACTGTGATGCGTCGCAAGAGGGACTGGGTGCCGTACTGTACCAGAGACAGCAGGGCAAGCTTGTTGTCATCGCCTATGGCTCGAGAACGCTGACGGAGCCTGAGAAGAACTACCATCTCCACTCAGGAAAACTAGAATTCTTGGCCATGAAGTGGGCGATATGTGAGCGGTTTAGAGAATATCTGTATTATGCACCATCGTTTGTCGTCTACACAGATAATAATCCGTTGACGTACGTCCTGACAACAGCGAAGCTGAATGCGACGACACACCGCTGGGTGGCAGAGCTGGCCGACTTCAACTTCTGCATCCGCTACCGTCCCGGAAAGCTCAACGGCGATGCAGATGGCCTGTCACGAATGCCACTAGACATGGAGAAGTATATGAAAGAATGCTCACAAGAAATGCAGCCTGAAGTTGTAACCAGTGTCACACATGCAGTATCCCTCCAGGTCGAAGAGCAGCAACCATGGATGTGCCCACTCACCATCGCTGCAGCGTGTGCAGAGGAAGAGGATGAAGTGACATCTCCGATCACCGAGATCCCCCGCAGCGAGATGAGAAAGGCACAGGAGGAAGACGCAGTCATCAAAAGAGTAAGAGAATGCATTGTGACTAAACAGTGGCCGACTGTAAAGCGTCAAGAACAACAAGACGACATGGCAGCACTAATAAGAGAGAAGAGCAGATTCTACATCGATGAGGACGGCATCCTGTTCAGAAAAACAGCCACCAGATCTCAACTAGTGCTACCCAGTAAGTTCTACCCGTTGATCTACAGAGAACTGCACGAGGAAATGGGACACCTTGGTGTGGAACGGACCGTGCATCTGGCCCGCAACCGCTTCTACTGGCCACACATGCAACGGGACATCGAGCACTACATCACCAAGGTCTGCAGCTGCATAAAAAGTAAGCGACCCAACAGGCCGACGAGAGCACCGCTGAAGAACATCGTTACTACTTATCCCTTCGAGATGGTGGCAATCGACTATCTTCACCTAGAGAAATGCAAAGGAGGATACGAGTACATATTGGTGGTTATGGACCACTATACTCGCTTCGCTCAAGCCTACGCCTGCACCAACAAGTCAGCAAAGACAGCGGCTGAGAAAGTCTTCGGTGACTTCGTGCTCAAGTTCGGATTCTTTGACAAACTCCACCATGACCAGGGCAAGGAGTTCCAGAACAAGCTGTTCGCCAACATGGAAGCGTACTGTGGGATCCAAGGCTCACGCACCTCACCTTATCATGCCCAAGGGAATGGTCAGGTGGAGAGATTTAATAGAACATTACTTGCCATGCTGAGGAACCTGACAGAAGATGCAAAAGCTGACTGGAAAAGCTCCCTGGCGAAGGTCGTTCACGCATATAACTGCACCCGCAGTGAAGCGACCGGTTTCGCACCGTACTACCTTCTATTCGGCAGGAACCCGAGGCTCCCTGTGGACATCATGTTTGGGCTCAAGCCGAGTCACCAGAGTGCATCACACAGTGAGTATGCCAGCAGATGGAGAAAACGCATGGAGGAGGCATACCGCCTGGCGTCGGAGACTGCACAAGAAGAGAGAGACAGAGCACAGGGGCATTATAACAAGAGGAGCTACGGAGCGGAGTTATATCCTGGCTGCAGAGTCCTCATCCGCAACTTCTCTGAGAGAGGTGGCCCAGGGAAGCTTAGATCCTTCTGGGAGGATCGTGTCCATGTGGTGACGGAGAGAAAGCACCAAGACAGTCCAGTCTACGAGGTGAAGCCAGAGAGAGGATCAGGCCGAACAAGAGTCCTCCACAGAAACCTACTGCTGCCTTGTGACTTTCTCCCAGTCGAACAGAGCCAACCTGAGACACCGAAAACAAAGAAAAAGTCAAAAAAGAAACACAGAGACAGACAACAAGAACAACCACGACAACAAGACCAGCAAAACAGTTCGGAGGATGAGGAAGAAAACTGGCAAGTCATCAGCGCTCCATCAACAGGACGTGACCGCCGGCCCGGCAGTGAGCTGAGAGCAGAGGCAGAGGAGTTTGTACCACGGACAGCGACATCGGATCCAGAACCTGAGGCGCCTGAGGACGAGGAAGACGAGCGACAGGACGTGGAGGAGGAACCAGAGGTCGAACGTGATGAGTCGGATGAAGCAGATGACAGCCATGCAGAGCCAGAGGTGGTGGTGCCAGACGGGGAGAATGCAGAGCCAGAGGTGGGAGAGCCGGGTGAAGCAGATGACCACAGCGACGCAGAGCCATCGTCTCCTGCAACCAGAAAGTATCCTTCCCGAAATAGAAACCCCACTAAGACACTTACTTATGACTCACTGGGGCAGCCAAGCATCACTCGTAGGCTCTAGTGAGGTTGAGATTGTAGTCTAGAAAAGCGTTTACAGTTACCTAAGTTTCAGCAAGAGAACAAGTTCAGTTCAGCGTCCAGTGTGTATTTTGTTTTGTTTTGATTTCAATGCCAGACACAGGATCAGTGACATTTGACACATGTTTGCGTACATGGTATTAGAACATAATATGTTGGTCACTAGTGAGTATTAGCACAGGAAAAAGGTAATGACCTAGCAGTGAGGATTTTCCCGTTACTGGGCGGAGATAATAGCAGGTATTCATAGTGCACGATGATATCAGCTATGGACACTTTACATGGACTGGGAGATACATGTGAGGTTGAACTGTATCCTGGAGTATGAACACTGACTCCTACTATCTGTGACTCTTACCCACCTTCCTGTTGGAGACAGAAGTGTTCTGGGACATTCGGAATGTCGAGACGACATTTATTTTGGAGGGGAGAGTGTGGGATACATGATTATTTTGGGACTTTCAAGAACATGATTAGAATAGTAAAAAGGGAAGACCCCCATCAAAGGGAAGACCCCCATCAGGATTTATTTTGATTTCTCAATGCATGATTGTATTTCGTGGTTTCCACCTCATTTATTAGTTGGTTGCATTATTCTAAGAACTGTGACATTTTACATGATTATACATTATACTGAAACTGTAAAACAGCGTCATTCTGGGTAGGCACTATAATGGTGAGCCAAGCTCATTTTAGACAGGCATTTACACAGGCAGCTATACACGCTATGCTATGGACTGTTAGGACTACAAGGGTCCTGACCAATAGGACCCAAGAGTGAAACAGCAACATGTTGAATGCTGATGTGTGTGCCGTCTTTTCTGTCTTTACAGGTGAGAAACAATAGATAATGTGAATGAATAAGCTAGCGATGATGATAAATGAATGTATAAACAGGGAAAGTACCTATAGTGAAGCAGATGTGTGTGTGGAATGCACGTTCGTGGACATTAGAAATACTTACCTGTTGTACTGAATATGACTGTGTGGGACTGGGTAAAACTCACCGGTAGCCTAGGATGACTGCGGTTGTGTGTGTATTGTGTGACGTCACGATGGTCCGGCCAGAATAATGTAATGCTGCTAATACATTTCGTTTTGAGTTATTTAAGAGAGTTTACACACTGAAGACACTTTTATTTTGTTACAAAGGGGAAAACTATATTGATTTAGCACTGTGATATTTGATATATTTTGTATTTGAGAGTATTTTGATATAAGAAAAAAGCCAATTGGATTTGTCATACTGTTTACATTTAAAGGAGTATTCCGCCAATTCTCTGTTTACAAATCTGAATATGCACCTTATTGATTTTGATATTTTTGACATGTATGGATTATTGTGAGATGATAACTGACCAATAGGACCCAAGAGTGAAACAGCAACATGTTGAATGCTGATGTGTGTGCCGTCTTTTCTGTCTTTACAGAATAAACCACCTTTTCAACCCCACACACTGGAAACTCATTCCTTTCCAACCAAGTGTGTAACACCAGTGGTACAAACTGCATTAATACATCACTAACTGTTTTAGTGTAGCTCATGAATATACTACAGATTTTGTAACCCATTTTTTCACCCAGTGCCAATTCCTAATGTGATCCTGGGCTCTACACACCCTCCACCAACCTGAGGAGGATTCCTAATGTGATCCTGGGCTCTACACACCCTCCGCCAACCTGGGGAGGATTCCTAATGTGATCCTGGGCTCTACACGCCCTCCACCAACCTGGGGAGGATTCCTAATGTGATCCTGGGCTCTACACGCCCTCCACCAACCTGGGGAGGATTCCTAATGTGATCCTGGGCTCTACGCGCCCTCCACCAACCTGGGGAGGATTCCTAATGTGATCCTGGGCTCTACACACCCTCCGCCAACCTGGGGAGGATTCCTAATGTGATCCTGGGCTCTACACACCCTCCACCAACCTGGGGAGGATTCCTAATGTGATCCTGGGCTCTACACACCTTCCACCAACCTGGGGAGGATTCCTAATGTGATCCTGGGCTCTACACACCTTCCACCAACCTGGGGAGGATTCCTAATGTGATCCTGGGCTCTACACACCCTCCACCAACCTGGGGAGGATTCCTAATGTGATCCTGGGCTCTACACACCCTCCACCAACCTGGGGAGGCAGCGGACTGGCCTCATGCTTCCTTCAATGCATGAGGAGTCCAAGCTGCCTTCTTTTCACCTGACAGGGGGAGTTTCCCTGGTTGGACGTAGCGTCTCCTTCACATTCAGTAGATCCTGTGAACTTCCGTGGCCAGTTATAATTT
Organism: Benthosema pterotum; assembly: GCA_039105355.1. Taxonomy (NCBI): domain Eukaryota; kingdom Metazoa; phylum Chordata; class Actinopteri; order Myctophiformes; family Myctophidae; genus Benthosema; species Benthosema pterotum. Next base: position 57,572,235 of record CM076970.1, on the reverse strand, counting down.
CCTGGGGTTTATTAAGACTGTAGTATATAATAAAAATAAATAAATACCGGTAAAAAGAAATCGCTTTAAAATGTTGTAAACAAACATGTATTTAGGACGATGTTGGAATGCCTCCTCCCATAGCTAAAATCCCTAAAACTAAAGAAAGTATGGAATGTAAAACAATTAACACCCACCTTTTACTTTCTCTAATAACAACCCAAATCAGTGGTCCAGGGACCACCAGTGGTCCTTGAGAAAATTCCAGGTGGTCTCCAACCAAATGATAGACGGTTGGTTAAGCATCCATTTTGTTCCCAGGGCCCACTATTTATTCAGAATTTGAGCCACGGAACATTTGAGGACATTTTCATCCTACAGACACAACCAACTAAATATTTCTTTTGTTTTTGTCCACAATTCCAGGCTGGATTTGGGAAACCAAACAGTCCAACATACAGATCAAAATGACCATTAATCTTCTACATTCTCTAGTTGTGTAGACTTCTTAATTAACTGGTGCAAATTATGATGGATTGTCTGCAGGAACTGCATACATTGTTTGATAAGTTTTTATTTTTTAAGTAATATGTAATTCATTATTCTCTGATTCTAGTAATAAGTAAAGTAATATTATGACCTTTTCTAATGGGTCACAACAAGTAGCCTAAAGTGTATGATGAGAGGAAGTAAACCATAGTTTCAGTTCCTCTCTCTCCTCCCACCCAGACTCTCACAACTTACCAGGAAATCAAACCCATTTTGTTATCACCAAGAAACAGTTAAACAGTCTACTATATGAGGCTACACAACGTTAAAATAACCTCATAATTCAGACCCAGACCTGTAGATCACTGGCTGAACTCTACGACTGGATCCCAGACAGACTGCATCAGGTAGATTCCATTGTTGTGTGTGTGTGTGTGTGTGTGTGTGTGTGTGTGTGTGTGTGTGTGTGTGTGTGTGTGTGTGTGTGTGTGTGTGTGTGTGTGTGTGTGTGTGTGTGTGTGTGTGTGTGTGTGTGTGTGTGTGGTAGGTTGCGTTGATAGCGAGCTGAAGATTGTTGCATTCTCAAACGCACTTGCGCATACTGTACAGTGTACGCCACACACGTACACCACACACACACAGTCCTCCTGGGGGTCTTTGTTGGTTTCAAGCGAGCAGTTGAAACTTGCAAATAACTTTGGGCAGTAGTGGGTGCCGAACGCGGTGAAGAGCTTTTAATGAAAATCTATGAAATTAAGATGATTGGTATAATAGCCATTTTTATGGTAATTGATTGCTTAATTGCTTCCATGCACAGCTGGCCTTAGGCTTGACCTAAGGTTTTTGAAAAACTAAATATTTATATATCAGCATAAAAACAAATTGAATATTTTAATACTGTACATACTGTACAGGATCCAAATATGTATTCCCCTCCTTAATGGGTTAATGAGTCTGTATGATGCTCTTCTTCAGTCTATGACCTGATGAAGACATGTGTTGGCGGCCTTTATTAAGTTAAAAAGGTCTTTTTAACTTAATAATAATGTTTTTCCTCATCTTAAAACACACCATTTATTTCAGCACAGTATTGAGTTGTTCTACTTCCTACAGTATTTAGCACTTAATCACAGTATTGAGTTGTTCTACTTCCTACAGTATTTAGCACTTAATCACAGTATTGAGTTGTTCTACTTCCTACAGTATTTAGCACTTAATCACAGTATTGAGTTGTTCTACTTCCTACAGTATTTAGCACTTAATCACAGATGTAAGCACAGGTGGTTGGAACCTGCTTGGCATTACTGCCTGACGCACCTCCGACAGTGCCAATATGCAGGCTGCAGGGTCATCAGCCGGGGGGCCACCCTTCACTGACGTTTCGCTCCATTATCCCCCGGAACATCTCCGGGTGGTGGAGCAGCGACAGGGACGTCTCCCTGCCGCCCCCTGCAGCCTGTTGAAGGATCTGTACTCTCTCCACACTCTGAATCCAGTGTTATTGTTGCGTGTATATGGAATGAGTCCCAGGGGACTATGCATGGCAGGGGCGTCCATCTCCCTGAGTCAAGTGTGGGCCTGACCGCATACCACAACATCTCTCTTAGGAGCCCTCCTTTCCCCACGCCTTGTCCTTCCTTCTGAGCCATAACCAGAAGCTCCCTTCCTCTGCCTCCTCTGCAAGATCGTGAAGAGCTCGCTTCCTGGCGGCTCCTGCGACTCCGAGGGTTTTAAGTAGCCGCTGTGTGGATGTCCCGGTGAAGCCCCTACACCCGACCTCCACTGGGAAGGTGAAGGGTCTCCACCCAGCTTGTGAGCACGTCGCTGCCAACTCTGCATACTTGTCCTTCTTGCGCTCGTACGCGGCCTCCATGTGTTCCTCCCATGGGACTGTCAGCTCTACCATGATGACAACTTTGGCAGGAGCTGACCAGAGCACGATGTCCGGGCGTAGGGATGTCATGGTGATCTCTGCAGGGAATTTCAGTTGGCGGTTGAGGTCGGCTGCTAACTGCCACGTGCCTCCTAGTGACAGGAGCGATGTTTCCGACCCCCTGCAGCGCCGTGCTGTCGTCCCTGGCCTGGTAAACTGGATCCACCTCAAGGATGTGGGTGGATTCTCCTGGTTTGCTTGCTGCCTGCGGGCTTCCAAGATTTCTGCGAGCTTGCGCAGGACCTTGTCATGCCGCCATCTGTATCTTCCCTGCGACAGTGCCGCCTTGCATCCAGAGAGGATGTGCTTTAGGTTTGGGTTTGGGGAACTGCACAGATGACAGGGTTCTTCTGTTCCAAACCAGGTGAGAAGGTTCCGGGGGCTGGGTAGGGTGTCATACGTGGCCCTAATCTGGAAACTCAGTCTCGCCTGGGGAGTTCTCCACATGTCGGCCCAAGTGATGTTCCTGTTGATCACAGCCTCCCAGGTAGTCCATCTGCCTTGCTGTTGCTGGCTCACCGCCGTGATCTTATAGGTTTCTTCCTCCATCTTAGCAACCTCAGAGATCACCAGATCCTTCCTCTCCTTCTTGGTCGCTTTGGACCAGCTCTTTGGCGCTGCTCCCCAACCTAGGCCAGATCTCCCAGACTGTGTGAAACCGACGATCTCCTGATGCTTCAGCCGTTCCACTGCCTGGTCAACTGCTTTGGATGCATTCCACTTCCGCCCAGTTCTGATCTGAGGGTTGGCAGCTTGAATTGCCGGGTCCGGAGAGTCCCTCAGCTCAAAGTGGAGCCGCACCTTCTCCTTTTTGTACCCCAGACTTATGGACTGAAGTGGGAGCTGCAGGGTGTTTCTCCCAAACAGTGCCGTGGTGGAGAGGGATCGGGGAAGGCCGAGCCACTTTCGGATAAAGTTGTTGGCCTTTGCTTCCAGCTTCAGGACTGTGGTCATGGTGATGTCGCTCAGCTTCAGGGGCCACATTAGGCGGTGGTACAGAGTAAACTGGTAGCACCACACTTTAAACTTCCCGGGAAGTGGGCACTGATCGATCTTGTGCAGGCCCTCTTGAAGTTGAGTTGTGACAGCTGCGGCCATGTTCTTGTCAGAGAGCTCCGCCGTGTACATCCTGCCGAGACTTCTCACAGATGCTTCCGCCAGTAGGGGGATTCTTTCACCAGCCACAGTGAAGACGATGTTATCGTTCCTGGTCCCTTTCCTGATCGACAAGCTACGGGACTTTGACGGCTTGACCTTCATGCGAGCCCAGGCTAGTAGCTCTTCCAGCCGCTTAAGGAGTCTGGACGTGCAGGCTGCTGTTTGGAGGAGGGTGGTGACATCATCCATGTAGCACCTCATGGCTGGTAGTCTTTGTCCTGTCTGTGCTCTGACCCCTCGGACCATCTGCCTTCCACCTATCAGGAGGATCTCAAATGCCACAGTGAAGAGGATGGGAGATATGGCACATCCCATCGCAATCCCCTTCTCGAGCCGATGCCAATCGGTTGAGATGTCCCTGGTTGTGTAGCAAACATACAGGTTGTTGAAGTAGTTGGCCACTAGGTTCTGGACATGTGATGGTATGTGGAAAAAGCTGAGGGCGTACGTGATGAGCTGGTGGGGAACTGATCCGAAGGCATTTGCCAGGTCTAGCCAAACTACATGCAGATCTTCTTTGCCTCGTTTGGCTGACTGGATTTGCTCCCAGATTACCGCTGAGTGTTCCACGCAGCCAGGAAATCCTGGAACTCCTGCCTTTTGGCAGCTGGTGTCGATGTACCCGTTTTCCAGCAAGTAGCTTGTCATCCGTCTGGCCAAGATGGAGAAAAAGATTTTCCCTTCCACATTCAGCAGAGCAATGCCTCTGAACTGGCTGAGGTCTTGAGAGTCTTTCTCCTTTGGAATGAAGGTGGTGACTGCTTGGCACCATGACAGAGGGATGGACTCCGCTTTCCAAGCCGCAACCATGAGTCTCCATAGCGCCTTCAGGAGCCCAGGGCAGTTCTTGAATACCCTGTAAGGCACGCCGTTTGGCCCAGGTGCTGAAGCCGATCTTGCACGTTGTACAACTTGCTTGACTTCAACCCACCTGGGTGGGGACGTGTCGAACTCGGTGGAGGGCTCAGGTGGGCGAGGTACATGGCCTGGTGAACCCAGGGGCTTTGCTCTCTGGTTGTCGCTCAGTTGGTCTGCGATGTGTTCCTCCAGCTCCTGCTTTGTGGCCTGTAGCGTTCCGGACTTGTTCTCCTCCAGGAGGCTGCGGGCGAACTTGAAAGGGTCCCGGAAGAAGCATGCCCTAGCCTTCTCCCTGCGGCTTCGTCGCTTCTTAATCCTTTCTGCCCGCCTGAGGTGTGCAAGCCTTTCCTTGATGGTGTTCCAGAGGTTCTTCAAACCCTCTTTTTCCCCTGCCTCAGCTTTCCTCCAAGACTTCCTCAAGAGGCGTCGCTCCTTTACCAGCTGGAAGATTTCCCTTTCCCGCCTTCCACTTTGTTTAGGAATGGGTTTCTTCACTGGCTTGTCTCCAAACCGGTTTCTCCCTTCCTCGTGGATGAGGTGGCCGATGATGTTCAGCTTGGAGGTGGCGTTGCCCTTTAGGGAGTTCTGGAGGGTGATGCATGTGCTCTCGTCGAAATCTCTCCATGCTTTCCTGTCGCTGGACTTCGGCCACTTGACTTGGGGTTTCTGTGCAAACTTCTCCGGAGGGACTCTTGCGGGCTCTGTGCGCGTGGTGTTGGTCTCCTGCTGTGGGGGGCTCTGCTGCTCCGAACTTGCTGTGCTGTTCTCCTGTTGTGGAGTGATCTGCTGCTGTGGGGTCTGCTCCGAAGACTGGTGTTCCTCTCCCGTTCCAGCCGCAATGGTGGGTTCACTAGCTCTGTGGTGCTCAACCTGGCTGTGATGCCTCCTCGTCTGACCTGCTGACGCAGCGCGAGCTTGCGGCTGGCTGTTGCCAACACACTTTGCCTTCCCTTGGTGAATGCGCAGGCCATGGTAAGTAGTTACTTTGCTCCAGCCGCAGCAGCAATGTCTCTGGATCCTTTGGTCCTTTGTCCTTTCCGTGTGGTCTGTTACCGTGTTATCCGTCCTTTCTGGTCCATCTTCCATCCCGCCTCTCGGAGGACCAATGGGCTGTTTTTCACTTGACTTGCTTGTAGTTAGCTTGGGTGTCCTAGCTGGATGTGTGTCCAGGTGGGACGTGTGGAGCAGGTAACTAGCCTTTCCACCCCTGATGCGGTCTTTCACGCCGTCAGCCAGTCTTCCCTGGCAGCCCTCCAGTCTTTCCTGGATGCCAACTGCTCTCTTCTCAGTAGTCACTGGCGAACCAGAGAAACTAGATGTAAGCACAGGCGGTTGGAACCTGCTTGGCATTACTGCCTGACGCACCTCCGACGGTGCCATTATGCAGGCTGCAGGGTCATCAGCCGGGGGGCCACCCTTCACTGACGTTTCGCTCCATTATCCCCCGGAACATCTCCGGGTGGTGGAGCAGCGACAGGGACGTCTCCCTGCCGCCCCCTGCAGCCTGTTGAAGGATCTGTACTCTCTCCACACTCTGACCCCAGTGTTATTGTTGTGTGTATATGGAATGAGTCCCAGGGGACTATGCATGGCAGGGGCGTCCATCTCCCTGAGTCAAGTGTGGGCCTGACCGCATACCACAACATCTCTCTTAGGAGCCCTCCTTTCCCCACGCCTTGTCCTTCCTTCTGAGCCATAACCAGAAGCTCCCTTCCTCTGCCTCCTCTGCAAGATCGTGAAGAGCTCGCTTCCTGGCGGCTCCTGCGACTCCGAGGGTTTTAAGTAGCCGCTGTGTGGATGTCCCGGTGAAGCCCCTACACCCGACCTCCACTGGGAAGGTGAAGGGTCTCCACCCAGCTTGTGAGCACGTCGCTGCCAACTCTGCATACTTGTCCTTCTTGCGCTCGTACGCGGCCTCCATGTGTTCCTCCCATGGGACTGTCAGCTCTACCATGATGACAACTTTGGCAGGAGCTGACCAGAGCACGATGTCCGGGCGTAGGGATGTCATGGTGATTTCTGCAGGGAATTTCAGTTGGCGGTTGAGGTCGGCTGCTAGCTGCCACGTGCCTCCTAGTGACAGGAGTGATGGCTCTGGCCCCGTGGAGCGCCGTGCTGTCGTCCCTGGCCTGGTAAACTGGATCCACCTCAAGGATGTGGGTGGATTCTCCTGGTTTGCTTGCTGCCTGCGGGCTTCCAAGATTTCTGCGAGCTTGCGCAGGACCTTGTCATGCCGCCATCTGTATCTTCCCTGCGACAGTGCCGCCTTGCATCCGGAGAGGATGTGCTTTAGGTTTGGGTTTGGGGAACTGCACAGATGACAGGGTTCTTCTGTTCCAAACCAGGTGAGAAGGTTCCGGGGGCTGGGTAGGGTGTCATACGTGGCCCTAATCTGGAAACTCAGTCTCGCCTGGGGAGTTCTCCACATGTCGGCCCAAGTGATGTTCCTGTTGATCACAGCCTCCCAGGTAGTCCATCTGCCTTGCTGTTGCTGATTGAGTTGTTCTACTTCCTACAGTATTTAGCACTTAATCACAGTATTGAGTTGTTCTACTTCCTACAGTATTTAGCACTTAATCACAGTATTGAGTTGTTCTACTTCCTACAGTATTTAGCACTTAATCACAGTATTGAGTTGTTCTACTTCCTACAGTATTTAGCACTTAATCACAGTATTGAGTAGGCTACTTGTACAGTATCACCATATTGACTACTTCATGTACAGTATTTAGCACTTCAGCACAGTATTGAGTAGGCTAAACTCAGTGGAACAGCACAGAGCACATTATATCACGCTTATATGCCTACTAGTTCACACTAAAACCAAGCCTAACGTAGGTCCACTATGCTGTTTCACTGAGCTAATGCATTATGGCCAGCACTTATCTATCTTACCTCCCGAGGACTCAGGCCATAATAAATATCGGCTGCCTTGAGAAGGTAGTCGGACAAGACAGCTTCCTTCTCCGCAGAGAAGACTTTATTATGGGCCTTGTAGCCTGGGAGGGGTGCGTCAGGGTCCTCCTTCTTCCTCTTTATGTAGCGCCTCAGTGTAGCTTCTGAGACGCCATGTTGTTTTGCAGCCCCACGCACAGACATGCCGTCTAAAACGGCCTGGTGTGCTTGGGGAAATGCATCGGGGTGGTAGATACCCCTGGACGTCTTTCTCACCCTAATCCTGGGCATCTCCTGCAGACAACGGCAACATGTATAGGCATTTACGCTGCGCCGTGCGCAATGCGCCGTTCGTCCCTCCCCTGCCTTCTCCTACATTTAGCTCTCTAGCACAAAAGCTAATGAATGTTTTTCAATGGAAACTTCACTGAGCGATAGCCAACAGGTTAGGCTAACAGATATAATCCATGAACAGTCGGCACCAAATACACACAGCCGGGCAAACGGAAAATACTCAAACAGGACAAAACTTACTTACAGGGCTGGAAAACAAACAAAACGCTGTATTTACCTGGTTTCTTCATGAAAGAGGACAAAATGTCGTGTCCGGGGGTTTTAGAGGTCGAGAAAAACGATGCCGTCGCCGGAAATGAGTTTACTTCCGGTGTTCTAGGCTAAATGGTCCGACTTGCAACCGTCCCTCCGCGCCGTTCGCCCCGGCGCTCCGCTACATGTGCTGATGTAGGGGAGAACCGGGTCAGTTGACGCAAATTTTTCTAATTCCCTCCCTGCACCACGATAAATTAATGTTAAGTAATCATACTTTTTTGTGAACAAGATATACTTGAAAAAAAAAAAAAAAAAAAAAAACTTAAGAAGGGGGATGTAATGTATTGAGCCAGTGTGGTACCCGTACTGGGGATCTGACAATAGTCACGTGATACCTTATGCCCGCCAGTTGTTATTGTTCTGCTGCTGCCTACTAGAGCACTCTGTTACCTACACCTTATTCTAATACATGATTGATTCACTGTTGCTCTGAAGTCTGGTCCTGTGTCAAGTCATTCATATATAAGACTAAACATTACACTTGTCTTGTAACATTATCCGCCGTTTTTTTTCCATTTTGGTGAAACGAATCGGGTGCTATCACCAAATGAAGTGACCGTGCGCATATTCCCACATTTCAAGTCTGTCGGGTCGCAACTTTTTCTTTGAACTCCACGGGACTCATATTTGCTAGCTCGCAGACCGGAAGTCTAATATTTGCATGCAACTTCCACTGCTGAGTTACCGTACATTGTGAGGGTCTGTCACCATGACGTCACCATGTTCCCAATTCCCACACGGTCAGGAAGTGTGTGAATGAGCTCAGCAGAGCGTGTACGGGGATCACTGTTGCCAACTTGGCGCATTTGTCGCTAGATTTAGCGCTTTTTCAGACCCCCCTAGCGCCCAAATTAGTGAAAAACTCCTGGCGGAAAATCTAGCGCTTTTTTGCGAGTGAGTTGGCGCAAAATTGGTTGGCAGGCGCCAGATATAAATCCCTATATATATATATTTTTTTTTTCCCCCCTCTCTCTTGCCTCCAGCACTGTCGGCACGGAGCGCCAATGTGCAGATCATTCGAGTATAGACGGAGTTACGCCAACCCCGTACGCCAGCCGCCAGTCCAATGGCGGCTATTCTACATAGACTTGTATTGACAATAGGGACAAATCGCACAACTACATACACCACGTGGCCGGGCTGTTTCTGTCCCTTCAATATCGCAACACTTGTACTCAGGAGGACGACTCAGGAAGCAGGCTGCAGCAACTCGCCGAGCAGAGCAGCAGCAGGCTCAAACTGTGGAGTGGGGACGAAATGAGCTGTCTCCGCGAACCCCTACCCATAACACCACCAACCAGCTATTTCTTCTGAAAAATAAAAGTTCAATTGTTTCTCTCTCTCTCTCTCTCTCTCTCTCTCTCTCTCTCTCTCTCTCTCTCTCTCTCTCTCTCTCTCTCTCTCTATATATATATATATATATATATATATAATATATATATATATATATATATATATATATATATATATATATATATATATATAAAACCCCTAGCGCATTCTAGCGCATTTTGGAAGTACATCTAGCGCCCTCTGCTGCTTGGGAGTTGGCAACACTGACGGGGATGGCTGCTGTCAAATTGTGTGTGACACTACGCTACACTGCGCCGTGTCTTGTTCCCTGTGTTGTTCCCATTTTCCCCCTGCCCCCCCCCCCCTGTATAAGGTAACACCGCCACGGACCGCGGTGCTTTCCCCGTGTCACGGCCGTCTTTGTTGCTCTCTCGGGGCGGATCGGGGTGAACTGAACCCCGGCACCAGCTTCCTCATTGACGGGGAAGTGCGCCGCGCTGGGCTTTATTTGACCGGAGGTTTAACTCTTTCACTGCCGTGCGTTGTGCTTGAAAACTGTACACTGTGACTGTGGGGAACTGTGCTGTACTGACTGTGGGGGGGGGAAAGAACATTTATTTCATCATTTCATTCATTTGGTTTTGGTTTCACATCTGAACTCAATACATTCACGGTTGATAAACAAAGTGTTCTGTGTGTGTTTTCTGGATGATTTCTGTATGGTATTGTGTGTTTATGGTTTGCATCAGGGTTGAATACGTTGTTTTCAGTCCTGTGTATAACTTGTTGGTATTATCAAACACCCTAATTGTCAGACTGGGACTCTGACTGGCACCCCTAAACTCTCCCAACAAAACCGTCACAACATAGTGAATGTTCATCAGCTTGTCTCTGGCGCCACCATCAGGACAAAGTCTCTCTGACATCATTATTCTCCAACTCTTTTATTGGCCACTGACTGTTTTTATGCGTTTTACCTTGTATTTCTTTACAATTAGTGATTAATTAATGACTGCTGTGTTTCTTCCATGGCTGTCCCTGGTTGTTCTAAGTTTAAATAAAGTTTATTATGATACTGTATGATGTATTAATGTCATTATTCATTAATAGTTATTAATGATGTTTTTATGTGTTTCCAGTTGACTACAATGTGGAATCGTTACTTTGGCTCAGAATGGAGGAGGAGGAGGTGGGAACTATTCAGATCCAGCAGAGATCAGACAGCCAGCAGCTCTTCAGCAGGTGAAACATTATCATGTAAATAATAGTCTGTGTGTGTGTGTGTGTGTGTGTGTGTGTGTGTGTGTGTGTGTGTGTGTGTGTGTGTGTGTGTGTGTGTGTGTGTGTGTGTGTGTGTGTGTGTGTGTGTGTGTGTGTGTGCATACTTTGATCTTATATCTTCTCCTATGATGCAGAAGCCCCAGAGGAACTGGTACTTTTTACTACTATATTATGTAATCTATGATCTTTATCAATATTACATTCAATAAACCAACAAACTGATACTGGTTTAGTCTCAGATGTGATCTGTATCAATATTATATTTATTTTTCCATCTAGGGAAGAGCAGCGCCATGTCAGAACTGAGAATTGTTCTGATCGGGGGAAGACATGGAGGTAAACCCAGTGGAAAGAGTTCAGTAGGAAACATCATCCTGGGCAGAGATGCTTTTAGAACAAACATATTCACATCCCAGAGTGTGATGAGACAGGAGTTAGTGTCAGGGAGACAGGAGTTAGTGTCAGGGAGACAGGTCAGTGTGGTCGACACTCCAGGATGGATGTCTAATTATCCCCTAGATCTGACCCCAAAACTGACCCGGTTAGAGATCCAACAGAGTGTCAGTCTGTGTCCTCCAGGACCACATGTCTTTGTCCTGGTGGTCAGATTGGAGAAATGTGAAGGTCGCTTCCATGTCCTTGACATCAGTGGCAGAGCAGATGGTGGTCAGGTCACAGAGCTGCTGCAGAAGGTAGATCAGATGGTTCAGAGTAATGGTGGTCACTATGAGACAGAAGAACACATCTCAGAGGACCTGAAGGAGAAGCAGAGAACTATCAGCAGAAGAGCAGAACAAAGGAGGACAGACGCTCACCAACAACCAACTGGACCTCCAAAACACATTGGTATGTTCTCTTTAAGTCTCTGTACAAACAACTATACAGTTTTTATTTAATTTGCTGGTTAAATGTTATTGTTTTAACCGGTTGTTCCCCAACAAACAAAACATTTTAGCTGAAAATCCTCAATTAAGATTCATTGTCTGGGACCCAAAATAGCAGATCTAATTGCCGATCTACAAGCTCACAACACTTAAAAGTGTGTGTGTGTGTGTGTGTGTGTGTGTGTGTGTGTGTGTGTGTGTGTGTGTGTGTGTGTGTGTGTGTGTGTGTGTGTGCGTGTGTGTGTGTGTGTGTGTACACACACACACACACACACACACACACACACACACACACATATATACACACACATATATACACACACACACACACACACACACACACACACACACACACACACACACACACACACACACACACACACATATATATATATATATATATATATATATATATATATATATATATATATATATATAATAGTTCATAGTAACATGACAAATATTAGCAGATCTGCAAGCTCATAATGTGCCATGTTGACAATCATACTTGTAGATTGTCTATTTTAGATTTTAAAACAAAAACAAATATTAAAGTAAACAATGTTTTCTCTGACAGGACGGAGTGACCTCAGGATTGTGATGTTGGGAAGGCGTGGGTCTGGGAAGAGTTCATCAGGAAACACCATTCTGTCAGGAAGTGTTTTTAAAGCAGGTCAGAGGTCAGTGCAGTGTGAGGTGAGACAGGGTCTCGTAGCAGGGAGACAGGTGACAGTGGTGGACTCACCAGGCTGGTTCTACAACCGTCCACTACAGGACACCTCAGAGATGGACAAACTGGAGATCCAGGACAGTGTGTGTCTCTGTCCTCCTGGACCACATGCTGTTCTTCTGACCGTTCCTCTTCATACAGCATTCACCAAAGCACAGAGAGTAGCAGTAGAGGAACACATGAGCCTTCTGCCACAGAGCCTCTGGAGTCACGCTATACTTCTGTTTACCTTTGGAGACCGTCTGGGAGACAGAAGCATTGAGCAGCACATTGAGGCTGAAGGAGAAGACCTCTGCTGGCTGGTTGACCGATGTGGGAACAGGTACCATGTCTTCAACAACCAAGAGACAGATGGCAGTCAGGTCACACAGCTCCTGGAGAAGATAGATGAGATGCTGTCAGGAAACACAGGTGGACACTGTGAAGTTGATGGAGATGTTTGTGAGAAGATGTCAGCGAGGAAGAGGAACATGGAGGAAGGTGTCCAGACACTGACCAGGGAACTGACCGCTGTGAAAGCTCTGCCTGAAGGTGATCTGTCTGTCTGTCTGTCTGTCTGTCTGTCTGTCTGTCTGTCTGTCTGTCTGTCTGTCTGTCTGTCTTCCCTTCTTCAGTTTAGTTTAGTTTAATTAGATTATTTCCTTAGGGAAATAATCTAATTAAACTAAACTAAACTGAAGAAGGAAAGCCCTAAGGAAATCTGGAGTGAAGGAAGGACTGGTCAAAGTAGTGATGACTCTTTACAGCAGAGCATGCACAGTAGTCAGGACAGGAAACGGAGACAGTGAGGGCTTCGAAGTGAGGGTGGGAGTGCATCAGGGATCTGTACTCAGTCCATTTTGCCATTGTGATGGATGTGGTATCGAGGGAAGTCAGGGGAGGACTGCCATGGGAACTGCTCTATGCGGATGACCTGGTACTGATGGCTCACACAAGAGAAGACCTGGCAAGGAGGCTAGTGGCCTGGAAGAAATGCATCGAAGCGAAAGGGATGAAGGTGAATGCAGGGAAGTCAAAGATCATGGTTGGCGGTGCTGGCCTGGGAGTGATACCGCAGTCAGGAGCGTGGCCCTGTGGAGTATGTGGGAAGGGAGTTCAAGCAAACTCTCTCCAGTGCAGGGGCTGTAAGAAATGGGTCCATCGGAGATGCAGTGGAGTAAAAGGCAGCCTGCAAGCTGCAAGTATGTCCTTCCAGTGCAAGCGGTGCATGGGAGACGTTCCACAGGCAGACCCAGCCGAGCAAGAGGGGCTTGTAGTGGACGGTGAGACGTACGAGGTGGTAGACAGCTTCTGCTACCTAGGGGACATGCTGAATGCCGATGGGGGGGTGGACCTTGCAGCGACCACAAGGGTGTGAAGTGGTTGGAAGAAGTTCAGGGAACTCATGCCATTTTTAACATCCAAGGCCCCATCCCTGAAGATGAAAGGTCAAGTGTACTCTGCCTGCGTCAGAAGCTGCATGACGTATGGAAGTGAGACATGGGCCCTGAAGGTGGAGCAGGAAGAGAAGCTTAACAGAGCAGAGATGAGGATGATTAGATGGATGGGTGTACTGAGATGAGGATGATTAGATGGATGGGTGTACTGAGATGAGGATGATTAGATGGATGTGTGGTGTGTACTGAGATGAGGATGATTAGATGGATGTGTGGTGTGTACTGAGATGAGGATGATTAGATGGATGTGTGGTGTGTACTGAGATGAGGATGATTAGATGGATGTGTGGTGTGTACTGAGATGAGGATGATTAGATGGATGTGTGGTGTGTCACTGAGATGAGGATGATTAGATGGATGTGTGGTGTGATGATTAGATGGATGTGTGGTGTGTACTGAGATGAGGATGATTAGATGGATGTGTGGTGTGTACTGAGATGAGGATGATTAGATGGATGTGTGGTGTGTACTGAGATGAGGATGATTAGATGGATGTGTGGTGTGTACTGAGATGAGGATGATTAGATGGATGTGTGGTGTGTACTGAGATGAGGATGATTAGATGGATGTGTGGTGTGTACTGAGATGAGGATGATTAGATGGATGTGTGGTGTGTGACTGAGATGAGGATGATTAGATGGATGTGTGGTGTGTACTGAGATGAGGATGATTAGATGGATGTGTGGTGTGTACTGAGATGAGGATGATTAGATGGATGTGTGTACAGAGATGAGGATGATTAGATGGATGTGTGGTGTGTACTGAGATGAGGATGATTATATGGATGTGTGTTGTGTACTGAGATGAGGATGATTAGATGGATGTGTGTACAGAGATGAGGATGATTAGATGGATGTGTGGTGTGTACTGAGATGAGGATGATTAGATGGATGTGTGGTGTGTACTGAGATGAGGATGATTAGATGGATGTGTGGTGTGTACTGAGATGAGGATGATTAGATGGATGTGTGTACAGAGATGAGGATGATTAGATGGATGTGTGGTGTGTACTGAGATGAGGATGATTAGATGGATGTGTGGTGTGTACTGAGATGAGGATGATTATATGGATGTGTGGTGTGTACTGAGATGAGGATGATTAGATGGATGTGTGTACTGAGATGGGGATGATTAGATGGATGTGTGTACAGAGATGAGGATGATTAGATGGATGTGTGGTGTGTACTGAGATGAGGATGATTAGATGGATGTGTGGTGTGTACTGAGATGAGGATGATTAGATGGATGTGTGGTGTGTACTGAGATGAGGATGATTAGATGGATGTGTGGTGTGTACTGAGATGAGGATGATTAGATGGATGTGTGTACTGAGATGAGGATGATTAGATGGATGTGTGTACTGAGATGAGGATGATTAGATGGATGTGTGTACTGAGATGAGGATGATTAGATGGATGTGTGTACAGAGATGAGGATGATTAGATGGATGTGTGTACTGAGATGAGGATGATTAGATGGATGTGTGTACAGAGATGAGGATGATTAGATGGATGTGTGTACAGAGATGAGGATGATTAGATGGATGTGTGTACAGAGATGAGGATGATTAGATGGATGTGTGTACTGAGATGAGGATGATTAGATGGATGTGTTTACTGAGATGAGGATGATTAGATGGATGTGTGTACTGAGATGAGGATGATTAGGTGGATGTGTGTACTGAGATGAGGATGATTAGATGGATGTGTGGTGTGTACTGAGATGAGCATGATTAGATGGATGTGTGGTGTGTACTGAGATGAGGATGATTAGATGGATGTGTGGTGTGTACTGAGATGAGGATGATTAGATGGATGTGTGGTGTGTACTGAGATGAGGATGATTAGATGGATGTGTGGTGTGTACTGAGATGAGGATGATTAGATGGATGTGTGGTGTGTACTGAGATGAGGATGATTAGATGGATGTGTGGTGTGTACTGAGATGAGGATGATTAGATGGATGTGTGGTGTGTGACTGAGATGAGGATGATTAGATGGATGTGTGGTGTGTACTGAGATGAGGATGATTAGATGGATGTGTGGTGTGTACTGAGATGAGGATGATTAGATGGATGTGTGGTGTGTACTGAGATGAGGATGATTAGATGGATGTGTGGTGTGTGACTGAGATGAGGATGATTAGATGGATGTGTGGTGTGTCATTGAGGGACAGAAAATCCAGTGCAGAGCTGAGACAGAGGATGGGAGTGGAGGCCATAGCGGATGTGGTGAGGAGAGGCAGACTGCGGTGGTACGGACACGTAGTAAGGAAGGAAGAGAACGACTGGGTGAAGAAAGTGATGTCGATTAACGTAGAGGGGACAAGACCCAGCGGCCGGCCTAAGAAGACCTGGCAGCAGTGTTGGGCACGAGTCTCGAGCGTCGAGTCGGAGTCGAGTCGGAGTCTTTCATTTCGGAGTCGGGAGTCAGTCGGAGTCTTTGGCTTCGGAGTCCGAGTCAAGTCGCGAGTCTCTGACCTCGACTCGCGAGTCGAGTCGCGAGTCTTTTTTTTCTATCGTTTTTAAAATGTAGCCTGAATACAAAACTATGATCCGACGGATTGCACAATGCTACAACACAGCCACATTACCTCCGACGGAACCCCTCTCTCTGCTCCGTCCTTCGGAGCGGAGGGACTGAGCAGAGAGAGGGGTTCCGTCGGAGCTAAGCCACATGAGACACGGCGGTCTCAGCATAGCATATATATAGCATGTATATGACCACGTTAGGAAAGGGTGAACAAATGTAGGCCTACTCACAAATGCTTGCTTATCACGGTCGAAGTTCCACAACTGCAACGGATTTATCGTCGGGGAGGAAAGTTATATCCACAGTGATTGATTGATTCATTAGAAGAGGGTCCCCAACGTCGGAAATATTAAACATGTATTTTGCAGCATCACCATCCGTCTGTGTGGAATCAGGTTCCAAGCCCAGGAACACTTGCTTGGTTGATTTATAATCCATTTAGTCGGTTGTTTATAATACTAGAAGCGAGCATAACAGCTAGCATAACTTTAACTAAACAAGCTGGTAGCAGCAGAGCCGTAATGGAGAGTTACGCAAACTGCGTTCGTGTCATGGGGCATGCCTATAGCTCTTATTTGCGCCAGCCTCGTTGAAAACAATGCATTACCAACTCCAGTTTGTCCCTATTCAGGCTGCGTGAACAGCGCTCGGTGTCTGACTCCTCAATGTCGCAACTCTTCTACTAGATGGCTCTCTTCGGTGCGCCCACACATTTGTTTGTTGTATGGTCACCATGACAACCCGTATTAGCCGCCTACGAAGTCAAATCACGGCGACAAAGCCGCTCCGATCCAAAAAGTTGAGATTACAAACGTGCCATCCTCACTCAGTTTTCAGGCGATTGTTTTAATTCCAATTTGTCAATACAGTGCATAATTTATATATTTTATATTTTCATTGGGTAAAGGTATAGGCCATGTTTTTTCATCAAACAATATGAAGATAGATGTCCTTTTTATTCACGCAGCTTAGAGACACGTGCGCTGGCAGTCAATCATGCCAGTCTGAATCTGGGCCAGATCTATTAAGCAAAGCTGCCTATAATATTAAATGAAAAAGTCAATAACTTTGCCTGCTATGTACTGTATGTTTGTCCTACCTTTTAATTTTTCATTAAAAACATGTTCAGCGAAATCCCCCGTTTATAGCGTGTGCGCTGCGCACGAGAACTCCTGCAGTGCCCAAACTGTTTTCCTTTGCGCGCGGAGGTTGACAGGAAAAAGGACAATGGATTTTTTTTGTGGGTACAAAAAAGTAATGCAAGACTCTTAAAGACTCGAGGAGTCATTGAGAGTCATTGAGCTCGAGTCAGAGTCAAGTCCGAGTCATTAGGGACGGAGTCCGAGTCGAGTCTCGAGTCGCATTTTGCCAACTCGAGTCGCAAACGAGTCCGAGTCTTCAACTCGAGTCCCCATCTCTGCCTGGCAGACGACCGTGTTGGCCGACATGAAAGTGCTCGGCATCGATGGTGAGGTGGCCATGGACCGTCCCCGGTGGAGGAAAGCCATATCGAGAGCCAAGTCCAACCCAGCGGCGCCTGGAAAGTGGACTCTAAACCGAAGATGATGAATTAGATTATTTCACTATTTATAACATGTACAGCGTTAAAGATACTTCATTACATTTCATAGAATATAAGACTGAAAAGGGGTAGGCCGAAGCCAAAGCTCATGGTGCCTACCCTTTTCACCAATGCTAGAAAAAAACAAAACAAAACCAAGCAAAGCAAATGAAAAAAAGAAGAGGTAGTAGCAATAATACTTAACAATAGTAATCAATAACAGTAACACTAAGAAAAGGAATTAAATACATCTTATAGTATTAGACATTTCCGTTATAACGCTATATATATGTGATTTCCAGCTAAGTTCATCATCTATAATTATTGTTATTGTGTGTGTGTGTGTGTGTGTGGGGGGGGGGGGGGGGGGGTGCGTGTGTGTGTGTGTGTGTGTGTGTGTGTGTGTGTGTGCGTGTGTGTGTGTGTCAGGAGACCATCAGAGTCTATCAGATGTCAGGTTGGTGTTGGCTGGTGAAGAGCAGGCTGTCAGGAACAGAGCTGCAAACAAGATTCTGTGGGACAATGTGTTTCCAGACTCTCCAGGGAAGGTGAGTACCCTATTAGCCTGAATATAAGACTATGTTTTTTTCTCAATGGAAATAAATATCCTCAAAATAGAGTCGTCTTATATTCAGGGGCTATACTATTTGACATTCAATCTTCTTTTTTTCTGTAAATGGGTCTTGAAAAATGAGGGTCGTCTTATAAACGAGTCGTCTTATATTCGGGACAATACGGTAATGATAATTCTGATCTGAATGAGATCTTATAATGAATGAGCTCACAGAAAACACTAAATACATTCAAATAAAGGTGACAGTAGTGAATGCTGAACCATTTCCATCCTGGAGTACAAATCATTTTCATAATAATGCCCTCTTTATTCTTGAATTGTTAAAATAGCAGATCTACAAGCTCACAACCTAACAGAGGAATATGTTTTTAAAAGCTCACAACCTGTCCCATGTCAACATACTTCTATATGCTTCCCAGGCGCGGTCTTACAATATAGGCGAACGAGGCGGCCGCCTGGGGCCCCCCAACTTTCCCATACAGCAGGGGCCCCCGGAGCCGTTGGCAACTAACCATACAGTTGGCCATCTAATTGGGCCCCCCTGAACAGTGAGCATCAGCCAGTGAGTTAATAAATAATGATTTTGTATGTTTCAAATCAAAAGTAAAAACAACACAATAAAATTGGCCCTACAGAATCCGTGTACATCCCCTCCCATTTGCGTTAAAGTGGAATATTCCATGATCCATGCCATGTGCGTGAGACGGTGAGAGTACTATTCCAAAACCCATCACGTTACAACAACAACCTATCAGAGACATTCTACCTAGCCGACTACTTCGGAAAGACATAAGTGAAGTAGAGGTCTCCACGGGTCTCAAAAAATCCATCCGAAAACCGAAATAAATCCATGCAATATCGCCGAACTGTTCGGCAAATTATTAACAAATAAATAAACCAGAACCGAGTCGATCGGTGACATTTTTCCCGATTCCGAACTGTTCCGAGATTTCTTTTAAATGGCGGCGCCGAACCCGTTCGAAATGCGACACACACGGGCATTCCAAGAGACCCGACTTCATGAACTAATATAGCTGACGTATTGACCATATACATTGTACAGTCACGAGAGTCTGAGAGGAGAGAGACAGACAGACAGAGAGGCCGGTTGCACTCTCCACGTGAGTGGAGGAGCAGGACGAGGAGGTGGTTTACCTTTTAGGCACGCAACTTTGTCATATTAACTTGCATTGAGCTTTTCACCTCGTTTAGGCCAGCGGTCCGTGATATAATGTAGTCTAGAATTAAACCCCCGCAATATTATTACCATCAGCACAATCAGCTGCAGCTGAGAGATGTGGTGTATTTTCCCCACAAATAGTGCAAAAATATTACACTATTAGACCCAAAATGAGAACAAAGAATTGTTCCCAAGTTAAACCAGACAACGACGAAAAATGGATGATGAATGGAAAAAAGCAGGAGATGAAGATTGGTCTTCCCGTAGCATTTATTGAAGTTTGAAGATGGATTCCCCATGGGCCAAGGGGCCCAGGAGCCGTGGGCTCTGACCTGCGTGGCCAGTTGCCCCAAAGACACTCTCTCACACTCACTGGCTCACACTAACTACTGACTTGAAGCCAACATACAGCACAGATATACGTTTTCTAGCAGAGGTGAATTAACATACAAAGGTGTGGTCAAAACACAGACATTTGATACAGAGAGACAGACATATTGCTAGCATTTGTCTCTGTGGCTCTCCACAGGACAATAATGACTGTTTACACTTTCACCTGGGCCTGGCTTCAAAAAGCCTGAAAACAATGGTAATGCAAATGCCTATAACCCCCACTGGAGTTGCAGACAGCCGTCTCCTCACTTTAGCAGACAAGAAGTCTGCGTGCTATACTTGTTGATTCAAATGTGACCTGTGTTTCAACATTTCACTATATGATAAATATACAGAAATGGATAATATGGATTCTCTATACTTCACTCCCCCCTTCCACCGACTCTAAACGTCGGTGGAAAATATGAATCAAAGAATCCATATGATCCACTGTCACTTTGACACACTCTAAACACTCAATGGAAAAACACATCAGAATAACACTTTAAAGAAGTTCCCTGTTCCATTACAACTTGTTTCAGATTAAATAGTTGACTCAAAAAGATTTTTCTTCACATTAACAATTTCATCAGCACATTACACCTTGGATTCCTTTTGAACACATTTGAACATCCTAACAATATCGCCGTTTGTAATTACCAAATCTCTTTTAAAGCAACTTAGTTAACCTTATGTACAATTATGAAAACTCAATTTTACTTTACATACTGACATTCAAAACACAATACAACTTTGTCATTTTTACCCTTGTTCACTTTAAAACACCCCTTTTAAAAGAATGGTTATTGGCCTTCAATCTAAATAAGTAAACACCCAGTTTAATACGGTATTTAGATCAAAATATTGCCATAACATTCGTCTCCAATTAAGCTCTTTCGGACACGCTTAATTAATCATTACATAATCGAAAACTCCCCGCCTTTAAGTTAATAGTCTGATATGCAGCTACATTTCCCCGTACGCAGATGTCAACACAAAGTGTCCAGACATACTCTGGCCTGGTTAGAAACGCACTGGAATCCATGCCCTACCCTCCTTTTTCAGTCCCGAGAGTAATTTTCATATGAACCCAAAAATCTTGCATGTCGTGGCAACTAACTGCACAGTCGGTTTTTAACTTTAAACTAAATTTAACGCGAAAAAAGAATAATAGCTTCATTAACGTCAAGACGGTTTACAACTGACGCCTAGTGGGAGGAGCGAGGGATCCCTTTGGCCTGACACAGCGACATCAATTGATTTTAATCAAGCTTAAAATTATTAATTCATTTTTCAAATGTCCCAGTAGACTCTATATCTTTTAAACCAACTTTAACTAATTCGATTGACAAAAACATATACATCAACACATGTCTACGTATGTGCTGAATAAACTCACAAAGACATACATTTTGCAAACAAACAGAAAGATATCCATCTGCTATATGATAATAGAACTTCTTCTTTGTGTTCACTCGTCGTCTCTCACCTTTGATGTGTCCATTGTCAGTCAAAGCTCGCTGCAGGCTGCATGCATGGAATGCTGCAGTTACGATACGCACCGCTAGGCTCATTCCTAGCCAGGCCATCGTGCGCCTTTGTTCTCATTTCTGTGATCAGCCAAAAACAATACAGACCCATACTCCCCCCTTACAGACATATTATACAATATTGAAGCATTCAATATCATAACATGTCTGTAAAAGAGAACATGACCGCTGCAAAGTTCTGGTCGAAACACACAATGAGCCTATAGAACTGTTGAATACTTGCACCAATGAATGAAACCTCTGCTCTTGCTGCTGTTGGTTGTGGATCTGGGCCGCGGTGTCCCTGCTTGGGCACGCCGAGATGAAACCGCAAACATCCCGCGTCGGCAGCCGCCGAGTCGAACGCCATGCCGCCTCGCCGAGAAGAGCGGAGCCCTCTCACCCCCCTCGGTGACTGCAGCTGAAGGCCGTCTCTCGCCGGGTGCCGCTTGGAAACGTCGCGCTGATGATCAAACACTCACACGGGTCGGTCGCTGCGCAATGGAGAGCCAGGAAGCACGGAAAGCCGCCGCTGGTCGTCGTGCCAAAAGAGCGTGCACTCTCTTCGGGCACCGAGAAGAAAAGCTGCAGGTCGCCGTCCTCCGGACGCAGCTGGAAGGCCGCATCGCTGTCGTCATGCCGCCGATCCTCGCCGTCTCCGTCCTGGAACATCGGGCCGCGCTCCTCACCAAACGCCAAAAAATAGTCAAAAAAAAGTCCTCTGTCTGGGGTCGTGGGTTTGTCTGGTCTGGCACAAAAGATCGCACCATGGACCACCACATTCGTTGGGCGCCACTTTGTGGTGTATTTTCCCCACAAATAGTGCAAAAATATTACACTATTAGACCCAAAATGAGAACAAAGAATTGTTCCCAAGTTAAACCAGACAACGACGAAAAATGGATGATGAATGGAAAAAAGCAGGAGATGAAGATTGGTCTTCCCGTAGCATTTATTGAAGTTTGAAGATGGATTCCCCATGGGCCAAGGGGCCCAGGAGCCGTGGGCTCTGACCTGCGTGGTCAGGTCCCAAAGACACTCTCTCACTCACTGGCTCACACTAACTACTGACTTGAAGCCAACATACAGCACAGATATACGTTTTCTAGCAGAGGTGAATTAACATACAAAGGTGTGGTCAAAACACAGACATTTGATACAGAGAGACAGACATATTGCTAGCATTTGTCTCTGTGGCTCTCCACAGGACAATAGTGACTGTTTTGGTTCGCACCTGGGCTGGCTTCAAGAGCCATGAAAACAATGGTAATGCAAATGCCTATAACCCCCACTGGAGTTGCAGACAGCCGTCTCCTCACTTTAGCAGACAAGAAGTCTGCGTGCTATACTTGTTGATTCAAATGTGACCTGTGTTTCAACATTTCACTATATGATAAATATACAGAAATGGATAATATGGATTCTCTATAGCTGAGAGACACACAGAGCAGCAGGGGAATTCCACCCAAAAATCAAAAACTTCCTGGGAGAAATGTTGTGAACAAATGTGAACCAAATTTGGTTCCATTTGTACCCTCTCAGGAAAAAAGGGTGTTAAAGAAAAATCATTAACATGGTGAAATACATCTTGATCATGTCATCAGATGTATTTCACCATGTTAATGATTTTTTCAGACCTCCATTTTTAGGTAATACCGAATTGGGGGGACTTTTTTATCATGTCCACACAACATCTCTAAGGTTAAGGTATATTAATTAAATATTAAAATGTTAAAAATGGGTGGAGTTCCCCTTTAACATTAACATTTGCAACAACAAAAAACAAACACACCATCTTATGCATATACATTCTCTATCTTTCACCCACACACACTCATACACAGGCACACATACAGTATCTACCCTCAGACTTCTTTCACATAGTCTGTCTCTCTCTCTCTCTGTCTCTCTCTGTCTCTGTCTCTCTCTCTCTCTCTCTCTCTCTCTCTCTCTCTCTCTCTCTCTCTCTCTCTCTGTCTCTCTGTCTCTCTGTCTCTCTCTCTCTCTCTCTCTCTCTCTCTCTCTCTCTCTCTCTCTCTCTCTCTCTCTCTCTCTCTGTCTCTCTCTGTCTCTCTGTCTCATATTCTTTATTGTTCAGGTATAATTTTAGATAAAATGTGACTGAGTGACTCACTCACAAATCTTTTCAGTCATTTCAGTCATTGTTTCTTAACTATTCTTAAACTATTCTTGCTTTTTGGAATACAATGGTGTGTTACATGATACGTATTTCTTGCATTTTAAAAGATTGTAGTTAAAACTTTTAGGGCCCCCATATTTAAATCCGCCTGGGGCCCCCAAATTGCTAAGACCGCCACTGATGCTTCCATACACGTTTGAGCTTGTAGATCTGCTAAAGCAAATTAAAGGAGAATTCCACACCAAAACACATTTTACCTTGATTCCTGTGACATGATACATAATGCCCTTGAATTCTGTCATAGATGTCCCATTTTTTTCACCCTGAGGTCCTCCTCCCTCCAATGCAGTTTGTATAGCTGCAGGTTATCTTTATTCTATTGAAGGTATTTCTGTAACTCCAAACCTTTTGTTCACACATCACATCAAACCACCCATTACAAAATAATTGGGCCACTATATGATTTAAAAAAAACAACAACAAAAAAAACGCATGTGGCATGTGGCCAGTGGCCTTGTGGTTAGAGTGTCGGGGTTCGATTCCCGGTCGGGTCATACCAAAGACTCTAAAAATGGGACCCAATGCCTCCCTGCTTGGCACTCAGCATCAAAGGGATGGATTGTGGGTCAAAATCAGCTAATGATTCCCGAGCGCGGCGCACGCTGCAGCTCACCGCTCCTTGGAGCTCACCGCTCCAAGTGATGGGTCAAAAGCGGAGAACCAATTTCACTGCGGTAACGTAGTGACAAATCATGCGACTAACGTAGTGACAAATCATGCGACTTTGACTTTGACTTTGGAGAGGAGAGTGGCAAAAGGGAGGGGAGGAGTGGAGGAGGAATAGATTACAGCTAGATTATAGAATACTGTAGATGACGTAAAACAAATGCATGATTATCAGTATACTATATGTGTTTTATCACAATTATATTATTGGATTGTGATTACTATTATTATAAGGTGCTCATCATTGTCATCATCATCATTACTAATATATAGTAAACCTTACATTCCAGGAGTTTAAATCCCAGTCTAAACTGACAGATTGTGTCATGGAACAGAGAAGAGTTGCTGACAGAACAGTGAGTGTGGTGATGTGTCCAGACTGGTCCACTACACCTCCATCACAGGAGACCAGAGACGTCCTTCTACAGGCTGTGACTCTGTGTTCTCCTGGACCCCATGCTGTCCTGGTGGTGGTTGATGTCAGGTCCAGTTTCTGTGAAGCTGACATGCAGTCAGTGGAGGAACACATGGAGCTGCTGGGGTCTGGAGTCTGGAACAACGCTCTGGTTCTGTTCATGTATGGATGGTGGCTGGGAGGGAGACGTGTTGAGGAGTACATCCAGGCTGAAGGAGAACCTCTGAGGAGGATCCTGGAGAAATGTTCCTACAGGTACCACGTTCTAGATGGTACCAAGTGGGACATCTCAGAGATCAAACAGCTGATGGAGAAAATAGAAGACTTGGTGTCAAGGAACAGAGGACACACTCCCGTCCGGCCAATAGCGTTCTCTTCAGGAGATGATGTCACCACTGATGCTCCTCCTCAGCCAATAGCGTCCTCTTCAAGAGATGATGTCACCACTGACGCTCCTCTCCAGCCAATAGTGTCCTCTTCAGGAGATGATGTCACCACTGACGCTCCTCTCCAGCCAATAGCGTTCTCTTCAGGAGATGATGTCACCACTGACGCTCCTCTCCAGCCAATAGCGTCCTCTTCAGGAGATGATGTCACCACTGACGCTCCTCTCCAGCCAATAGCGTCCTCTTCAGGAGATGATGTCACCACTGACGCTCCTCTCCAGCCAATAGCGTCCTCTTCAGGAGATGATGTCACCACTGACGCTCCTCTCCAGCCAATAGCGTTCTCTTCAGGAGATGATGTCACCACTGACGTTCCTCAGCCAATAGCGTCCTCTTCAGGAGATGATGTCACCACTGACGCTCCTCCTCAGCCAATAGCGTCCTCTTCAGGAGATGATGTCACCACTGATGCTCCTCCTCAGCCAATTGCGTCCTCTTCAGGAGACGATGTCACCACTGACGCTCCTCTCCAGTGTTTTGGTGTGGAATTCTCCTTTAAACACGGTATGATAATGTGACCGGAGGACAGGAGTACACACTATCCAGACCACAAACTTGTTATTAAAATGTCTTTGTTAAGAAATACTTATAAGTACAAAATAGAGTTCAATAGGAACCATTACAAAGTTAATGATAAAATTATGTCAGCTTTCCCTATCGTCGATAAAACCCACAAGCGTCCCACAGGAGTGTTTTCTACCTTCCAATGAGCCTGAACTCATGGTGTTGCTGGAGACACACCAACCCACCCCCCACCACACGCCACTCACCCGACACAATAACAATATCACCAGTATTGTGTTAACATGAACATAACTGTTGTTTTGTGTCCCTCTAGATGAGATGTACTTGGGATCATGCTGTGAAAAATGCCAACATGTCCAGCAGGTCAGTTTGATCAGATCACATATTCTTCTATTATTTGCAGTTTACAGGACTGTTGTTGATCCTTAATTCTGTCTGTCTGCCTGCCTGCCTGTCTGTCTGTCTGTCTGTCTGTCTGTCTGTCTGTCTGTCTGTCTGTCTGTCTGTCTGTCTGTCTGTCTGTCTGTCTGTCTGTCTGTCTGTCTGTCCAGAGCTACGGCAGTGAGATGGTCGTCCCTCAGAAACTGCCCAGAGGACGCTTGCAGTGAGTCCAGACATCACTTTGACACATCTGTTGGTCAGATAGAGTTGCTTGCTAATATTGATCACATCAGGGATCTCCATATACAGTATAGGCTGAAATGCAAAAACTGTTTTTTTTGCTAAACCTTTACATCACATGGACAACACACACTGCCGTCCAGCTCCATTATAGTACATCTATAGTATATATATAGACCACATGGACAACATTATAACGTCTATAGTAAACCTAATGACCACATGGACAACACACATAAACACTCTGGCACTCTAGAATAAAAATCTCTGTCAAATGCCTAAATTGTAATTGTAAATACGAGTGTCCATTCCTCAGGGTTCAGCTGGAAGGTCAGGGGACGTATGAATGTCCGTTGACAGGCCTGATATTCGAGGCGTTGGAGCCAGTTCTGGTGGTCTACTCCATCCTGTCCTGGTCCAAGTTCAACAGGTTTCTCCAGAACCCCTGGATGGTAGCTGGACCCATCTTCAACATCCAGACCGTGGACAAGAACCCGTCTGTCCTCAAGTCCATCCAGATCCCTCACTGCCTGTGTCTGGCTGGTGAGAACTCAACAACACCTTCTTGTATAAACCAAACAACTAATATTTCTGTTAATATCTGACTTGTTTTGTCTTCCATGCATGACATGTCTTGTCTCCATGAAGTTGTTTTTCCATCCTTCATCCTCCCTATCTTCACCTGCAGGCCAGGAGAAACAGAAGGTGTTTGGGGTTCTTCACGTCACTGGGAAGCATCCAGTCATTGAGACGGTCCAGTACTCTGGCAGTCATGTAAAGTGGTCTGTGTCCTCGCTGTCACCCGTGGGTGCTGTCGCCCGAGACTCCCAGAACGACGGACACCACGGAATGGTGCTGCTCTACCAGGATCTGGGACATGGTCCTGAGACTTACATGCTCCGCATCTACCTGGCCCTCAACTGCCCCTCGTGGCTCGAGGTAGGACTGGCAGCAAGATGGAGATAAAATGTGTTGCTACTTGCTAACAGGCTTAGCATTAGCAACAGACTCATTATTAAGGGACCAAGCAGTCCACGAAGTGGACTGCTTGGTCCCTTCTTGTTTTTGTCTTTTTTTTTTCATTCTCCTTCTCCTCCTTCTTCCGCCAAAAATAGCTGTTCTGGCTGAACCGTGCAGCCGGTTTTCGCGAAAATTGGTAATCTGGGATAAAGGGTGCTGCCAAACGGTGATGATGCGAAGCCCGTGACCACTGGTCAAATGGTGGCGCTATAGCACTTAACTGAAATTGCAAACTTTGAACACTTGACAGTTGGCAGTTTAACTTGGCAGTTTAACTTGGCAGTTTAACTTATATCCACGTATGCGTCTGCTTATGCCGAACAACTTTCGTATTCTGACTTTTGACCTCTGACCTTCAGATGAGCCGCCATCTTGAATTATATGTAAAATAGTTAAAATGCATCTCCTCCTACATACTTTGATCAAAATGCATGAAAATGTGATGTGCATGTGAAACTTTGGAGCCATACAAATATGAAAATGGTTGTGAATTTAGTTTTAAGTGGAAAAAAATATGTTTTTACGAGCCAATGAAAATTGCTCATTTGCCAAATACCACTATAACCAGTCTTACACCAATTGCTCAAACGGGGGCGCTATAGCAATTCTTTGAAACTGAAACATTTGAACAAGCATACCTCGGGCCTCGTTTGTCCAAAAATCATGGGATTGTTTCTACATGTTTCTACCTTGACTCATGTGGAACACATCTGTAACTTTGACCGGTAAGCTCCACCCCCAGAGTGCCATTTTAAGCAGTTTGAAAAATGCTTATGCCTGATTTTCTGCCTGGATTCTTGATCAATTTGCATGAAAACTGCTACATGTGAACTTTGGCCCCATTCGGACAAAAGTTTTTGTTTTCATCAAAAAATGACGTTTTTATAAGCCAATGAAAATTACTGGTTCGTGAAGATTCTTCTTCTGCTTGTTTCTCTCTGGCAACACTGGAGCAAGTACATTGTGCCAGATTGTGTGAGAGGAATAAGCATGTGGAACTTGTTGCTGAATTGCTGAATTATGCATATTGTTCATATTGCTGACTACTTGGTGCCGTGTTGTTGGGTTGTTTCATCGATGACAACAACTAAGCAAATCATTGTGCCTGGATAGCTCAGTCAGTAGGGCGCCAGACTGGTGGTTGGCCATGTTGGTTTTGTCACTATTTGACTGTCACTATGTTGACTGTCACTATTCGGCCATGTTGTCACTAATGACAGTTCACAGCTCAGTTCACCACCAGTGTTGGTCAATATTACTCAGGAAAGTAACTTCTTTACTTTACTCTTTACCGGTTAGACAAAGTAATATCATTACTTTACTTATTACTGGAATTGAAGAGTAATATATTACATATTACCTTATTACTTTCCCAAGTTCTCAACTCCCACCTTATGGAGTAAAAGGGTTGTAGAGATGTACAACATAATCTGTTTAGCTCTTTTTAGAACTGAATCCAATTTATTGGAATAATAATAGTCTCCAATCCCACAAACTGCACCTGAAAACAAAGCCAACAACATCTGTCTCTTTGACTTTTTAAACTTTTTCACAATTGTTTTCAAAGACAGTTGAGGTCTTGTATTTAAAAATAATATACAAAATAAAGCAGCAAGTGATTTGTAGTTTACATTACTGTGCGCAGGATGCAGCATGTGGACTGGATCTACAATCTAGTGCACATCTCTGTTGTTACAGTACCTGTCGATAGCTTGTAAATCTGTTCTATTTTTGCATGCAACAACAAGCTCATTTTAAAAAAGTAACTTGGCGTTACTTGCAAAGTAATGTGTTACTTATTACCCATTTTTGCAGAGTAATCTCGTTACTTTACTTTTTGGAGCAAAAGTAATAATATTACAGTAATATGTAATCTAAAATTAGTTACTGCCCAACACTGTTCACCACTCACTCACAGCTCACCAATCATTCATTCAGTCACACCAGGTTGCAGTCACACACACCACACCCCCAGTATAAAGCCCAGCACTTTGTCCCAGTCATCGAGGTGCAGTCCACTGAATGTGTGTGTTGTGTCTGTTGGGTAGCCTCATTGGTAGAGCACATGACTTTGAACTGAGAGTTCCTGGGTTCAAATCCCGGCACTGACACCTAGTAATATGAATCAATCATGCAAAATGTTCATGCAAAATGGTCTTCTACTTCTAAGTTCATGTTTCTATGTGTAACCCAGGGTAAACTTGTTTCCACATGCTCCTTGACTAATGAGAAACACTTGTCACTTTGACCACTAAGCGCCACCCTCTGATTGCTGAATTGTGCATATTGTTCATATTACTTGGTGCCGTGTTGTTGGGTTGTTTCATTGATGACAACAACTAAGCAAATCATTGTGCCTGGGTAGCTCAGTTAGTAGGGCGCCAGACTTTGGAATGCAAGATTGAGGGTTTAAGTCCCACTGCTGATAATACAAAGTGAGAGTCTCCAAGAACCCTGCCGTGCTCCCACAATTACATGAAGTATTTCTTCCATGTTTCTATGGCTTATTTGTGCATATTTAAGGGACCAAGCAGTCCAACGAATGTGTGTTGTTTCCATCCTGACACCATCACGCCGGCCTGCACATCATTAAGAGAGACTGTTCCCTTGTCATCCGTTGTCCTTGTATGTGGCGAGCAGGACATCAAGAGGGAGTTGGCGACAGAGAAAGGACATTTCCGTAGAGTTTACAAGAACGCCAACTGTCTCCTGGTGGAGGGACAGTACCAGCTCATGAGCGATCCAAGAGGGGAGATTCACCCTGCGGTCAGTGTGTCTTCATCATCATTATCGTTACACATTAATTATTTATACATATTGCATGTACAATAAATGATTGTATGATGGAAGATGGTGATCAAGAGATGTCTTTTTAGAACTTGCCGTTCACCCTGAAACCAACGGTGTTCAAAGGCTACTTTGAGGCCTGCTTCACGCAGCCTCTCCCTTTCATGTTTGACCTGAAAGCGAGAGACGCCGAGGACATTACCTGGTCTGCCATCATTTACCAAGGTAACTGATGGACACAGTCAGACAGTAGACAGTCCTCTGTCTAGTTTATGACTGAATGATAACACCTGCATGTTTGTTCTGGTGTCAGGTGGCTTATTGGAGAAAAGGACAAGCGCTTTTCAACAACTACTTGCTTGGCTTCTGCCGGACTCAAGGAAAAGCAACCCATGTAAGTATAATTAATTCAATTGGAAAATGAAGTTGTGTTGTTTCTGAATAATGACAATTGAATAAGATTGTTCCCTGTTGTAACCCAGTGAATCAGTTCATTATATTATGTCTCTACTAGTGTCAGATCCAGTTTGTGGCTTTAGAATCTGCTTGTTTTCTTCACATGGTGAAAATAAAAGCCGTTTCTGTTTATCAACTGATGTACTTTCCTCTCTCAGGTGCACCACCTGTGAAAAAACGTAGGATTAACCCAACAGGTAAGACCTTCATCCTCTGACCCTCATTTGTCAATGTCATTAACCTTTACCAAGTTAATTAATCCTCTACTATTCTGAGGGAAGAAGTCAATCACCATTTTAGTCTGACATTTTTATTTTCTTTTATTCCCTTGACCATTAAAGATAACTTTGTGCAGAAGAACTGGGGCAATCTAATCGGTCGTGTAACGACGGTTATGCCTATAGCAGATAACCTTCTTGAGAATGAAATTCTCTCCGATGAGACCTATGATGAGATCTGGAATGCAAAGTCCAGGCAGGCCAAAATGAGGATACTTCTATTAGCTGTGAAATGTGGAGGAAGGGCAGCGTCGTCGGCATTCTACGAGGCTCTGGAGACATACGACCCATGTCTGTTCAAAGATCTGGGTAAGAGAAATACAAACAAACACAAAATAAAACACCTTTAATTCTGTCTTTCAGTTCCGTCTGTTGGTGGTCTGTGTCACAACATATTCATCTTTCTGTTCACTTTACAGCAGAAGGTCCTGGCAGCTAAACTCCTCCCACCAGATAAACTCCTCCCACCAGAAGGTCCTGGCAGGTAAACTCCTCCCACCAGATAAACTCCTCCCACCAGAAGGTCCTGGCAGGTAAACTCCTCCCACCAGATAAACTCCTCCCTCCAGAAGGTCCTGGCAGGTAAACTCCTCCCACCAGATAAACTCCTCCCTCCAGAAGGTCCTGGCAGGTAAACTCCTCCCACCAGATAAACTCCTCCCACCAGATAAACTCCTCCCACCAGAAGGTCCTGGCAGATAAACTCCTCCCACCAGATAAACTCCTCCCACCAGAAGGTCCTGGCAGCTAAACTCCTCCCACCAGATAAACTCCTCCCACCAGATAAACTCCTCCCACCAGATAAACTCCTCCCACCAGAAGGTCCTGGCAGCTAAACTCCTCCCACCAGAAGGTCCTGGCAGCTAAACTCCTCCCACCAGATAAACTCCTCCCACCAGAAGGTCCTGGCAGATAAACTCCTCCCACCAGATAAACTCCTCCCACCAGATAAACTCCTCCCACCAGAAGGTCCTGGCAGATAAACTCCTCCCACCAGAAGGTCCTGGCAGATAAACTCCTCCCACCAGATAAACTCCTCCCACCAGAAGGTCCTGGCAGGTAAACTCCTCCCACCAGATAAACTCCTCCCTCCAGAAGGTCCTGGCAGGTAAACTCCTCCCACCAGATAAACTCCTCCCACCAGAAGGTCCTGGCAGATAAACTCCTCCCACCAGATAAACTCCTCCCACCAGAAGGTCCTGGCAGGTCCGACCAGGACATGCCAAAGACTGTAAATAATGGGACCTAGAATGCCTCCCTGATTGGCTCTCAGCATCAAGGCTTGGATTGAGGGGTCAGTCCCTGATTGGCTCTCAGCATCAAGGGTTGGATTGAGGGGTCAGTCCCTGATTGGCTCTCAGCATCAAGGGTTGGATTTGAGGGTCAGTCCCTGATTGGCTCTCAGTATCAAGGGGAGTCAGATCAATGAATTAAATGGTTCCAGAGAGCAGCAGGGTTTCAGCTCAGAGCTCCAAGAGGATCAAATACAGAGTCGGTAACGTACGTGACAAATCATACCACTTTGACTTTGATCATGGATGCGCGCAGGAAGCACTTCCCATATACGTCACTTTATATTTGGGTATGCCCAAACATGGAGTGTGACAGTTATCCGGCTCACTGCGTTCCTACTTTTTATAGGAATTGTTTCCTGCATGTTTGCAGGATGTGGTACAGAGATTCTAATGTTAATTTGAACCTTGATGATTTTTTATATATTTGATTGTATTTTTTTACCTTGTGTTTGCATTGTTTACTGTAAATAACTCAGGGTTAAGAGCGTCTGCTAAATGCCTACACTGTAAATTGAGTGTTAAGAGCGGCCCTCACGTCACACAGGTGTGACTTTCAGGATCTGTGACAACTTTTTATCAGGAGGATGATCTGTGTTAGTTGACACTTGACACATAGAATAGGGCCAGCACCAGGGGCAGATCTATGGCATGCAAAACCAAAATATTTCAAATCAAAGTGCTTCTATTTAAAATGATGTGAACCACTACTACTGCTACTAACTAACTACAGCTGTGTCACCACTAAACCAACAGCATTTCATCATTGAAAACAGAAAACTCTCTGAGTCAGACCTTTAGCTTTATGCATGCTGCGTGTCTGTTGCAACTTCAACAACAACTGATGTTATTATTGATGCTTTACTTGGTATGGGTGTGGCTTCGCACACATACCATTTTCTCCTGCCCCCCCAATTGGGAAATGTTACATCCGCCCCTGGCCAGCGGCCCTATACGTTAAACTCATTTAATGTGGCGGTCCCCAGGGAATGGTACAGGGACCCCTGCAGTATACTCTGTAGAATAATCTGTACAGTAGCAGCGGTTTTAAACCTTTTCATACCTTGTGTTTGCATTGTTTATTGTAAATAACTGCGTTAAGAGTGTCTGCCTAGACCAGTGTTTTTTCAACCTTTTTTTTTTACTCCAGGGACCACTATTTATTCAGAATTTGAGCCAAGGAGGACCACCATTTGATGACATTTTAGCCCCACAGACCCCAAAACTAAAGATTTATTTTGCTTTTGTCCACAATTCCAGGTTGGATTTGGGGAAACCAAACAGTCCAACATACAGATCAAAATGACCATTAATCTTCTACATTCTCTAGTTGTGTAGACTTGGGATAATTCACATGATGAATATTTTAACTCTTTGAGAGTGTAAAAATGAAACCATATGGACACGCAAGGGTCCATTTGGTTTCATGTTTACACTCTCAAAGAGTTACCTGGTTAACCAACTGTCCATCATTTAACCTGGGGACCACCAGGAATCCCCTCAGGGACCACTGGTGGTCCCTAGACCACCTGTTAAACCCCTGCAGTACAGCATGATTTGCACATTTGATTTTTACACTTTTGTACAAAATAAATGTCCTGTTACAGGTGCTGTTGTGACATTAAAATAAAGTTTTATATTTTTATAAGAGAACGTATTTAAGGATGATTGTGTGTCTGTCTGTCTGTCTGTCTGTCTGTCTGTCTGTCTGTCTGTCTGTCTGTCTGTCTGTCTGTCTGTCTGTCTGTCTGTCTGTCTGTCTGAGGGTATTGAAAATCCAAATGTCTATTTGAATATGAAATATTCAACAGGAAGCTGATGGGAATTCAGCTTCCATGGTTTGTCACTTGTATTTTCTCGGCGACCACTGAGCACGTGACTAAAACCACGTGACTGCGTACCCCTTCAATGGCGCAACTCTCCCTCTAGAGGGCTCTGCCTCTAGCATAAGACTGACAGCTCTCACACCTCCACTTCCTCTTTCTCCTCCACCATTCCAAGATGGCCGATGTGTTTGAGAGCCATGAGGCAGCAGCAGCAGCAGCAGCAGCAGCAGCTCTGCTCTCTGACTGTGGATTCACTTTACTACACTCAGCCGTGAGTTCAACACACATTGCTTCTGTTACTTTGAGTTTGTTTGATCTATGATAGATTTAATTTAACGTTTTGGTAGAACCATGGCATGAGTGAGATGTGAAATGCTTATTTTATTGAAGACAATATAAAATACTTTTATTCTGAAAGATTACAAGCATGATAAAATGGTTTGAATTATTGAATGTTTAGAGCGTTCCATTTCATTAGATAACAGCTGTAATGACTTGATCCTGATCACTAGACACAACAATCTAGCTGCAGCTCTGGATTCTGTTAGAATTGGACTGAAATCTGGAGTTGTAATTCGGTCCATCCACCCATAACGATTTTCAACTGTGATTTGCTTGTATTAGACAAAGTTAAGTTCAAAAACGTTGCAGCTGTATCGAAAGGTTGGCTTAATTGTCATATCTGCTAAGGCTTTTTGTTTGCTTAAAATTCACCATAGAACTGTTATGAGTTAGTTTCTGTCAATAGAAATAAATACTGGAGTTTAGAAGCGCTAATCATTAATCAGTGCCTCTGTGTAGCATCTGTTTAGAATCTGCATATAATGCAGGAGGTAGCAGCCCAAACCATTAAAGGGGAATTCCACCCATTTTCAACATTTTTCTGAGCACGTACAAATGGAACCAAATGAACCCTAACGGGTTCATTTGGTTCCCTTTGTACGCTCTCAGGAAAAAGAAGCGTCTAAAGAAATCCATTAACATGGTTAAAATATATCTTGATTTTTTTTTTATCATGCCCACCCAGCACCTCTAGGGTATACTAATGACACATTAGAATGTGAAATGGGTGGACTTCCCCTTTAATCAGTGGCACCTGTTTAGAATTTGCATATAATGCAGAATGCACCAGCCCAGACGGTTAATACAAATGCATGCCTTCCAAGTCTAGCACTTTTATTTACTGCCTGAAAAGTATCAGGGCTATGGTGGATTTTTATGGAATGCTTTGCATTGTGGCCACAATGTAGCTCTAGGATGCTTTTATGATTGGTCTGAATCTAGAGTTGCAATTCGCTCAGTCTCCCCCATAGCATGAATTTTCATCTGCAAATTGTTTGTATTAAATAAGTTAATCAATTAATCAATTATACAGAACTTTCTGTAAGGGAAGGTTGAATTAAACTCAAACATTGCAGCTTCATGGTAAGGTGGGAAGGTTGAATTATCCATCTGCAAAGCATTTGTTTGATAAAAGTCCACCATAGACATGTTATGAACTACTTTCTGTCAAATTATCTGCAGTTTAAAGGGGAACTCCACCCATCTTCAATATTTTACTGTCATTTATGTACTTTAGAGGTGCTGGCCAGGGGTGTAGTGGAGGGGGGACGCGGGGGGACGGCGTCCCCCCACTTCTCACTTCTAAAATATTTTTGGGTCTGAAAAAAATCATTAGCATGGTGAAATAGATCTTGAAATGACATCATCAAGATGTGTTTCACCATGTTAATGAGGTTCCTTTTTTCTGAGAGTGTACAAATGGAACCAAATGGACCCGCTAGGGTCCATTTGGTTCACATTTGTACACTCTCAGAAAAAAAAAAATGGGGGGGGAATTCCCTTTTCAGAGGCGTCCCCCACTTCTAAAAGTACCACTACAACACTGGTGCTGGGTGGACATGATGAAGTTTCCCCATTCTGTGTTCCCAAGAAATGGAGGTCTGAAGAAAACCACTAACATGGTGAAACATATGGATGACATCATCAAGATGTATTTTCATCATGTTGATGGATTTCTTTAGACTATCTTTTTTTTTTTCTGAGAGCGTACAAATGGAACCAAATGAACCCGTTGGGGTTCATTTGGTTCCATTTGTACGCTCTCAGAAAAAAAAAAGAAAATGGGTGGAATTCCCCACCCATTGGGTTTAAGTAGGCCTACTGGAGTTTGGAAGCGCTCATCATTGGTCACTGAACGTCCCTGTGTACCACCTGTTTAGACTGTGCACATTAATGCAGGAGTCACCAGCCCTGACCTGTTAATACAAACCAGTGTCTCCCAGGTCCAGCAAGTAGCTCAGAACATGTTCTACTGTGGAATTTAAGCAAACTAATGCTTTGCAACATTTTCATACAGCTGCAATGTTCATGTTTTTATTTGTCACTCCAGTATATGTCAGGACATACGGGGATGAAATGGCGTTTCCATTTTCCACAGTGCAATAAGACAGACAAGACAAACAGTAGTGCAGCAGACCAGTAAAGTGCAAACTGTACACCTAACTTGAGGTGAAGGTGCTAAGCTAACCAGGTGTGATAAAGTGGCAGTAGTGTGAAGCTAACAGACAGCTAGACAGGACATATAACTACTACTAGAAACTACAGTATACTACAGCTAGAAACTACAACTAAAAATCTAAAGCTATATACGAGACTATATAAGCTACAACTAAACAAACAACATACAACCTACTATATGAGGTGAGGTATACATGTGAGAGGATAGGATAGCAGCAGTTCTATAGTCCTTCAGTTGCATGTGTGCGTGTAAGAGGTAGTGGGTAGTTGAAAGTTGTTGGTCAGTTTAACTTTGTTTAATTCAAGTAAATCACAGATGAATCATTTCTATGGGAAGTCGATGGACCAGATTACAAATCTAGATTCTGCCCAATTCTAAAAGAATTGGGAAAGTGTGCATTGTACCTTATTGCCTGGCAATTTTATTAAATCTACAAATGGGACTATTGTATAAATAAGAGTTCTATATAGGCTGTGTGTGACAGGCAATATGTGTACATATCGAATTAATATCTATCTTTTTTTTTTTTAATTTCTAGGATGGCGCTGATGGTGTAGATGTCCAATCTGAGGTCTCCTGTGGTTCCATCTGGTGAATAATAAAAGTCTCAATACACGCACTAAAATGTCACCAAATCACAACTGCCTCAAAATAATAAAACACAAAAAAGTCAAACAAAATGACCACAAACCACCCCCCCATCCTGACTGCCCAGAGAATGATTGTTGGTTGTAAGATGTGGATGTTATGAGTGTTGCTATAGAGGATATATGTCAAGCTCAAGGCAAAATCAGGCCTGTGACTGAATTATCTTCATCCTGCAGAATGATATTTAATAACTATTAGAACTGGGACTCTTGTATATTGATATTTAACTACTGTTATAACTGGTCCTCTAGTATTTTGATATCTGATTACTATTAGAACTGGGCCCCTGATATTTAATTACTATTAGAACTGGGCCCCTGATATTTAATTACTATTAGAACTGGGGCTCTTGTATATTTGATTACTATTAGAACTGGTCCTCTGATATTTAATTACTAGAACTGGACCTACTATGTTGCTCTATAAATTATAATTACTACTAGAAGTGGCCGTCTAGTAGATTGATGTATAATTACTACTAGAAGTGGCCGTCTAGTAGATTGATGTATAATTACTACTAGAAGTGGCCGTCTAGTAGATTGATGTATAATTATTACTAGAAGTGGCCGTCTTGTAGATTGACGTATAATTACTACTACAACTTGTCCTCTTGTATTTTGATTTCATTACTAATAGAACTGTTCCTCTTACATATTTGATTACTATTATAACTGCTACTCTGATATATACAAATGAATGCAACTCAGTGTTTTACTGAACTTTAATAATGCATTCTTGATACAAGCAGTTTAATCTCTGCATTTATCTTCATATTTAAGAGACCATGACTCCATGAGACATTCTGGTAAACCAGTGTCCATGTGTTGAAACAAAGTCTGGTGGCTGTCTGACCATAAACTTCTATCTTCTATCTTCTATCTTCTATCCTCTATCTTCTATCCTCTATCTTCTATATTCTATCTTTGGGCCGCTATGAACTTGAGTTTGACATCCCTGCTATAGAGAAGTATGAATGAAGCATGACTGAAGATGAATGGATGATGAATGAAGCATGGTGCATGACTGAAGATGAATGGATGATGAATGAAGCATGGCGTATCACTCACTTCTACCTCCTACTAAATGATGGGCCTTGATATGAAAAGGGTTGAAAAACAACCGGTATAGCACACTGGATGTGCTAAACACAAATAAAATGGTACAAGAAAGTCACAAATGCAATGTCTCAATACACTTCAAAAGAACTGGCACTAAAAGTGCTGCTAAAATGTCACAAAATCATCACAACAGCCTCAAAATAATAAAACTCAAAAAATCACAATCAAGTCAAATAAAATGACCACAAAACACCATCCATCCTTTATGCACTGGCTTTTAACTTTTTTTTTTTTTTTTTACTGTATTGCATTAATGTTTTTTTTTTGTATTGCATTCTTATTTTCATTGTATTGCATGTTTAATGTTTTGGCTTTTTATTGTATTTTCATTCATATATTTTGCTTTATGTCATTGTGTTGCCTTTTTTATTTATATTTTCTTTGTCATAGTATTGCATATTAAATGTTTTGCCTTTTTAACCCTTTCAGGTTGGGAATCCATTTTTGTTATTTGACAAATTAATTTTTTGATGCTGCTGTATCTATATTTGTAGTATTTTCAGAAAACCTGGGTTATGCCTAAATGGGTTATATTGTATTTTTGTACATGTATTTTGCTTTCTTATGTCACTGTATTGCATATTTAATGTTTTGCCTTTTTATTTTTTCATTGA
Source organism: Benthosema pterotum (assembly GCA_039105355.1). Classification (NCBI taxonomy): domain Eukaryota; kingdom Metazoa; phylum Chordata; class Actinopteri; order Myctophiformes; family Myctophidae; genus Benthosema; species Benthosema pterotum. Next base: position 57,533,510 of record CM076970.1, on the reverse strand, counting down.
TATATTTTGCTTTCATGTCATTGTATTTTATTTGTTTCTTTATCATAGTATTGCATATTTAATGTTTTGCCTATAAGTCAGATTCCCACCAGTCCATGAATAGTCCCAAGAACAGCTGGGACACCACTGCTTATCCCCGGCGGCGGGGGTTAAGGGTGGGTGCACGGGCGCCAGCGGTGGAGCCGGCCCCGTGCACAGAAATATTTTCAAACTCACTGAGTGGTGCGGTGGAGCTGGACCCGCACGCGGCAGAATATTTTCAAAACCTATGAGTAGTCTCAAGAACTGGCGGTCCAAGGGCCGTGGGACTCACTGTTTACCCCCGATGGTGGGGCTTAAGGCTGGGTGCGCGGGCACCAGTGGTGGAGCTGGCACTGCACACAGTGGAATATTTTGAAAGTCCATTAATTGGTGGTCCCAAGGGGCGGGCGGTCTGAGGGCCGTGGGACAACACTGCTTAGGCCCATGGCAGCAGGGCTTAAGGGTGGGTGCGCGGGCACCAGCGGTGGTAGAACTGGCACCGCCTACAGCACAATATTTTCTAAGTCCATGAGTGGTCCCAAGAACGGGCGGTCTGAGGGCCGCGGGACGCCACTGTTTACCCCCATGGCAGTGGGGCTTAAGGGTGGTGGTGCGCGGGCACCAGCGGTGGTGGAACTGGCACCGCACTTGGCGGAATATTTTCCATGAGTAATCCCAAGGGGCAGCAGTCCAGTCTAAGGGCTGTGGGATGCCACTGCTTCGCTCCGGCGGCGGGGCTGAAGGGTGGATGCACGCACGGACGCCAGCGGTGGTGGTGCTGCATGGCTCATTTTGGGTTTGAACCGACATTGTGTTTGGAAAACACAAACTAAACTTTTTGGCACCTGTGTGGGACTTCTGGTTTACCGGAACGGGGTTCAATTCCCTGCGGTGCCCTGCTCAATGTGTTTGTCTTTGGCACCTGTGTGGGACTTCTGGTTTACCGTGTTTGTCCTGCTCATGTTTTAATTGTAATTATTTTTCCCAGTATTCTTTGGGTCATGAGTCATCTCTCCATGAAGGCCACGCCCATTTACACCAGGGAAAGTTTTTCTGCCATTTTGAATTTTGTCCAAAACACACTTTTTGCCCCTATTCCTACATACTTTGTTCAAATTTCACAAAATTCGGTACACATGCTCATTGCTCTCTTGCACAAAAGTGCAAAATGTAACAGTGTTTCAAAAACATGATTTTCTGTGTATAAATCCCCAAAAATGCACATTAAGTATTTTCCCTCGGTGACCATAGGGGCTATCGTTGCAAAACGTAGGGAGCAGGTTGGGAATATATTTAAAAATGTTTGTTGTGGGTGGTGGCACAAATAGTGAGCTGATTTGTGTGGTTGCCCGAAAGAGCAACCAGACTATTGTAATTGTAACACTTTATTTTTGTTCTTTCCAGTAATCCTTTTTTGGGCACCCTACTCCCACAGTTTTGACTGTACTGTCAAACTGACTGGAGAAAATCTGAATCGTGTGCTTGTATTGTGCTAAGAGATGTTTTATATGAATTAATTAGAGGGATATTTTTTCCCCATTGAAATGAATGGGAAAGTGCGAAAGCATTCAATGATTTTTTTTATTCCCTCTAAGACCATAAGGGCTATGATTACAAAAGGTAGTTGGATATATATTTAAAAATTATGTAATTTCAAAATTTTATCAGTCGGCTTCATGGTGGCGCTATAACAGGCCACTATGTTTTGGCCCATAACTCTTGAACCGTAGGTCGTGAATTTAAAATTCTTTTTTTTTCCCCTCCAGCATTCCTTGGGTCATGATGCATCTCTCCAGGTAGGCCACGCCCATTTCACCAGTACTTTTATAGGCGCCATTTTGAATGTTCTACAAAACACACTTTTTGCCCCTATTCTTACATATTTTGTTCAAATCTCACAAAATTTGGCACACATGCTCTCTGGACCTATCCGATAAAAGTGACCAGACAGAAAATCGTATAGTTTGGCTGTAACGGACCAAAGTTGGGGCCTATTTTACAAATAAATGCCACAAATTGCGGACAGAATGTCCAATCATCCCCAAATTTGAATCTCATGTCTTGGGAGGTGGCATCAACAGGGAGTCGAAACCATTTCCATGTTCATCCATAGGAGGCGCCACAAAAGCGCAAAACGTAACCATTGCAAAAACATGATTTGGCCGTATGGAATAAAACCACCTCCCGATTCCTTCGAAATGATCATGGGGTGAATTAAAAAGTCGACATAACTGACTACCAAAATTAGTGCAAGGGGAAGAAACAAGCAACTGTGGCAACCACACTTTGCATTTTTTTTTTTTAAATTGCTATTTATAGTTTTTTGTACTAATGCGTGGGTGATGATTGCATAGCGGGATGACCTTAGGGCGTTCCTGAAAATGGCCAACGTCCCACTCTCCTAGCACGCAATGTGTTGAATTTTAAATCCAAATATTTGCAGAAGGGGCTAAATCAATGTGCAGTGAAAAAGAGAAAAATGCCAGCACTCAAATGTCGTTTCCGTGTATTTTTATTTACCTCGTCATGCAGCCAACAACGAACACGTTTCGACACACACACGGTCTTCCTCAGCGTTGTGAGCGTGTGTGAAGACGCAACGCTGAGGAAGACCGTGTGTGAAGACTGTGTGTTGATAGAGAAAATATGCACTTCTATTACACACAATGAGAAATAACTGAAGGAGAATGTGTCTGGTCTTAGGTGGTCTTTATTAAGCAGAACTATCTATTAAAATATCATGCACGATAAGTGAATGTTTGCAACTGCCTCTGGCGACAGTTACAAGACGCATAAAGAAAATCAAGAAAACAGTAGTTAATATAACTTCTGAGAGAGAGAAAGACAGCCCAAATGGGGAGGGGGATACACTGGTGTGATATTAACACAGGTTTGCATATGGCTGCTTGCATGTCAGTCAGATACAAGGCAGACCCAGAGGCGTGGGTCAGGCAGACCCAGAGGCGTGGGTCAGTCCCTAACCTTGAGAACCTTCAGATACAAGGCAGACCCAGAGGCGTGGGTCAGTCCCTAACCTTGAGAACCTTCAGAGACAAGTCAGACCCAGAGGCGTGGGTCAGTCCCTAACCTTGAGAACCTTCAGATACAAGGCAGACCCAGAGGCGTGGGTCAGTCCTAACCTTGAGAACCTTCAGATACAAGGCAGACCCAGAGGCGTGGGTCAGTCCTAACCTTGAGAACCTTCAGATACAAGGCAGACCCAGAGGCGTGGGTCAGTCCCTAACCTTGAGAACCTTCACATGCTTGTAGAGCGGAGGCACAAACCGCTAGAAACTGTACTAGATAGTGATAAACCACCTGATATGTCACAAAGAAACTCTTGTTAATCCTGAAACAACACACATTGTACTAACAGAGAGAAAACATATAGCAAAATGTAAAATTTCCCTAACAGTGTCGAAACGCGTTCGTTGTTGGCTGCATCATGAGGTACCGTAATTTCTGGATAATAAGCCGTGACTTTTTTCCCGTGCTTTGGACCATTAAAACACCCGCGGCTAATAGGCCAGTGCGTCTTGTATATGTACACAATGGCCTTTATGCAGCCAAACACTTCCTGGTTGTGCTGGCAGTAAGGGATCCTTCCTGTCGGCAGACTCCCATTCACTTTGCATGTATTGGTTGTGAATTTGTATGAATAAAGTTCACTTCCTTAAACCACACTATTTCATTTGATAATACAATTTCCTAGTTCTTCATAGTTTGTATTATTTGTGGTGTGCTATTGACATGATCACATGAGTAAGAAATGTCTAAAATCTTCAGTTAAAACCGGGAGTTTTTCATGGATTTATCCATGTGTTGCCATATCCACTTTTTATAAGCAAGTCCTTTCAGTAAAGTTGCTTGAAAATAATGGTAGTTACTAGCTGCATGTTTTATTTAAGCCTGTTCCCTAATGTTGCTTAAACCTGTGATTCTCCTCAAACATTTTCATAAAGGATCCCATGTCCCTGGATCACAAACCCCAGATGAAAAACAAATCTCAAGTTCTTGTCTTAAAGAGCCTTAAAAAAAAGTCTTAAAGAGTAATATAGTAGCTCATTTGGTTTTCATAGTCCAGGTCCAGGTATTTTCAATTGGTGTTCCATGGACCACTTGTGGTCCTGAAAGGTATTCAATTTTTTCTTCCATAGAACAGCACACTAAAGCTTTGTGCAATGTACAGTAAGCATGCCAACCTTGTCAGTTACTGAAAGTCTGATTGAGGATAAGAAAATCCACAGAAATGGGTGTTAGAATCTCAATAAAATTTGCCTGATTTTATCATAATTAGCCTACATCACTGTGGGAATAATAATGCCATATGTCTACACTATCATTAGGCTACTGTATATCGTTAGGTAGGCGCACTCTACTCAGAGTCCAACTAGTATTCTCAATGGCTGATGGGTGCAGATTCTTGCAGATCAATGTAGAGAGAAAATATCCGCACTCGCATATAGTTCATGAGTTTTCTTTTATTTCATTTCTCTATGAAACTCTGAAATGAAATTAAAAAAAAAACTCGTGAACTATATGTGAGTGCGGATATTTTCTCTCTAGGTTGAATGAAGTAACAGAATGGATTTAGGGTAACTGTGGTGGTCCCCGTGTTGATTCTAAGTCAGGTTGGTGGTCCCTGGTTCACAATCAGTTGAAACCCCATGTCATTGACCATGGTTGCTTATTTCTCTCACACAATCTGGAACAATGCACTTGCTCCGGTGTTGCCAGATTGTGTGAGAGAGATAAGCAATCAGTCAATCATGAGCTATACATCTACTGTACATTACATACTATGCATTATACTCTAAGACTATATATTGGCAGCTACTTGAGAATAGCAGATCTGAAAGCTCAAAGTGTGCCACTGTGATCTGATAGATTTTATATTTTCCAAAATAATTCTTGTTTTATACAGATGAAAAATAAAAACCTAGCTTGGCACAAAAAAAATACATTTAAAATTACAAAATTACAATTATCATTTGAGCAGAATCACAGATATGGAACAAGCCTTAAAAATCTACCTAGTAAACTGTCATTACTTGCAAGCAGATTTACTGAAAAAGGTTGCTTATAAAAAGCGGACATGGCAACACTTGGAGAAATCCATGAAGTACTCATGATTTTAACTGAAGATTTTAGACATTTCTAACTCATGTGATCATGTCAATAGCACACCACAAATAAAACAAACTATGAAGAACTAGGAAATGGTATTATCAAATGAAATAGTGTGGTTTAAGGAAGTGAACTTTATTCATACAAAATCACAACCAATACATGCACAGTGAATGGGAGTCTGCCGACAGGAAGGATCCCTTACTGCCAGCACAACCAGGAAGTGTTTGGCTGCATAAAGGCCATTGCTTTTTTCGCTAAATTTGGCCGATGCGGCCTATATTCAGGTGCGCTTTATAACCCGGAAATTACGGTAAATAAAAAGATGTGGAAAGGACATTTATTGAGTGCTGGCATTTTTCTCTTTTCCACTTTGAATGCACCTCGAAGGACATTTATAACACGGAGTGTTGCAGGTTGTTGCACCTCGAAGGACATTTATAACACGGAGTGTTGCAGGTTGTTGCACCTCGAAGGACATTTATAACACGGAGTGTTGCAGGTTGTTGCACCTCGAAGGACATTTATAACACGGAGTGTTGCAGGTTGTTGCACCTCGAAGGACATTTATAACACGGAGTGTTGCAGGTTGTCTGCTTCAGCAGTCAACTCAGTTTTCTAAATCAATGTGCGACCACAACCGACGGCTGCGTCTGGTGGTAAATGGGTCACGGCCATTGGTAAATGAGTCACGGTTGCGACAGTTACTCCCGGTCCGGTCAGCAAACCCGGTATCATTTGGTGGTTAGGTTTAAGCATAGGTTTCATCAAAATACATGAAATGCATTTAGGGGTCCTTTGGCTTGACTTGGTATGGTGTTTGCATCATCTTGACTTGGTATGGTGTTTGCATCATCTTCAAACTGTTTACTGTATCTTTTTGAAGCGGTTTTCTGGACCATCTTCAACTGTTTTGTGCATCTTCTCTTTCTCTCTCCACCCTTTAGCTCCCTCTCTCCCCCACTCCCACTTTCCCTCCCTCTCCCACTCTCGCCCAGGGGCGGATATAACATTTCCCAATTGGGGGGGCAGGAAAAAATTGTATGGCCAAAAATGGTATATGCATGGCCATACCATTTTCCAGTACAGGACTTATGTTAGGAAAGTATAAGCATCAATAATAGCATCAGTTGTTGTTGAAGTTGCAACAGACACGCAGCATGCATAAAGCTAAAGGTCTGACTCAGAGAGTTTTCTGTTTTCAAAGATGAAATGCTGTTGGTTTAGTGGTGACACAGCTGTAGTTAGTTAGTAGCAGTAGTAGTGGTTCAAATCATTTTAAATAGAAGCACTTTAATTTGAAATATCTTGGGTTGTTTTGCATGCCATAGTGTTTGGTGGGGCAGACTGGGCATTTAGGGGGGGCATTGCCCCCCCCCATGCCTAGATCCGCCCCTGCTCTCGCCCCTCTCCCCCACCCTCTCTCTCTCTCTCTCCTACTGACAGTCAGATTTTCTCATCTCTCTCTCTCTCTCCTATTGACAGTCAGATGTTCTCTCTTCCGTTCTTCACTCATGATGACTTCATTTCTGTCCAGACTTCAGCAGCTCCATGTCAAGGATCTCACATACATACATAGATACCTACAGGCATAGTCTGTCTGTCTTAGCCTGCATATATCACCACGGGTTCCTTATTGATGAGGACATGAGGGGGAGCGGTGGCCGAACGGTTAGGGGAGCGGTCTTGATACCGGAAGGTCCCCAGTTCGAATCCCCGGACCGGCACGTTAAAATTACCACCGCTGAAGTGCCCTTGAACAAGGCATTGAACCCCAACCATGAAATGTTCTATGAAATATGCAGGGTACGGCATATTTCAATGGAAACAAGCTTTCAAAGCTTAGTCCGTTCACCCTGGGTAAACAAAGAATCATTTCATCATTTCATCATCTTCATTTCATTTCATTTCATGAGCTGGAGAACGCATGTTACTTCTTGTTGTGCTAAGTTACATCGGCAGTTACACTTTCTTCGCAGACTCAGGTTGTTTGGAGTCAGTTTGAGTATTATGATGATTTTTTACAGGGCAAGCATAGAGTCCATCCTGAGATATGGGATAGCTAACTGGTTTGGTAACCTAACTGTCAAATATAAGTCTCAGATTGAAAGGCTTGTAAAAGAGGCGGGGAAGATTATGGGATTGTCCAGCCCCCGATCACCCTAAAAGCCATTTTCGAACAAGCAGTAGTTCGACAGGCTCAAAGTATTGTTGCTGATCCCTTACATGTTCTCAACTCTGAGTATGTGTTGATGCGAACGGGCAGGAGATACAGAGCTCCACCGTTGATAAAATATAACCGGTTTAGACGTTCATTTATACCTCTCTCGATTAAGCTCCTGGATGGGGAGAGCATTTAGCACGCAGGGTACACACTAGGGTGTAAATGTGTTATACGCAGTGTTGGGCAGTAACTAATTTTAGATTACATATTACTGTAATATTATTACTTTTGCTCCAAAAAGTAAAGTAACGAGATTACTCTGAAAAAAATGGGTAATAAGTAATGCATTACTTTGCAAGTAACGCCAAGTTACTTGTTTAAAATGAGCTTGTTGTTGCATGCAAAAATAGAACAGATTTACACGCTATCGACAGGTACTGTAACAACAGAGATGTGCACTAGAATGTAGATTTTTATTTTATTTTATTTTTATCTAAGAAAGACATTTACAAAGTCGGATTTTGTTGGCTTTGTTTTCAGGTGCAGTTTTTGGGATTGGAGACTATTATTATTCCAATAAATTGGATTCAGTTCTAAAAAGGGCTTGCTAAACAGATTATGTACATCTCTATTTTTCTAAGGTGGGAGTTGAAAACTTGGGAGAGTAATAACGTAATATGTAATATATTACTCTTTGATTCCAGTAATAAGTAAAGTAATGATATTACTTTGTCTAAGGGGTAACGAGTAAAGTAAAGAAGTTACTTTCCTAAGTAATATAGACCAACACTGGTTATACGTAACTGTTTTGTCCTGTGTCTACTGTTTTCTGTTTTGTCTGTATGAAACTCTGTATACAGCTCTGCTCTCTGACTCCAAGAGAAATTTCTCCCACGGGAGACTAATAAAGCTAACCTTGAACCTTGACCTTGAACCATCAGTCACAGCTGGGAGACTCTATTGATTCGGTGCATGTCCGTGCATGTCCTGCCGTTCTTTCACCACCAGAGAGGAGAAGGAGACGGAGACGGACCCAAGCAGAAAGCAGCAGTTTGAGAGGAGATCAGTGGAAGGAGCTGGAGATCAAAAAGGAGTGATCATCTTCTGGTTTTCACTAAATACAACAAGGTGAGACAAAAGGCTATTTCAGTTCATATAAGCCGGGGGGTTTTAAACCTTTTTGACACCAGGGACCACTATTTATTCAGCATTTCAGCCACGGACCACCATTTGATTACATTTTCACCCTAAAGACCTAAAATTAAGATTTTTTTTTTATTGTTTTGTCCACAATTCTAGGCTGTAACTGGGAAACGAAACAGTGTATATGTCTTAATTAAGTGGTGCTATTTCAGATGATGAATATTTTAACTCTTGAGTGTGAAAATGAAACCAAATGGACCCTTGCGGGTCCATTTGGTTTCATTTTCACACTCAAGAGTTACATCTGGTTAACCAACTTTCCATCATTTAGCCTGGGGACCACCTGGAACCCTTTCAGGGACCACTGGTGGTCCCCGGACCACCTGTTGAAAACCCCCGATATAAGCAACAGCTACAGCCCAGTTAGCCTGATACATGCAGTGGTGGAAACAAGAATTATTTTTTTTGAATGATGTTAAAAAAAAAAATCTTTCTGCTGCAATGCAGAAATACTGTAACCATAACTAAGTCAAAGTCCCGAATTCGGATTTGTACTTGAATAAAATTACAAAAGTATTGGTATATGCTATCAACATGTACAAAAAGAAATACTAGTTGAAAAAAGTCGTTTGGCATAATGTCCCTCAAGTTGTCAAATGTAGGCTATACAGGTCCATTCCAAAAAATTAGAATATCAAGGAAAAGTTGGTTTATTTCCCATTAAAAATCCCAAACTTAAATTAGCATCTGCATGAAGCTTGTCAGCATACCGAAGCATAGGGTACTCTAAAAGATGGCTGTGTTGCAACCACTGGTGAGTTTTCACTGTCAGTGGATTAACACCAGCCGATAACATGGCTTTGAGACTGGACATGGCAAAAGACATGATTTAGGCCATGTTACCGGCTGAAAACGTCAACACAGCCATCTTTTTAGAGTACCTTCTGCTTCGGTATGTTGACAAGCTTCATGCAGATGCTAAATGTCCTTTCCAGCTCGATTTGGCACCTGCCCACAGAGCTAAAACTACTAGTAGCTGCTGTACTGACCATGGTATTACTGCGCTTAACTGACCAGCCAACTGTCCTAACTTTAACCCAACAGAGAATCTGGGTTGTATTGTCAAGAGGAAGGTGTGATACATAAGACTGAACAATACAAATTCATTTATGGCTGTTATTGAAGCAAAACTGGGCTTCCATAACACCTCAACAGTGCCACAGGTTGATCACCTCCATGCCACGCCCCATTGATGAAATAATTTGTTCTAAAGTAGCCCAGACCAAGTATTAACTGCATACATTAATATACTTTTCAGATAGTCAACATTTCTTCTTTAAAACACATTTTTTTTAGTTGTCTCATAAAATATTCGAATTTTTTGAAATCCTGATTTGGTGGGTTTTATGAGCTGGAAGCCAAAATTGTGTAAAAATAAACAAATAAATACTTGAAATCATTTACAATGTGAGCACTGGATCTATAATTAATGAAAGTTCGGGATTTTGAATGGAACTGTGGAAATAAACCAACTTTTCCTTGATATTTCTAATTTTTTGGAATGGACCTGTATATGTGTGCAGTGCGGTTGTCTTCCAAAGGGAACCCTTCTATCTATGGCAGTGGTTTTCAACCTTTTTTCTACCAGGGCCCACTGCTTATGCAGCATTTGAGCCATGGACCACCATTTGATAGCATTTTAAGCCCCACAAACTCCAAAACTAAAGATTTCTTTTGTTTTTGTCCACAATACAAGGCATGGATTTCATAAACAAAACAGACAAAACATACAGATCAAAATGACCATTAATCTTTTACATTCTCTAGTTGTGTAGACTTGGGTTGATTCAGATCATTCATATTTTATCTTTTGGGAGTGTAAACATGAAACCAAATGGACCTGCACGGGTTCATTTGGTTTCATTTTTACAGATGTGATTTCTGGGGTTCATTAGGACTGTAGTAGATTAAAAAATCTACTTACAGGTGGGGACCACCTGGAACCTTCTCAAGGACCACTGGTGGTCCCGGACCACCTGTTGAAAACCCCTGTTGTACACGACTTACAGTATATTAGTCAAGTAAACATTCCTGTAGATGAAATGAATGGGATTTAATTTATTTAGTATTTAATTATTTAAAGACCTTTTAAGCTTTGTGGCAAATCATGACACGTGATCATAATATTTTGGACCAATAGATTTTAGATTTAACTGTTGAAAACTATCAGATCTAAATAAGGAGTGATGAATGAATAATGTAACAATGTAAATCATTACTGTCAATAAATGACATCACAAACATGATGACTTAGTTATATATATATATATATATTTTTTACATTTCCTAAAGACATACAGTAAGTAAAGACGCAACGTAAGTTTCAGAGAAGAAGAAATACCTCCATCTTTTACTTTAAGTTAATACTTTATTTCTTTCATAAATAGAGAATCTTTCACTCAATAGGAGGTGCTCCTGTCGCAGGATGATGATGTCACATGAGCATGTTCAATCCATAAATTCCTTAGAGCTAGATCACACATGGACATGTGACATCATCATCCTGCGCCAGGAGCAGTTCCTGTTGAGTGAAATATTCTCTATTTATGAAAGAAATAAGATGCCATTGGTGTTTTTATTTGTTTATTTTAGTTATACAGGGAAAGTATAATGTTTAAGCAATGTTTATCTTATTAGCCAGGGATTATATTATATTAATAATAGTAATTATAGTCATCCTGTACAAATATCCCTTAAAACTATTTTGTCCTGACGTTTCGAAAAAATGTCGAAATCGACGAAAAACCATGGGCTATAGTACATGGTCTCGAAGGCCATACTTAAAATGGCGTTTTTCGTCGTTTTTGAGCGTTTTCGAAAAAATGTCGAAATCGAAAAAAAAACCATGGGCTATAGTACACGGTCTCGGAGCGTTTTTGAGCGTTTCGAAAAAATGTCGAAATCGACGAAAAACCATGGGCTATAGTACATGGTCTCGAAGGCCATACTTAAAATGGCGTTTTTCGTCGTTTTTGAGCGTTTTCGAAAAAATGTCGAAATCGAAAAAAACCCATGGGCTATAGTACACGGTCTCGGAGCGTTTTTGAGCGTTTCGAAAAAATGACGAAATCGACGAAAAACCATGGGTTATAGTACATGGTCTCGAAGGCCATACTTAAAATGGCGTTTTTCGTCGTTTTTGAGCGTTTTCGAAAAAATGTCGAAATCGAAAAAACCCATGGGCTATAGTACACGGTCTCGGAGCGTTTTTGAGCGTTTCGAAAAAATGTCGAAATCGACGAAAAACCATGGGCTATAGTACATGGTCTCGAAGGCCATACTTAAAATGGCGTTTTTCGTCGTTTTTGAGCGTTTTCGAAAAAATGTCAAAATCGAAAAAAACCCATGGGCTATAGTACACGGTCTCGGAGCGTTTTTGAGCGTTTCGAAAAAATGTCGAAATCGACGAAAAACCATGGGCTATAGTACATGGTCTCGAAGGCCATACTTAAAATGGCGTTTTTCGTCGTTTTTGAGCGTTTTCGAAAAAATGTCAAAATCGAAAAAAAACCCATGGGCTATAGTACACAGTCTCGGAGCGTTTTTGAGCGTTTCGAAAAAATGTCGAAATCGACGAAAAACCATGGGCTATAGTACATGGTCTCGAAGGCCATACTTAAAATGGCGTTTTTCGTCGTTTTTGAGCGTTTTCGAAAAAATGTCGAAATCGAAAAAAACCCATGGGCTATAGTACACGGTCTTGGAGCGTTTTTGAGCGTTTCGAAAAAATGTCGAAATCGACGAAAAACCATGGGCTATAGTACATGGTCTCGAAGGCCATACTTAAAATGGCGTTTTTCGTCGTTTTTGAGCGTTTTCGAAAAAATGTCGAAATCGAAAAAAATCCATGGGCTATAGTACACGGTCTCGGAGCGTTTTTGAGCGTTTCGAAAAAATGTCGAAATCGACGAAAAAACCATGGGCTATAGTACATGGTCTCGAAGGCCATACTTAAAATGGCGTTTTTCGTCGTTTTTGAGCGTTTTCGAAAAAATGTCGAAATCGAAAAAAACCCATGGGCTATAGTATACGGTCTCGGAGCGTTTTTGAGCATTTCGAAAAAATGTCGAAATCGACGAAAAACCATGGGCTATAGTACATGGTCTCGAAGGCCATACTTAAAATGGCGTTTTTCGTCGTTTTTGAGCGTTTTCGAAAAAATGTCGAAATCGAAAAAAACCCATGGGCTATAGTACACGGTCTCGGAGCGTTTTTGAGCGTTTCGAAAAAATGTCGAAATCGACGAAAACCCATGGGCTATAGTACATGGTCTCGAAGGCCATACTTAAAATGGCGTTTTTCGTCGTTTTTGAGCGTTTTCGAAAAAATGTCAAAATCGAAAAAAACCCATGGGCTATAGTACACGGTCTCGGAGCGTTTTTGAGCGTTTCGAAAAAATGTCGAAATCGACGAAAAACCATGGGCTATAGTACATGGTCTCGAAGGCCATACTTAAAATGGCGTTTTTCGTCGTTTTTGAGCGTTTTCGAAAAAATGTCAAAATCGAAAAAAACCCATGGGCTATAGTACACACTCTCGGAGCGTTTTTGAGCGTTTCGAAAAAATGTCGAAATCGACGAAAAACCATGGGCTATAGTACATGGTCTCGAAGGCCATACTTAAAATGGCGTTTTTCGTCGTTTTTGAGCGTTTTCGAAAAAATGTCGAAATCGAAAAAAAACCCATGGGCTATAGTACACGGTCTCGGAGCGTTTTTGAGCATTTCGAAAAAATGTCGAAATCGACGAAAAACCATGGGCTATAGTACATGGTCTCGAAGGCCATACTTAAAATGGCGTTTTTCGTCGTTTTTGAGCGTTTTCGAAAAAATGTCGAAATCGAAAAAAACCCATGGGCTATAGTACACGGTCTCGGAGCGTTTTTGAGCGTTTCGAAAAAATGTCGAAATCGACGAAAACCCATGGGCTATAGTACATGGTCTCGAAGGCCATACTTAAAATGGCGTTTTTCGTCGTTTTTGAGCGTTTTCGAAAAAATGTCAAAATCGAAAAAAACCCATGGGCTATAGTACACGGTCTCGGAGCGTTTTTGAGCGTTTCGAAAAAATGTCGAAATCGACGAAAAACCATGGGCTATAGTACATGGTCTCGAAGGCCATACTTAAAATGGCGTTTTTCGTCGTTTTTGAGCGTTTTCGAAAAAATGTCGAAATCGAAAAAAATCCATGGGCTATAGTACACGGTCTCGGAGCGTTTTTGAGCGTTTCGAAAAAATGTCGAAATCGACAAAAAACCATGGGCTATAGTACATGGTCTCGAAGGCCATACTTAAAATGGCGTTTTTCGTCGTTTTTGAGCGTTTTCGAAAAAATGTCGAAATCGAAAAAAACCCATGGGCTATAGTACACGGTCTCGGAGCGTTTTTGAGCGTTTCGAAAAAATGTCGAAATCGACGAAAAACCATGGGCTATAGTACATGGTCTCGAAGGCCATACTTAAAATGGCGTTTTTCGTCGTTTTTGAGCGTTTTCGAAAAAATGTCGAAATCGAAAAAAACCCATGGGCTATAGTACACGGTCTCGGAGCGTTTTTGAGCGTTTCGAAAAAATGTCGAAATCGACGAAAAACCATGGGCTATAGTACATGGTCTCGAAGGCCATACTTAAAATGGCGTTTTTCGTCGTTTTTGAGCGTTTTCGAAAAAATGTCGAAATCGAAAAAAACCCATGGGCTATAGTACACGGTCTCGGAGCGTTTTTGAGCGTTTCGAAAAAATGTCGAAATCGACGAAAAACCATGGGCTATAGTACATGGTCTCGAAGGCCATACTTAAAAGGGCGTTTTTTGAGCGTTTTCGAAAAAATGTCGAAATTGAAAAAAACCCATGGGCTATAGTACACGGTCTCGGAGCGTTTTTGAGCGTTTCGAAAAAATGTCGAAATCGACGAAAAACCATGGGCTATAGTACATGGTCTCGAAGGCCATACTTAAAATGGCGTTTTTCGTCGTTTTTGAGCGTTTTCGGAAAAATGTCGAAATCGAAAAAAACCCATGGGCTATAGTACACGGTCTCGGAGCGTTTTTGAGCGTTTCGAAAAAATGTCGAAATCGACGAAAAACCATGGGCTATAGTACATGGTCTCGAAGGCCATACTTAAAATGGCGTTTTTCGTCGTTTTTGAGCGTTTTCGAAAAAATGTAGAAATCGAAAAAAACCCATGGGCTATAGTACACGGTCTCGGAGCGTTTTTGAGCGTTTCGAAAAAATGTCGAAATCGACGAAAAACCATGGGCTATAGTACATGGTCTCGAAGGCCATACTTAAAATGGCGTTTTTCGTCGTTTTTGAGCGTTTTCGAAAAAATGTCAAAATCGAAAAAAACCCATGGGCTATAGTACACAGTCTCGGAGCGTTTTTGAGCGTTTCGAAAAAATGTCGAAATCGACGAAAAACCATGGGCTATAGTACATGGTCTCGAAGGCCATACTTAAAATGGCGTTTTTCGTCGTTTTTGAGCGTTTCGAAAAAATGTCGAAATCGACGAAAAACCATGGGCTATAGTACATGGTCTCGAAGGCCATACTTAAAATGGCGTTTTTCGTCGTTTTTGAGCGTTTTCGAAAAAATGTCAAAATCGAAAAAAACCCATGGGCTATAGTACACAGTCTCGGAGCGTTTTTGAGCGTTTCGAAAAAATGTCGAAATCGACGAAAAACCATGGGCTATAGTACATGGTCTCGAAGGCCATACTTAAAATGGCGTTTTTCGTCGTTTTTGAGCGTTTTCGAAAAAATGTCAAAATCGAAAAAAAAACCATGGGCTATAGTACACGGTCTCGGAGCGTTTTTGAGCGTTTCGAAAAAATGTCGAAATCGACGAAAAACCATGGGCTATAGTACATGGTCTCGAAGGCCATACTTAAAATGGCGTTTTTCAACGTTTTTGAGCGTTTTCGAAAAAATGTCGAAATTGAAAAAAACCCATGGGCTATAGTACACGGTCTCGGAGCGTTTTTGAGCGTTTCGAAAAAATGTCGAAATCGACGAAAAACCATGGGCTATAGTACATGGTCTCGAAGGCCATACTTAAAATGGCGTTTTTCGTCGTTTTTGAGCGTTTTCGAAAAAATGTCGAAATCGAAAAAAACCCATGGGCTATAGTACACGGTCTCGGAGCGTTTTTGAGCGTTTCGAAAAAATGTCGAAATCGACGAAAAACCATGGGCTATAGTACATGGTCTCGAAGGCCATACTTAAAATGGCGTTTTTCTACGTTTTTGAGCGTTTTCAAAAAATGTCGAAATCGAAAAAAACCCATGGGCTATAGTACACGGTCTCGGAGCGTTTTTGAGCGTTTCGAAAAAATGTCGAAATCGACGAAAAACCATGGGCTATAGTACATGGTCTCGAAGGCCATACTTAAAATGGCGTTTTTCGTCGTTTTTGAGCGTTTTCGAAAAAATGTCGAAATCGAAAAAAACCCATGGGCTATAGTACACGGTCTCGGAGCGTTTTTGAGCGTTTCGAAAAAATGTCGAAATCGACGAAAAACCATGGGCTATAGTACATGGTCTCGAAGGCCATACTTAAAATGGCGTTTTTCGTCGTTTTTGAGCGTTTTCGAAAAAATGTCGAAATCGAAAAAAACCCATGGGCTATAGTACACGGTCTTGGAGCGTTTTTGAGCGTTTCGAAAAAATGTCGAAATCGACGAAAACCCATGGGCTATAGTACATGGTCTCGAAGGCCATACTTAAAATGGCGTTTTTCGTCGTTTTTGAGCGTTTTCGAAAAAATGTCGAAATCGAAAAAACCCATGGGCTATAGTACACGGTCTCGGAGCGTTTTTGAGCGTTTCGAAAAAATGTCGAAATCGACGAAAAACCATGGGCTATAGTACATGGTCTCGAAGGCCATACTTAAAATGGCGTTTTTCGTCGTTTTTGAGCGTTTTCGAAAAAATGTCGAAATCGAAAAAAACCCATGGGCTATAGTACACGGTCTCGGAGCGTTTTTGAGCGTTTCGAAAAAATGTCGAAATCGACGAAAAACCATGGGCTATAGTACATGGTCTCGAAGGCCATACTTAAAATGGCGTTTTTGAGCGTTTTCGAAAAAATGTCGAAATCGAAAAAAACCCATGGGCTATAGTACACGGTCTCGGAGCGTTTTTGAGCGTTTCGAAAAAATGTCGAAATCGACGAAAAACCATGGGCTATAGTACATGGTCTCGAAGGCCATACTTAAAATGGCGTTTTTCGTCGTTTTTGAGCGTTTTCGAAAAAATGTCGAAATCGAAAAAAACCCATGGGCTATAGTACACGGTCTCGGAGCGTTTTTGAGCGTTTCGAAAAAATGTCGAAATCGACGAAAAACCATGGGCTATAGTACATGGTCTCGAAGGCCATACTTAAAATGGCGTTTTTCGTCGTTTTTGAGCGTTTTCGAAAAAAATGTCGAAATCGAAAAAAACCCATGGGCTATAGTACACGGTCTCGGAGCGTTTTTGAGCGTTTCGAAAAAATGTCGAAATCGACGAAAAACCATGGGCTATAGTACATGGTCTCGAAGGCCATACTTAAAATGGCGTTTTTCGTCGTTTTTGAGCGTTTTCGAAAAAATGTCGAAATCGAAAAAAACCCATGGGCTATAGTACACGGTCTCGGAGCGTTTTTGAGCGTTTCGAAAAAATGTCGAAATCGACGAAAAACCATGGGCTATAGTACATGGTCTCGAAGGCCATACTTAAAATGGCGTTTTTCGTCGTTTTTGAGCGTTTTCGAAAAAATGTCGAAATCGAAAAAAACCCATGGGCTATAGTACACGGTCTCGGAGCGTTTTTGAGCGTTTCGAAAAAATGTCGAAATCGACGAAAAACCATGGGCTATAGTACATGGTCTCGAAGGCCATACTTAAAATGGCGTTTTTCGTCGTTTTTGAGCGTTTTCGAAAAAATGTCGAAATCGAAAAAAACCCATGGGCTATAGTACACGGTCTCGGAGCGTTTTTGAGCGTTTCGAAAAAATGTCGAAATCGACGAAAAACCATGGGCTATAGTACATGGTCTCGAAGGCCATACTTAAAATGGCGTTTTTCGTCGTTTTTGAGCGTTTTCAAAAAATGTCGAAATCGAAAAAAACCCATGGGCTATAGTACACGGTCTCGGAGCGTTTTTGAGCGTTTCGAAAAAATGTCGAAATCGACGAAAAACCATGGGCTATAGTACATGGTCTCGAAGGCCATACTTAAAATGGCGTTTTTCGTCGTTTTTGAGCGTTTTCGAAAAAATGTCAAAATCGAAAAAAACCCATGGGCTATAGTACACGGTCTCGGAGCGTTTTTGAGCGTTTCGAAAAAATGTCGAAATCGACGAAAAACCATGGGCTATAGTACATGGTCTCGAAGGCCATACTTAAAATGGCGTTTTTCGTCGTTTTTGAGCGTTTTCGAAAAAATGTCGAAATCGAAAAAAAACCCATGGGCTATAGTACACGGTCTCGGAGCGTTTTTGAGCGTTTCGAAAAAATGTCGAAATCGACGAAAAACCATGGGCTATAGTACATGGTCTCGAAGGCCATACTTAAAATGGCGTTTTTCGTCGTTTTTGAGCGTTTTCGAAAAAATGTCGAAATCGAAAAAAACCCATGGGCTATAGTACACGGTCTCGGAGCGTTTTTGAGCGTTTCGAAAAAATGTCGAAATCGACGAAAAACCATGGGCTATAGTACATGGTCTCGAAGGCCATACTTAAAATGGCGTTTTTCGTCGTTTTTGAGCGTTTTCGAAAAAATGTCGAAATCGAAAAAAACCCATGGGCTATAGTACACGGTCTCGGAGCGTTTTTGAGCGTTTCGAAAAAATGTCGAAATCGACGAAAAACCATGGGCTATAGTACATGGTCTCGAAGGCCATACTTAAAATGGCGTTTTTCGTCGTTTTTGAGCGTTTTCGAAAAAATGTCGAAATTGAAAAAAAACCCATGGGCTATAGTACACGGTCTCGGAGCGTTTTTGAGCGTTTCGAAAAAATGTCGAAATCGACGAAAAACCATGGGCTATAGTACATGGTCTCGAAGGCCATACTTAAAATGGCGTTTTTCGTCGTTTTTGAGCGTTTTCGAAAAAATGTCGAAATCGAAAAAAACCCATGGGCTATAGTACACGGTCTCGGAGCGTTTTTGAGCGTTTCGAAAAAATGTCGAAATCGACGAAAAACCATGGGCTATAGTACATGGTCTCGAAGGCCATACTTAAAATGGCGTTTTTCGTCGTTTTTGAGCGTTTTCGAAAAAATGTCGAAATCGAAAAAAAACCATGGGCTATAGTACACGGTCTCGGAGCGTTTTTGAGCGTTTCGAAAAAATGTCGAAATCGACGAAAAACCATGGGCTATAGTACATGGTCTCGAAGGCCATACTTAAAATGGCGTTTTTCGTCGTTTTTGAGCGTTTTCGAAAAAATGTCAAAATCGAAAAAACCCATGGGCTATAGTACACGGTCTCGGAGCGTTTTTGAGCGTTTCGAAAAAATGTCGAAATCGACGAAAAACCATGGGCTATAGTACATGGTCTCGAAGGCCATACTTAAAATGGCGTTTTTCGTCGTTTTTGAGCGTTTTCGAAAAAATGTCAAAATCGAAAAAAACCCATGGGCTATAGTACACGGTCTCGGAGCGTTTTTGAGCGTTTCGAAAAAATGTCGAAATCGACGAAAAACCATGGGCTATAGTACATGGTCTCGAAGGCCATACTTAAAATGGCGTTTTTCGTCGTTTTTGAGCGTTTTCGAAAAAATGTCGAAATCGAAAAAAAACCCATGGGCTATAGTACACGGTCTCGGAGCGTTTTTGAGCGTTTCGAAAAAATGTCGAAATCGACAAAAAACCATGGGCTATAGTACATGGTCTCGAAGGCCATACTTAAAATGGCGTTTTTCGTCGTTTTTGAGCGTTTTCGAAAAAATGTCGAAATCGAAAAAAACCATGGGCTATAGTACACGGTCTCGGAGCGTTTTTGAGCGTTTCGAAAAAATGACGAAATCGACGAAAAACCATGGGCTATAGTACATGGTCTCGAAGGCCATACTTAAAATGGCGTTTTTCGTCGTTTTTGAGCGTTTTCGAAAAAATGTCGAAATCGAAAAAAAAAACCATGGGCTATAGTACACGGTCTCGGAGCGTTTTTGAGCGTTTCGAAAAAATGTCGAAATCGACGAAAAACCATGGGCTATAGTACATGGTCTCGAAGGCCATACTTAAAATGGCGTTTTTCGTCGTTTTTGAGCGTTTTCGAAAAAATGTCGAAATCGAAAAAAACCCATGGGCTATAGTACACGGTCTCGGAGCGTTTTTGAGCGTTTCGAAAAAATGTCGAAATCGACGAAAAACCATGGGCTATAGTACATGGTCTCGAAGGCCATACTTAAAATGGCGTTTTTCAACGTTTTTGAGCGTTTTCGAAAAAATGTCGAAATCGAAAAAAACCCATGGGCTATAGTACACGGTCTCGGAGCGTTTTTGAGCGTTTCGAAAAAATGTCGAAATCGACGAAAAACCATGGGCTATAGTACATGGTCTCGAAGGCCATACTTAAAATGGCGTTTTTCGTCGTTTTTGAGCGTTTTCGAAAAAATGTCGAAATCGAAAAAAAACCCATGGGCTATAGTACACGGTCTCGGAGCGTTTTTGAGCGTTTCGAAAAAATGTCGAAATCGACGAAAAACCATGGGCTATAGTACATGGTCTCGAAGGCCATACTTAAAATGGCGTTTTTCGTCGTTTTTGAGCGTTTTCGAAAAAATGTCGAAATTGAAAAAAACCCATGGGCTATAGTACACGGTCTCGGAGCGTTTTTGAGCGTTTCGAAAAAATGTCGAAATCGACGAAAAACCATGGGCTATAGTACATGGTCTCGAAGGCCATACTTAAAATGGCGTTTTTCGTCGTTTTTGAGCGTTTTCGAAAAAATGTCGAAATCGAAAAAAACCCATGGGCTATAGTACACGGTCTCGGAGCGTTTTTGAGCGTTTCGAAAAAATGTCGAAATCGACGAAAAACCATGGGCTATAGTACATGGTCTCGAAGGCCATACTTAAAATGGCGTTTTTAGCGTTTTCGAAAAAATGTCGAAATTGAAAAAAACCCATGGGCTATAGTACACGGTCTCGGAGCGTTTTTGAGCGTTTCGAAAAAATGTCGAAATCGACGAAAAACCATGGGCTATAGTACATGGTCTCGAAGGCCATACTTAAAATGGCGTTTTTCGTCGTTTTTGAGCGTTTTCGGAAAAATGTCGAAATCGAAAAAAAACCCATGGGCTATAGTACACGGTCTCGGAGCGTTTTTGAGCGTTTCGAAAAAATGTCGAAATCGACGAAAAACCATGGGCTATAGTACATGGTCTCGAAGGCCATACTTAAAATGGCGTTTTTCGTCGTTTTTGAGCGTTTTCGAAAAAATGTCAAAATCGAAAAAAAACCCATGGGCTATAGTACACGGTCTCGGAGCGTTTTTGAGCGTTTCGAAAAAATGTCGAAATCGACGAAAAACCATGGGCTATAGTACATGGTCTCGAAGGCCATACTTAAAATGGCGTTTTCGTCGTTTTTGAGCGTTTTCGAAAAAATGTCAAAATCGAAAAAAAACCCATGGGCTATAGTACACAGTCTCGGAGCGTTTTTGAGCGTTTCGAAAAAATGTCGAAATCGACGAAAAACCATGGGCTATAGTACATGGTCTCGAAGGCCATACTTAAAATGGCGTTTTTCGTCGTTTTTGAGCGTTTTCGAAAAAATGTCGAAATCGAAAAAAACCCATGGGCTATAGTACACGGTCTTGGAGCGTTTTTGAGCGTTTCGAAAAAATGTCGAAATCGACGAAAAACCATGGGCTATAGTACATGGTCTCGAAGGCCATACTTAAAATGGCGTTTTTCGTCGTTTTTGAGCGTTTTCGAAAAAATGTCGAAATAAAAAAAAACCCATGGGCTATAGTACACGGTCTCGGAGCGTTTTTGAGCGTTTCGAAAAAATGTCGAAATCGACGAAAAACCATGGGCTATAGTACATGGTCTCGAAGGCCATACTTAAAATGGCGTTTTTCGTCGTTTTTGAGCGTTTTCGAAAAAATGTCCAAATCGAAAAAACCCATGGGCTATAGTACACGGTCTCGGAGCGTTTTTGAGCGTTTCGAAAAAATGTCGAAATCGACGAAAAACCATGGGCTATAGTACATGGTCTCGAAGGCCATACTTAAAATGGCGTTTTTCGTCGTTTTTGAGCGTTTTCGAAAAAATGTCGAAATCGAAAAAAACCCATGGGCTATAGTACACGGTCTCGGAGCGTTTTTGAGCGTTTCGAAAAAATGTCGAAATCGACGAAAAACCATGGGCTATAGTACATGGTCTCAAAGGCCATACTTAAAATGGCGTTTTTGAGCGTTTTCGAAAAAATGTCGAAATTGAAAAAAACCCATGGGCTATAGTACACGGTCTCGGAGCGTTTTTGAGCGTTTCGAAAAAATGTCGAAATCGACGAAAAACCATGGGCTATAGTACATGGTCTCGAAGGCCATACTTAAAATGGCGTTTTTCGTCGTTTTTGAGCGTTTTCGGAAAAATGTCGAAATCGAAAAAAAACCCATGGGCTATAGTACACGGTCTCGGAGCGTTTTTGAGCGTTTCGAAAAAATGTCGAAATCGACGAAAAACCATGGGCTATAGTACATGGTCTCGAAGGCCATACTTAAAATGGCGTTTTTCGTCGTTTTTGAGCGTTTTCGAAAAAATGTCAAAATCGGAAAAAAAAACCATGGGCTATAGTACACGGTCTCGGAGCGTTTTTGAGCGTTTCGAAAAAATGTCGAAATCGACGAAAAACCATGGGCTATAGTACATGGTCTCGAAGGCCATACTTAAAATGGCGTTTTTCGTCGTTTTTGAGCGTTTTCGAAAAAATGTCGAAATCGAAAAAAACCCATGGGCTATAGTACACGGTCTCGGAGCATTTTTGAGCGTTTCGAAAAAATGTCGAAATCGACGAAAAACCATGGGCTATAGTACATGGTCTCGAAGGCCATACTTAAAAATGGCGTTTTTCAACGTTTTTGAGCGTTTTCGAAAAAATGTCGAAATTGAAAAAAACCCATGGGCTATAGTACACGGTCTCGGAGCGTTTTTGAGCGTTTCGAAAAAATGTCGAAATCGACGAAAAACCATGGGCTATAGTACATGGTCTCGAAGGCCATACTTAAAATGGCGTTTTTCAACGTTTTTGAGCGTTTTCGAAAAAATGTCGAAATTGAAAAAAACCCATGGGCTATAGTACACGGTCTCGGAGCGTTTTTGAGCGTTTCGAAAAAATGTCGAAATCGACGAAAAACCATGGGCTATAATACATGGTCTCGAAGGCCATACTTAAAATGGCGTTTTTCTACGTTTTTGAGCGTTTTCAAAAAATGTCGAAATTGAAAAAAACCCATGGGCTATAGTACACGGTCTCGGAGCGTTTTTGAGCGTTTTGAAAAAATTTCGAAATCGACGAAAAACCATGGGCTATAGTACATGGTCTCGAAGGCCATACTTAAAATGGCGTTTTTCGTCGTTTTTGAGCGTTTTCGAAAAAATGTCGAAATCGAAAAAAACCCATGGGCTATAGTACACGGTCTCGGAGCGTTTTTGAGCGTTTCGAAAAAATGTCGAAATCGACGAAAAACCATGGGCTAATAGTACATGGTCTCGAAGGCCATACTTAAAATGGAATGGCGTTTTTCGTCGTTTTTTGAGCGTTTTCGAAAAATGTCAAAATCGAAAAAAAACCCCATGGGCTATAGTACACGGTCTCGGAGCGTTTTTGAGCGTTTCAAAAAAATGTCGAAATCGACGAAAAACCATGGGCTATAGTACATGGTCTCGAAGGCCATACTTAAAATGGCGTTTTTGAGCGTTTTCGAAAAAATGTCGAAATCGAAAAAAACCCATGGGCTATAGTACACGGTCTCGGAGCGTTTTTGAGCGTTTCGAAAAAATGTCGAAATCGACGAAAACCATGGGCTAAAGTACATGGTCTCGAAGGCCATACTAAAATGGCGTTTTTTCAACGTTTTTTGAGCGTTTTCGAAAAAATGTCGAAATTGAAAAAACCCATGGGCTATAGTACACGGTCTCGGAGCGTTTTTGAGCGTTTCGAAAAAATGTCGAAATCGACGAAAAAAACATGGGCTATAGTACATGGTCTCGAAGGCCATACTTAAAAATGGGCGTTTTTTTCGTCGTTTTTGAGCGTTTTTCGGAAAAATGTCGAAATCGAAAAAAACCCAGGGCTATAGTACACGGTCTCGGAGCGTTTTTGAGCGTTTTCGAAAAAATGTCGAAATCGACGAAAAACCATGGGCTATATAATACATGGTCTCGAAGGCCATACTTAAAATGGCGTTTTTCTACGTTTTTTGAGCGTTTTTCAAAAAATGTCGAAATTGAAAAAACCCATGGGCTATAGTACACGTCTCGGAGCGTTTTTGAGCGTTTTGAAAAAATTTTCGAAATCGACGAAAAACCATGGGCTATAGTACAAGGTCTCGAAGGCCATACTTAAAATGGCGTTTTCGTCGTTTTTGAGCGTTTTCGAAAAAATGTCGAAATCGAAAAAAACCCATGGGCTATAGTACACGGTCCCTTGGAGCGTTTTTGAGCGTTTCGAAAAAATGTCGAAATCGACGAAAAACCATGGGCCTATTGTACAT
>CM076970.1:57445310-57508800 GCA_039105355.1 Benthosema pterotum | reverse complement strand
TTACGTTTTTTTTCTCGAAATTTCGACATTTTTTCGAAAATGCTCAAAAATGCTCAAAACGGTGAAAACAGCATGCTGAGCAAGACTGTAATGCTTTTTTGAGCATTTTCGAAAAAATGTCGAAATTTCGAGAAAAAAAAACGCAAGGCTATAGCCTTACGTTTTTTTCTCGAAATTCGACATTTTTTGGAAAATGCTCAAAAATGCTCAAAACGGTGAAAAACAGCATGCTGAGCAAGACTGTAATGCTTTTTGAGCATTTTCGAAAAAATGTCGAAATTTCGAGAAAAAAAACGCAAGGCTATAGCCTTACGTTTTTTTCTCGAAAATTCGACATTTTTTCGAAAATGCTCAAAATGCTCAAAACGGTGAAAAACAGCATGCTGAACAAGACTGTAATGCTTTTTGAGCATTTTCGAAAAAATGTCGAAATTTCGAGAAAAAAAACGCAAGGCTATAGCCTTACGTTTTTTTTCTCGAAATTTCGACATTTTTTTGAAAATGCTCAAAAATGCTCAAAACGGTGAAAAACAGCATGCTGAGCAAGACTGTAATGCTTTTTGAGCATTTTCGAAAAAATGTCGAAATTTCGAGAAAAAAAAAACGCAAGGCTATAGCCTTACTTTTTTTTCTCGAAAATCGACATTTTTTTCGAAAATGCTCAAAATGCTCAAAACGGTGAAAAACAGCATGCTGAGCAAGACTGTAATGCTTTTTGAGCATTTTCGAAAAAAATGTCGAAATTTCGAGAAAAAAAACGCAAGGCTATAGCCTTACTTTTTTTTCTCGAAAATTCGACATTTTTTCGAAAATGCTAAAAATGCTCAAAACGTGAAAAACAGCATGCTGAGCAAGACTGTAATGCTTTTTGAGCATTTTGAAAAAATGTCGAAATTTCGAGAAAAAAAACGCAAGGCTATAGCCTTACGTTTTTTTTCTCGAAAATCGACATTTTTCGAAAATGCTCAAAAATGCTCAAAACGGTGAAAAACAGCATGCTGAGCAAGACTGTAATGCTTTTTGAGCATTTTCGAAAAAATGTCGAAATTTCGAGAAAAAAAACGCAAGGCTATAGCCTTACGTTTTTTTTTCTCGAAAAATCGACATTTTTTCGAAAATGCTCAAAAATGCTCAAAACGGTGAAAAACAGCATGCTGAGCAAGACTGTAGTGCTTTTTGAGCATTTTGGAAAAAATGTCGAAATTTCGAGAAAAAAACGCAAGGCTATAGCCTTACGTTTTTTTTCTCGAAAATTCGACATTTTTTCGAAAATGCTCAAAAATGCTCAAAACGGTGAAAAACAGCATGCTGAGCAGACTGTAATGCTTTTTGAGCATTTTCGAAAAATGTCGAAAATTTCGAGAAAAAAAACGCAAGGCTATAGCCTTACGTTTTTTTTCTCGAAATTTCGACATTTTTTCGAAAATGCTCAAAAATGCTCAAAACGGTGAAAAACAGCATGCTGAGCAAGACTGTAATGCTTTTTGAGCATTTTCGAAAAAATGTCGAAATTTCGAGAAAAAAAAACGCAAGGCTATAGCCTTACATTTTTTTTTCTCGAAATTTCGACATTTTTTCGAAAATGCTCAAAAATGCTCAAAACGGTGAAAAACAGCATGCTGAGCAAGACTGTAATGCTTTTTGAGCATTTTGGAAAAAATGTCGAAATTTCGAGAAAAAAAACGCAAGGCTATAGCCCTCTAAATTTCGACACTTACGTTTTTTTTCTCGAAATTTCGACATTTTTTCGAAAATGCTCAAAAATGCTCAAAACGGTGAAAAACAGCATGCTGAGCAAGACTGTAATGCTTTTTGAGCATTTTCGAAAAAATGTCGAAATTTCGAGAAAAAAAACGCAAGGCTATAGCCTTACTTTTTTTCCCGAAAATTCGACATTTTTTCGAAAATGCTCAAAAATGCTCAAAACGGTGAAAAACAGCATGCTGAGCAAGACTGTAGTGCTTTTTGAGCATTTTGGAAAAAATGTCGAAATTTCGAGAAAAAAAACGCAAGGCTATAGCCTTACGTTTTTTTCCTCGAAAATTCGACATTTTTTCGAAAATGCTCAAAAATGCTCAAAACGGTGAAAAACAGCATGCTGAGCAAGACTGTAATGCTTTTTGAGCATTTTCGAAAAAATGTCGAAATTTCGAGAAAAAAAAAAAAAAACGCAAGCTATAGCCTTACGTTTTTTTTCTCGAAATTTCGACATTTTTTTTGAAAATGCTCAAAATGCTCAAACAACGGTGAAAAACAGCATGCTGAGCAAGACTGTAATGCTTTTTGAGCATTTTCGAAAAAATGTCGAAATTTCGAGAAAAAAAAAAACGCAAGGCTATAGCCTTACTTTTTTTTTCTCGAAATTTCGACATTTTTTCGAAAATGCTCCAAAATGCTCAAAACGGTGAAAAACAGCATGCTGAGCAAGACTGTAATGCTTTTTGAGCATTTTCGAAAAAATGTCGAAATTTCGAGAAAAAAAACGCAAGGCTATAGCCTTACGTTTTTTTTTCTCGAAAAATCGACATTTTTTCGAAAATGCTCAAAAATGCTCAAAACGGTGAAAAACAGCATGCTGAGCAAGACTGTAATGCTTTTTGAGCATTTTCGAAAAAATGTCGAAATTTCGAGAAAAAAAACGCAAGGCTATAGCCTTACGTTTTTTTTCTCGAAAATTCGACATTTTTTCGAAAATGCTCAAAAATGCTCAAAACGGTGAAAAACAGCATGCTGAGCAAGACTGTAATGCTTTTTGAGCATTTTCGAAAAAATGTCGAAATTTCGAGAAAAAAAAACGCAAGGCTATAGCCTTACGTTTTTTTTCCTCGAAAATTCGACATTTTTTCGAAAATGCTCAAAAATGCTCAAAACGGTGAAAAACAGCATGCTGAGCAAGACTGTAATGCTTTTTGAGCATTTTCGAAAAAATGTCGAAATTTCGAGAAAAAAAACGCAAGGCTATAGCCTTACGTTTTTTTTCTCGAAATTTCGACATTTTTTCGAAAATGCTCAAAAATGCTCAAAACGGTGAAAAACAGCATGCTGAGCAAGACTGTAATGCTTTTTGAGCATTTTCGAAAAAATGTCGAAATTTCGAGAAAAAAAACGCAAGGCTATAGCCTTACGTTTTTTTTCTCGAAAATTCGACATTTTTTCGAAAATGCTCAAAAATGCTCAAAACGGTGAAAAACAGCATGCTGAGCAAGACTGTAATGCTTTTTGAGCATTTTCGAAAAAATGTCGAAATTTCGAGAAAAAAAACGCAAGGCTATAGCCTTACGTTTTTTTTCTCGAAAATTCGACATTTTTTCGAAAATGCTCAAAAATGCTCAAAACGGTGAAAAACAGCATGCTGAGCAAGACTGTAATGCTTTTTGAGCATTTTCGAAAAAATGTCGAAATTTCGAGAAAAAAAAAACGCAAGGCTATAGCCTTACGTTTTTTTTTCTCGAAATTTCGACATTTTTCGAAAATGCTCAAAAATGCTCAAAACGGTGAAAAACAGCATGCTGAGCAAGACTGTAATGCTTTTTGAGCATTTTCGAAAAAATGTCGAAATTTCGAGAAAAAAAACGCAAGGCTATAGCCTTACGTTTTTTTTCTCGAAAATTCGACATTTTTTCGAAAATGCTCAAAAATGCTCAAAACGGTGAAAAACAGCATGCTGAGCAAGACTGTAATGCTTTTTGAGCATTTTCGAAAAAATGTCGAAATTTCGAGAAAAAAAAACGCAAGGCTATAGCCTTACGTTTTTTTTTCTCGAAATTTCGACATTTTTTCGAAAATGCTCAAAAATGCTCAAAACGGTGAAAAACAGCATGCTGAGCAAGACTGTAATGCTTTTTGAGCATTTTCGAAAAATGTCGAAATTTCGAGAAAAAAAACGCAAGGCTATAGCCTTACTTTTTTTTCTCGAAAATTCGACATTTTTTCGAAAATGCTCAAAAATGCTCAAAACGGTGAAAAACAGCATGCTGAGCAAGACTGTAATGCTTTTTGAGCATTTTCGAAAAAATGTCGAAATTTCGAGAAAAAAAACGCAAGGCTATAGCCTTACGTTTTTTTCTCGAAATTTCGACATTTTTTCGAAAATGCTCAAAAATGCTCAAAACGGTGAAAAACAGCATGCTGAGCAAGACTGTAATGCTTTTTGAGCATTTTCGAAAAAATGTCGAAATTTCGAGAAAAAAAACGCAAGGCTATAGCCTTACGTTTTTTTTCTCGAAATTTCGACATTTTTTCGAAAATGCTCAAAAATGCTCAAAACGGTGAAAAACAGCATGCTGAGCAAGACTGTAATGCTTTTTGAGCATTTTCGAAAAAATGTCGAAATTTCGAGAAAAAAAACGCAAGGCTATAGCCTTACGTTTTTTTTCTCGAAATTTCGACATTTTTTCGAAAATGCTCAAAATGCTCAAAACGGTGAAAAACAGCATGCTGAGCAAGACTGTAATGCTTTTTGAGCATTTTCGAAAAAATGTCGAAATTTCGAGAAAAAAAAACGCAAGGCTATAGCCTTACGTTTTTTTTCTCGAAATTTCGACATTTTTTCGAAAATGCTCAAAAATGCTCAAAACGGTGAAAAACAGCATGCTGAGCAAGACTGTAATGCTTTTTGAGCATTTTCGAAAAAATGTCGAATTTCGAGAAAAAAAACGCAAGGCTATAGCCTTACGTTTTTTTTCTCGAAAATTCGACATTTTTTTTTTCGAAAATGCTCAAAAATGCTCAAAACGGTGAAAAACAGCATGCTGAGCAAGACTGTAATGCTTTTTGAGCATTTTCGAAAAAATGTCGAAATTTCGAGAAAAAAACGCAAGGCTATAGCCTTACGTTTTTTTTTCTCGAAATTTCGACATTTTTTCGAAAATGCTCAAAAATGCTCAAAACGGTGAAAAACAGCATGCTGAGCAAGACTGTAATGCTTTTTGAGCATTTTCGAAAAAAATGTCGAAATTTCGAGAAAAAAAACGCAAGGCTATAGCCTTACGTTTTTTTTCTCGAAATTTCGACATTTTTTCGAAAATGCTCAAAAATGCTCAAAACGGTGAAAAACAGCATGCTGAGCAAGACTGTAATGCTTTTTGAGCATTTTCGAAAAAATGTCGAAATTTCGAGAAAAAAAACGCAAGGCTATAGCCTTACATTTTTTTTTCTCGAAATTTCGACATTTTTTCGAAAATGCTCAAAAATGCTCAAAACGGTGAAAAACAGCATGCTGAGCAAGACTGTAATGCTTTTTGAGCATTTTCGAAAAAATGTCGAAATTTCGAGAAAAAAAACGCAAGGCTATAGCCTTACGTTTTTTTTTCTCGAAAATTCGACATTTTTTTCGAAAATGCTCAAAAATGCTCAAAACGGTGAAAAACAGCATGCTGAGCAAGACTGTAATGCTTTTTGAGCATTTTCGAAAAAATGTCGAAATTTCGAGAAAAAAAAAACGCAAGGCTATAGCCTTACGTTTTTTTTCTCGAAATTTCGACATTTTTTCGAAAATGCTCAAAAATGCTCAAAACGGTGAAAAACAGCATGCTGAGCAAGACTGTAATGCTTTTTGAGCATTTTCGAAAAAATGTCGAAATTTCGAGAAAAAAAAACGCAAGGCTATAGCCTTACGTTTTTTTCCTCGAAATTTCGACATTTTTTCGAAAATGCTCAAAAATGCTCAAAACGGTGAAAAACAGCATGCTGAGCAAGACTGTAATGCTTTTTGAGCATTTTCGAAAAAATGTCGAAATTTCGAGAAAAAAAAAACGCAAGGCTATAGCCTTACTTTTTTTCTCGAAATTTCGACATTTTTTTTGAAAATGCTCAAAAATGCTCAAAACGGTGAAAAACAGCATGCTGAGCAAGACTGTAATGCTTTTTGAGCATTTTCGAAAAAATGTCGAAATTTCGAGAAAAAAAACGCAAGGCTATAGCCTTACGTTTTTTTTCTCGAAATTTCGACATTTTTTCGAAAATGCTCAAAAATGCTCAAAACGGTGAAAAACCAGCATGCTGAGCAAGACTGTAATGCTTTTTGAGCATTTTCGAAAAAATGTCGAAATTTCGAGAAAAAAAACGCAAGGCTATAGCCTTACGTTTTTTTTTCTCGAAATTTCGACATTTTTTCGAAAATGCTCAAAAATGCTCAAAACGGTGAAAAACAGCATGCTGAGCAAGACTGTAATGCTTTTTGAGCATTTTCGAAAAAATGTCGAAATTTCGAGAAAAAAAAACGCAAGGCTATAGCCTTACGTTTTTTTTCTCGAAATTTCGACATTTTTTCGAAAATGCTCCAAAATGCTCAAAACGGTGAAAAACAGCATGCTGAGCAAGACTGTAATGCTTTTTGAGCATTTTCGAAAAAATGTCGAAATTTCGAGAAAAAAAACGCAAGGCTATAGCCTTACGTTTTTTCTCGAAATTTCGACATTTTTTCGAAAATGCTCAAAAATGCTCAAAACGGTGAAAAACAGCATGCTGAGCAAGACTGTAATGCTTTTTGAGCATTTTCGAAAAAATGTCGAAATTTCGAGAAAAAAAACGCAAGAGGCTATAGCCTTACGTTTTTTTCTCGAAATTTCGACATTTTTTCGAAAATGCTCAAAATGCTCAAAACGGTGAAAAACAGCATGCTGAGCAAGACTGTAATGCTTTTTGAGCATTTTCGAAAAAATGTCGAAATTTCGAGAAAAAAAAACGCAAGGCTATAGCCTTACGTTTTTTTCTCGAAATTTCGACATTTTTTCGAAAATGCTCAAAAATGCTCAAAACGGTGAAAAACAGCATGCTGAGCAAGACTGTAATGCTTTTTGAGCATTTTCGAAAAAATGTCGAAATTTCGAGAAAAAAAACGCAAGGCTATAGCCTTACGTTTTTTTTCTCGAAAATTTCGACATTTTTTCGAAAATGCTCAAAAATGCTCAAAACGGTGAAAAACAGCATGCTGAGCAAGACTGTAATGCTTTTTGAGCATTTTCGAAAAAATGTCGAAATTTCGAGAAAAAAAACGCAAGGCTATAGCCTTACGTTTTTTTTTCTCGAAATTTCGACATTTTTTCGAAAATGCTCAAAAATGCTCAAAACGGTGAAAAACAGCATGCTGAGCAAGACTGTAATGCTTTTTGAGCATTTTCGAAAAAAATGTCGAAATTTCGAGAAAAAAAACGCAAGGCTATAGCCTTACTTTTTTTTTCTCGAAATTTCGACATTTTTTCGAAAATGCTCAAAAATGCTCAAAACGGTGAAAAACAGCATGCTGAGCAAGACTGTAATGCTTTTTGAGCATTTTCGAAAAAATGTCGAAATTTCGAGAAAAAAAACGCAAGGCTATAGCCTTACGTTTTTTTTCGAAATTTCGACATTTTTTCGAAAATGCTCAAAAATGCTCAAAACGGTGAAAAACAGCATGCTGAGCAAGACTGTAATGCTTTTTGAGCATTTTCGAAAAAATGTCGAAATTTCGAGAAAAAAACGCAAGGCTATAGCCTTACTTTTTTTTCCTCGAAATTTCGACATTTTTTCGAAAATGCTCAAAAATGCTCAAAACGGTGAAAAACAGCATGCTGAGCAAGACTGTAATGCTTTTTGAGCATTTTCGAAAAAATGTCGAAATTTCGAGAAAAAAAAACGCAAGGCTATAGCCTTACTTTTTTTTCTCGAAAATTCGACATTTTTTCGAAAATGCTCAAAAATGCTCAAAACGGTGAAAAACAGCATGCTGAGCAAGACTGTAATGCTTTTTGAGCATTTTCGAAAAAATGTCGAAATTTCGAGAAAAAAAACGCAAGGCTATAGCCTTACGTTTTTTTTCTCGAAATTTCGACATTTTTTCGAAAATGCTCAAAAATGCTCAAAACGGTGAAAAACAGCATGCTGAGCAAGACTGTAATGCTTTTTGAGCATTTTCGAAAAAATGTCGAAATTTCGAGAAAAAAAAACGCAAGGCTATAGCCTTACGTTTTTTTTTCGAAATTTCGACATTTTTTCGAAAATGCTCAAAAATGCTCAAAACGGTGAAAAACAGCATGCTGAGCAAGACTGTAATGCTTTTTGAGCATTTTCGAAAAAATGTCGAAATTTCGAGAAAAAAAAACGCAAGGCTATAGCCTTACGTTTTTTTCTCGAAATTTCGACATTTTTTCGAAAATGCTCAAAAATGCTCAAAACGGTGAAAAACAGCATGCTGAGCAAGACTGTAATGCTTTTTGAGCATTTTCGAAAAAATGTCGAAATTTCGAGAAAAAAAACGCAAGGCTATAGCCTTACGTTTTTTTCTCGAAAATTCGACATTTTTTCGAAAATGCTCAAAAATGCTCAAAACGGTGAAAAACAGCATGCTGAGCAAGACTGTAATGCTTTTTGAGCATTTTCGAAAAAATGTCGAAATTTCGAGAAAAAAAACGCAAGGCTATAGCCTTACGTTTTTTTTTCTCGAAATTTCGACATTTTTTCGAAAATGCTCAAAAATGCTCAAAACGGTGAAAAACAGCATGCTGAGCAAGACTGTAATGCTTTTTGAGCATTTTCGAAAAAATGTCGAAATTTCGAGAAAAAAAACGCAAGGCTATAGCCTTACGTTTTTTTTCTCGAAAATTCGACATTTTTTCGAAAATGCTCAAAAATGCTCAAAACGGTGAAAAACAGCATGCTGAGCAAGACTGTAATGCTTTTTGAGCATTTTCGAAAAAATGTCGAAATTTCGAGAAAAAAAACGCAAGGCTATAGCCTTACGTTTTTTTTCTCGAAATTTCGACATTTTTTCGAAAATGCTCAAAAATGCTCAAAACGGTGAAAAACAGCATGCTGAGCAAGACTGTAATGCTTTTTGAGCATTTTCGAAAAAATGTCGAAATTTCGAGAAAAAAAACGCAAGGCTATAGCCTTACGTTTTTTTCTCGAAATTTCGACATTTTTTCGAAAATGCTCAAAAATGCTCAAAACGGTGAAAAACAGCATGCTGAGCAAGACTGTAATGCTTTTTGAGCATTTTCGAAAAAATGTCGAAATTTCGAGAAAAAAAAAACGCAAGGCTATAGCCTTACGTTTTTTTTCTCGAAAATTCGACATTTTTTCGAAAATGCTCAAAAATGCTCAAAACGGTGAAAAACAGCATGCTGAGCAAGACTGTAATGCTTTTTGAGCATTTTCGAAAAAATGTCGAAATTTCGAGAAAAAAAAAAACGCAAGGCTATAGCCTTACGTTTTTTTTCTCGAAATTTCGACATTTTTTCGAAAATGCTCAAAAATGCTCAAAACGGTGAAAAACAGCATGCTGAGCAAGACTGTAATGCTTTTTGAGCATTTTCGAAAAAATGTCGAAATTTCGAGAAAAAAAACGCAAGGCTATAGCCTTACGTTTTTTTTCTCGAAATTTCGACATTTTTTCGAAAATGCTCAAAAATGCTCAAAACGGTGAAAAACAGCATGCTGAGCAAGACTGTAATGCTTTTTGAGCATTTTCGAAAAAATGTCGAAATTTCGAGAAAAAAAAACGCAAGGCTATAGCCTTACGTTTTTTTTCGAAATTTCGACATTTTTTCGAAAATGCTCAAAAATGCTCAAAACGGTGAAAAACAGCATGCTGAGCAAGACTGTAATGCTTTTTGAGCATTTTCGAAAAAATGTCGAAATTTCGAGAAAAAAAAACGCAAGGCTATAGCCTTACGTTTTTTTCTCGAAAATTCGACATTTTTTTCGAAAATGCTCAAAAATGCTCAAAACGGTGAAAAACAGCATGCTGAGCAAGACTGTAATGCTTTTTGAGCATTTTCGAAAAAATGTCGAAATTTCGAGAAAAAAAACGCAAGGCTATAGCCTTACGTTTTTTTTCTCGAAATTTCGACATTTTTTCGAAAATGCTCAAAAATGCTCAAACGGTGAAAAACAGCATGCTGAGCAAGACTGTAATGCTTTTTGAGCATTTTCGAAAAAATGTCGAAATTTCGAGAAAAAAAAACGCAAGGCTATAGCCTTACGTTTTTTTTTCTCGAAATTTCGACATTTTTTCGAAAATGCTCAAAAATGCTCAAAACGGTGAAAAACAGCATGCTGAGCAAGACTGTAATGCTTTTTGAGCATTTTCGAAAAAATGTCGAAATTTCGAGAAAAAAAACGCAAGGCTATAGCCTTACGTTTTTTTCTCGAAATTTCGACATTTTTTCGAAAATGCTCAAAAATGCTCAAAACGGTGAAAAACAGCATGCTGAGCAAGACTGTAATGCTTTTTGAGCATTTTCGAAAAAATGTCGAAATTTCGAGAAAAAAAAACGCAAGGCTATAGCCTTACGTTTTTTTTCTCGAAATTTCGACATTTTTTCGAAAATGCTCAAAAATGCTCAAAACGGTGAAAAACAGCATGCTGAGCAAGACTGTAATGCTTTTTGAGCATTTTCGAAAAAATGTCGAAATTTCGAGAAAAAAAACGCAAGGCTATAGCCTTACGTTTTTTTCTCGAAATTTCGACATTTTTTCGAAAATGCTCAAAATGCTCAAAACGGTGAAAAACAGCATGCTGAGCAAGACTGTAATGCTTTTTGAGCATTTTCGAAAAAATGTCGAAATTTCGAGAAAAAAAACGCAAGGCTATAGCCTTACGTTTTTTTTCTCGAAATTTCGACATTTTTTCGAAAATGCTCAAAAATGCTCAAAACGGTGAAAAACAGCATGCTGAGCAAGACTGTAATGCTTTTTGAGCATTTTCGAAAAAATGTCGAAATTTCGAGAAAAAAAACGCAAGGCTATAGCCTTACGTTTTTTTTCTCGAAATTTCGACATTTTTTCGAAAATGCTCAAAAATGCTCAAAACGGTGAAAAACAGCATGCTGAGCAAGACTGTAATGCTTTTTGAGCATTTTCGAAAAAATGTCGAAATTTCGAGAAAAAAAACGCAAGGCTATAGCCTTACGTTTTTTTTTCTCGAAATTTCGACATTTTTTCGAAAATGCTCAAAAATGCTCAAAACGGTGAAAAACAGCATGCTGAGCAAGACTGTAATGCTTTTTGAGCATTTTCGAAAAAATGTCGAAATTTCGAGAAAAAAAACGCAAGGCTATAGCCTTACGTTTTTTTTCTCGAAATTTCGACATTTTTTCGAAAATGCTCAAAAATGCTCAAAACGGTGAAAAACAGCATGCTGAGCAAGACTGTAATGCTTTTTGAGCATTTTCGAAAAAATGTCGAAATTTCGAGAAAAAAAACGCAAGGCTATAGCCTTACGTTTTTTTTTCTCGAAATTTCGACATTTTTTCGAAAATGCTCAAAAATGCTCAAAACGGTGAAAAACAGCATGCTGAGCAAGACTGTAATGCTTTTTGAGCATTTTCGAAAAAATGTCGAAATTTCGAGAAAAAAAACGCAAGGCTATAGCCTTACGTTTTTTTTCTCGAAATTTCGACATTTTTTCGAAAATGCTCAAAATGCTCAAAACGGTGAAAAACAGCATGCTGAGCAAGACTGTAATGCTTTTTGAGCATTTTCGAAAAAATGTCGAAATTTCGAGAAAAAAAAACGCAAGGCTATAGCCTTACGTTTTTTTCTCGAAATTTCGACATTTTTTCGAAAATGCTCAAAAATGCTCAAAACGGTGAAAAACAGCATGCTGAGCAAGACTGTAATGCTTTTTGAGCATTTTCGAAAAAATGTCGAAATTTCGAGAAAAAAAAAAAAGGCAAGCCTTAGCTCTTTCGACATTTTTTTTCTCGAAAAACAGCATGCTGAGCAAGACTGTAATGCTTTTTGAGCATTTTCGAAAAAATGTCGAAATTTCGAGAAAAAAAACGCAAGGCTATAGCCTTACTTTTTTTTTTCTCGAAATTTCGACATTTTTTCGAAAATGCTCAAAAATGCTCAAAACGGTGAAAAACAGCATGCTGAGCAAGACTGTAATGCTTTTTGAGCATTTTCGAAAAAATGTCGAAATTTCGAGAAAAAAAAACGCAAGGCTATAGCCTTACGTTTTTTTCTCGAAAATTCGACATTTTTTCGAAAATGCTCAAAAATGCTCAAAACGGTGAAAAACAGCATGCTGAGCAAGACTGTAATGCTTTTTGAGCATTTTCGAAAAAATGTCGAAATTTCGAGAAAAAAACGCAAGGCTATAGCCTTACGTTTTTTTTTCTCGAAAATTCGACATTTTTTCGAAAATGCTCAAAAATGCTCAAAACGGTGAAAAACAGCATGCTGAGCAAGACTGTAATGCTTTTTGAGCATTTTCGAAAAAATGTCGAAATTTCGAGAAAAAAAACGCAAGGCTATAGCCTTACGTTTTTTTTCCTCGAAAATTCGACATTTTTTCGAAAATGCTCAAAAATGCTCAAAACGGTGAAAAACAGCATGCTGAGCAAGACTGTAATGCTTTTTGAGCATTTTCGAAAAAATGTCGAAATTTCGAGAAAAAAAAAACGCAAGGCTATAGCCTTACGTTTTTTTTCTCGAAATTTCGACATTTTTTCGAAAATGCTCAAAAATGCTCAAAACGGTGAAAAACAGCATGCTGAGCAAGACTGTAATGCTTTTTGAGCATTTTCGAAAAAATGTCGAAATTTCGAGAAAAAAAAACGCAAGGCTATAGCCTTACGTTTTTTTCCTCGAAATTTCGACATTTTTTCGAAAATGCTCAAAAATGCTCAAAACGGTGAAAAACAGCATGCTGAGCAAGACTGTAATGCTTTTTGAGCATTTTCGAAAAAATGTTGTCGAAATTTCGAGAAAAAAAAAACGCAAGGCTATAGCCTTACGTTTTTTTCTCGAAATTTCGACATTTTTTTCGAAAATGCTCAAAAATGCTCAAAACGGTGAAAAACAGCATGCTGAGCAAGACTGTAATGCTTTTTGAGCATTTTCGAAAAAATGTCGAAATTTCGAGAAAAA
Organism: Benthosema pterotum; assembly: GCA_039105355.1. NCBI lineage: Eukaryota > Metazoa > Chordata > Actinopteri > Myctophiformes > Myctophidae > Benthosema > Benthosema pterotum. The sequence goes on along the minus strand of CM076970.1, from coordinate 57,495,945 downwards.
AAAACGCAAGGCTATAGCCTTACGTTTTTTTTCTCGAAAATTTCGACATTTTTTCGAAAATGCTCAAAAATGCTCAAAACGGTGAAAAACAGCATGCTGAGCAAGACTGTAATGCTTTTTGAGCATTTTCGAAAAAATGTCGAAATTTCGAGAAAAAAAACGCAAGGCTATAGCCTTACGTTTTTTTTCTCGAAATTTCGACATTTTTTCGAAAATGCTCAAAAATGCTCAAAACGGTGAAAAACAGCATGCTGAGCAAGACTGTAATGCTTTTTGAGCATTTTTGAAAAAATGTCGAAATTTCGAGAAAAAAAAAAAAGCAGGCTATAGCCTTACGTTTTTTTTCTCGAAATTTCGACATTTTTTCGAAAATGCTCAAAAATGCTCAAAACGGTGAAAAACAGCATGCTGAGCAAGACTGTAATGCTTTTTGAGCATTTTCGAAAAAATGTCGAAATTTCGAGAAAAAAAAACGCAAGGCTATAGCCTTACGTTTTTTTTTCTCGAAATTTCGACATTTTTTCGAAAATGCTCAAAAATGCTCAAAACGGTGAAAAACAGCATGCTGAGCAAGACTGTAATGCTTTTTGAGCATTTTCGAAAAAATGTCGAAATTTCGAGAAAAAAAACGCAAGGCTATAGCCTTACGTTTTTTTTTCTCGAAATTTCGACATTTTTTCGAAAATGCTCAAAAATGCTCAAAACGGTGAAAAACAGCATGCTGAGCAAGACTGTAATGCTTTTTGAGCATTTTCGAAAAAATGTCGAAATTTCGAGAAAAAAACGCAAGGCTATAGCCTTACGTTTTTTTTCTCGAAATTTCGACATTTTTTCGAAAATGCTCAAAAATGCTCAAAACGGTGAAAAACAGCATGCTGAGCAAGACTGTAATGCTTTTTGAGCATTTTCGAAAAAAATGTCGAAATTTCGAGAAAAAAAACGCAAGGCTATAGCCTTACGTTTTTTTTTCTCGAAATTTCGACATTTTTTCGAAAATGCTCAAAAATGCTCAAAACGGTGAAAAACAGCATGCTGAGCAAGACTGTAATGCTTTTTGAGCATTTTCGAAAAAATGTCGAAATTTCGAGAAAAAAAAACGCAAGGCTATAGCCTTACGTTTTTTTTCTCGAAATTTCGACATTTTTTCGAAAATGCTCAAAAATGCTCAAAACGGTGAAAAACAGCATGCTGAGCAAGACTGTAATGCTTTTTGAGCATTTTCGAAAAAATGTCGAAATTTCGAGAAAAAAAAACGCAAGGCTATAGCCTTACGTTTTTTTTCTCGAAATTTCGACATTTTTTCGAAAATGCTCAAAAATGCTCAAAACGGTGAAAAACAGCATGCTGAGCAAGACTGTAATGCTTTTTGAGCATTTTCGAAAAAATGTCGAAATTTCGAGAAAAAAAAACGCAAGGCTATAGCCTTACGTTTTTTTTTCTCGAAATTTCGACATTTTTTCGAAAATGCTCAAAAATGCTCAAAACGGTGAAAAACAGCATGCTGAGCAAGACTGTAATGCTTTTTGAGCATTTTCGAAAAAAATGTCGAAATTTCGAGAAAAAAAACGCAAGGCTATAGCCTTACGTTTTTTTCCCGAACTTTCGACATTTTTTCGAAAATGCTCAAAAATGCTCAAAACGGTGAAAAAAACATGCTGAGCAAGACTGTAATGCTTTTTGAGCATTTTCGAAAAAATGTCGAAATTTCGAGAAAAAAAAACGCAAGGCTATAGCCTTACGTTTTTTCTCGAGAAATTTCGACATTTTTTCGAAAATGCTCAAAAATGCTCAAAACGGTGAAAACAGCATGCTGAGCAAGACTGTAATGCTTTTTGAGCATTTTCGAAAAAATCGAAATTTCGAGAAAAAAAACGCAAGGCTATAGCCTTACGTTTTTTTTCTCGAAAATTCGACATTTTTTCGAAAATGCTCAAAAATGCTCAAAACGGTGAAAAACAGCATGCTGAGCAAGACTGTAATGCTTTTTGAGCATTTTCGAAAAAATGTCGAAATTTCGAGAAAAAAAAACGCAAGGCTATAGCCTTACGTTTTTTTCCTCGAAATTTCGACATTTTTTCGAAAATGCTCAAAATGCTCAAAACGGTGAAAAACAGCATGCTGAGCAAGACTGTAATGCTTTTTGAGCATTTTCGAAAAAATGTCGAAATTTCGAGAAAAAAAACGCAAGGCTATAGCCTTACGTTTTTTTTCTCGAAATTTCGACATTTTTTCGAAAATGCTCAAAAATGCTCAAAACGGTGAAAAACAGCATGCTGAGCAAGACTGTAATGCTTTTTGAGCATTTTCGAAAAAATGTCGAAATTTCGAGAAAAAAAACGCAAGGCTATAGCCTTACGTTTTTTTTCTCGAAATTTCGACATTTTTTCGAAAATGCTCAAAAATGCTCAAAACGGTGAAAAACAGCATGCTGAGCAAGACTGTAATGCTTTTTGAGCATTTTCGAAAAAATGTCGAAATTTCGAGAAAAAAAAACGCAAGGCTATAGCCTTACGTTTTTTTTCTCGAAATTTCGACATTTTTTCGAAAATGCTCAAAAATGCTCAAAACGGTGAAAAACAGCATGCTGAGCAAGACTGTAATGCTTTTTGAGCATTTTCGAAAAAATGTCGAAATTTCGAGAAAAAAAACGCAAGGCTATAGCCTTACGTTTTTTTCCTCGAAATTTCGACATTTTTTCGAAAATGCTCAAAAATGCTCAAAACGGTGAAAAACAGCATGCTGAGCAAGACTGTAATGCTTTTTGAGCATTTTCGAAAAAATGTCGAAATTTCGAGAAAAAAAACGCAAGGCTATAGCCTTACGTTTTTTTCCTCGAAAATTCGACATTTTTTCGAAAATGCTCAAAAATGCTCAAAACGGTGAAAAACAGCATGCTGAGCAAGACTGTAATGCTTTTTGAGCATTTTCGAAAAAATGTCGAAATTTCGAGAAAAAAAACGCAAGGCTATAGCCTTACGTTTTTTTTTCTCGAAATTTCGACATTTTTTCGAAAATGCCCAAAAATGCTCAAAACGGTGAAAAACAGCATGCTGAGCAAGACTGTAATGCTTTTTGAGCATTTTCGAAAAAATGTCGAAATTTCGAGAAAAAAAACGCAAGGCTATAGCCTTACGTTTTTTTCCTCGAAAATTCGACATTTTTTCGAAAATGCTCAAAAATGCTCAAAACGGTGAAAAACAGCATGCTGAGCAAGACTGTAATGCTTTTTGAGCATTTTCGAAAAAATGTCGAAATTTCGAGAAAAAAAACGCAAGGCTATAGCCTTACGTTTTTTTTCTCGAAAATTCGACATTTTTTCGAAAATGCTCAAAAATGCTCAAAACGGTGAAAAACAGCATGCTGAGCAAGACTGTAATGCTTTTTGAGCATTTTCGAAAAATATGGAAATTTCGAGAAAAAAAACGCAAGGCTATAGCCTTACGTTTTTTTTCTCGAAAATTCGACATTTTTTCGAAAATGCTCAAAAATGCTCAAAACGGTGAAAAACAGCATGCTGAGCAAGACTGTAATGCTTTTTGAGCATTTTCGAAAAAATGTCGAAATTTCGAGAAAAAAAACGCAAGGCTATAGCCTTACGTTTTTTTTCTCGAAAATTCGACATTTTTTCGAAAATGCTCAAAAATGCTCAAAACGGTGAAAAAACAGCATGCTGAGCAAGACTGTAATGCTTTTTGAGCATTTTCGAAAAAATGTCGAAATTTCGAGAAAAAAAACGCAAGGCTATAGCCTTACGTTTTTTTTCTCGAAATTTCGACATTTTTTCGAAAATGCTCAAAAATGCTCAAAACGGTGAAAAACAGCATGCTGAGCAAGACTGTAATGCTTTTTGAGCATTTTCGAAAAAATGTCGAAATTTCGAGAAAAAAAAACGCAAGGCTATAGCCTTACGTTTTTTTTTCTCGAAAATTCGACATTTTTTCGAAAATGCTCAAAAATGCTCAAAACGGTGAAAAACAGCATGCTGAGCAAGACTGTAATGCTTTTTGAGCATTTTCGAAAAAATGTCAAAATTTCGAGAAAAAAAACGCAAGGCTATAGCCTTACGTTTTTTTTCCTCGAAAATTCGACATTTTTTCGAAAATGCTCAAAAATGCTCAAAACGGTGAAAAACAGCATGCTGAGCAAGACTGTAATGCTTTTTGAGCATTTTCGGAAAAATGTCGAAATTTCGAGAAAAAAAACGCAAGGCTATAGCCTTACGTTTTTTTTCCTCGAAATTTCGACATTTTTTCGAAAATGCTCAAAAATGCTCAAAACGGTGAAAAACAGCATGCTGAGCAAGACTGTAATGCTTTTTGAGCATTTTCGAAAAAATGTCGAAATTTCGAGAAAAAAAACGCAAGGCTATAGCCTTACGTTTTTTTCTCGAAAATTCGACATTTTTTCGAAAATGCTCAAAAATGCTCAAAACGGTGAAAAACAGCATGCTGAGCAAGACTGTAATGCTTTTTGAGCATTTTCGAAAAAATGTCGAAATTTCGAGAAAAAAAAAACGCAAGGCTATAGCCTTACGTTTTTTTCCTCGAAAATTCGACATTTTTTCGAAAATGCTCAAAAATGCTCAAAACGGTGAAAAACAGCATGCTGAGCAAGACTGTAATGCTTTTTGAGCATTTTCGAAAAAATGTCGAAATTTCGAGAAAAAAAACGCAAGGCTATAGCCTTACGTTTTTTTTCTCGAAATTTCGACATTTTTTCGAAAATGCTCAAAAATGCTCAAAACGGTGAAAAACAGCATGCTGAGCAAGACTGTAATGCTTTTTGAGCATTTTGGAAAAAATGTCGAAATTTCGAGAAAAAAAAAACGTAAGGCTATATAGCCTTACGTTTTTTTTCTCGAAATTTCGACATTTTTTCGAAAATGCTCAAAAATGCTCAAAACGGTGAAAAACAGCATGCTGAGCAAGACTGTAATGCTTTTTGAGCATTTTCGAAAAAATGTCGAAATTTCGAGAAAAAAAAACGCAAGGCTATAGCCTTACGTTTTTTTTCTCGAAAATTCGACATTTTTTCGAAAATGCTCAAAAATGCTCAAAACGGTGAAAAACAGCATGCTGAGCAAGACTGTAATGCTTTTTGAGCATTTTCGAAAAAATGTCGAAATTTCGAGAAAAAAAACGCAAGGCTATAGCCTTACTTTTTTTCTCGAAAATTCGACATTTTTCGAAAATGCTCAAAAATGCTCAAAACGGTGAAAAACAGCATGCTGAGCAAGACTGTAATGCTTTTTGAGCATTTTCGAAAAAATGGAAATTTCGAGAAAAAAAACGCAAGGCTATAGCCTTACGTTTTTTTTTCTCGAAATTTCGACATTTTTTCGAAAATGCTCAAAAATGCTCAAAACGGTGAAAAACAGCATGCTGAGCAAGACTGTAATGCTTTTTGAGCATTTTCGAAAAAATGTCGAAATTTCGAGAAAAAAAACGCAAGGCTATAGCCTTACGTTTTTTTCCTCGAAAATTCGACATTTTTTCGAAAATGCTCAAAAATGCTCAAAACGGTGAAAAACAGCATGCTGAGCAAGACTGTAATGCTTTTTAAGCATTTTCGAAAAAATGTCGAAATTTCGAGAAAAAAAAACGCAAGGCTATAGCCTTACATTTTTTTTCTCGAAAATTCGACATTTTTTCGAAAATGCTCAAAATGCTCAAAACGGTGAAAAACAGCATGCTGAGCAAGACTGTAATGCTTTTTGAGCATTTTCGAAAAAAATGTCGAAATTTCGAGAAAAAAAACGCAAGGCTATAGCCTTACGTTTTTTTTCTCGAAAATTCGACATTTTTTTCGAAAATGCTCAAAAATGCTCAAAACGGTGAAAAACAGCATGCTGAGCAAGACTGTAATGCTTTTTGAGCATTTTCGAAAAAATGTCGAAATTTCGAGAAAAAAAACGCAAGGCTATAGCCTTACGTTTTTTCTCGAAAATTCGACATTTTTTCGAAAATGCTCAAAAATGCTCAAAACGGTGAAAAACAGCATGCTGAGCAAGACTGTAATGCTTTTTGAGCATTTTCGAAAAAATGTCGAAATTTCGAGAAAAAAAACGCAAGGCTATAGCCTTACTTTTTTTTCTCGAAAATTCGACATTTTTCAAAATGCTCAAAAATGCTCAAAACGGTGAAAAACAGCATGCTGAGCAAGACTGTAATGCTTTTTGAGCATTTTCGAAAAAATGTCGAAATTTCGAGAAAAAAAACGCAAGGCTATAGCCTTACGTTTTTTTCTCGAAAATGCGACATTTTTTCGAAAATGCTCAAAAATGCTCAAAACGGTGAAAAACAGCATGCTGAGCAAGACTGTAATGCTTTTTGAGCATTTTCGAAAAAATGTCGAAATTTCGAGAAAAAAAACGCAAGGCTATAGCCTTACGTTTTTTTCCTCGAAATTTCGACATTTTTTCGAAAATGCTCAAAAATGCTCAAAGCGGTGAAAAACAGCATGCTGAGCAAGACTGTAATGCTTTTTGAGCATTTTCGAAAAAATGTCGAAATTTCGAGAAAAAAAACGCAAGGCTATAGCCTTACGTTTTTTTCCTCGAAAATTCGACATTTTTTCGAAAATGCTCAAAAATGTTTAAAACGGTGAAAAACAGCATGCTGAGCAAGACTGTAATGCTTTTTAAGCATTTTCGAAAAAATGTCGAAATTTCGAGAAAAAAAACGCAAGGCTATAGCCTTACATTTTTTTTCTCGAAAATTCGACATTTTTTCAAAAATGCTCAAAAATGCTCAAAACGGTGAAAAACAGCATGCTGAGCAAGACTGTAATGCTTTTTGAGCATTTTCGAAAAAATGTCGAAATTTCGAGAAAAAAAACGCAAGGCTATAGCCTTACGTTTTTTCTCGAAAATGCGACATTTTTTCGAAAATGCTCAAAAATGCTCAAAACGGTGAAAAACAGCATGCTGAGCAAGACTGTAATGCTTTTTGAGCATTTTCAAAAAAAAACGAAATTTTCGAAAAAAAAAAAAAAAAAAAAAAAAAGCAAAACGCAAGCTATAGCCTTACGTTTTTTTCCCGGAAATTCGACATTTTTTCGAAAATGCTCAAAAATGCACAAAACGGTGAAAAACAGCATGCTGAGCAAGACTGTAATGCTTTTTGAGCATTTTCGAAAAAATGTCGAAATTTCGAGAAAAAAAACGCAAGGCTATAGCCTTACGTTTTTTCTCGAAAATGCGACATTTTTTCGAAAATGCTCAAAAATGCTCAAAACGGTGAAAAACAGCATGCTGAGCAAGACTGTAATGCTTTTTGAGCATTTTCGAAAAAATGTCGAAATTTCAAGAAAAAAAACGCAAGGCTATAGCCTTACGTTTTTTTCCTCGAAAATTCGACATTTTTTCGAAAATGCTCAAAAATGTTTAAAACGGTGAAAAACAGCATGCTGAGCAAGACTGTAATGCTTTTTGAGCATTTTCGAAAAAATGTCGAAATTTCGAGAAAAAAAACGCAAGGCTATAGCCTTACGTTTTTTCTCGAAAATTCGACATTTTTTCGAAAATGCTCAAAAATGCTCAAAACGGTGAAAAACAGCATGCTGAGCAAGACTGTAATGCTTTTTGAGCATTTTCGAAAAAAATGTCGAAAAATTTCGAAAAAAAAAAAAAAAAAAAAAAAAAAAACGCAAGGCTATAGCCTTACGTTTTTTTTCTCGAAAATTCGACATTTTTTTGAAAATGCTCAAAAATGCTCAAAACGGTGAAAAACAGCATGCTGAGCAAGACTGTAATGCTTTTTGAGCATTTTCGAAAAAATGTCGAAATTTCGAGAAAAAAAACGCAAGTCTATAGCCTTACGTTTTTTTTCCTCGAAAATTCGACATTTTTTCGAAAATGCTCCAAAAATGCTCAAAACGGTGAGAAACAGCATGCTGAGCAAGACTGTAATGCTTTTTGAGCATTTTCGAAAAAATGTCGAAATTTCAAAAAAGAAAAAAAAAAAAAAAAAAAAAAAAACGCAAGGCTATAGCCTTACGTTTTTTTCTTAGAAAATTCGACATTTTTTCGAAAATGCTCAAAAATGCTCAAAACGGTGAAAAACAGCATGCTGAGCAAGACTGTAATGCTTTTTGAGCATTTTCGAAAAAATGTCGAAATTTCGAGAAAAAAAACGCAAGGCTATAGCCTTACGGTTTTTTTCTCGAAAATTCGACATTTTTTCGAAAATGCTCAAAAATGCTCGAAACGGTGAAAACAGCATGCTGAGCAAGACTGTAATGCTTTTTGAGCATTTTCGAAAAAATGTCGAAATTTCGAGAAAAAAAACGCAAGGCTATATAGCCTTACGTTTTTTTCCTCGAAAATTCGACATTTTTTCGAAAATGCTCAAAATGCTCAAAACGGTGAAAAACAGCATGCTGAGCAAGACTGTAATGCTTTTTGAGCATTTTCGAAAAAATGTCGAAATTTCGAGAAAAAAACGCAAGGCTATAGCCTTACGTTTTTTTTCTCGAAAATTCGACATTTTTTCGAAAATGCTCAAAAATGCTCAAAACGGTGAAAAACAGCATGCTGAGCAAGACTGTAATGCTTTTTGAGCATTTTCGAAAAGATGTCGAAATTTCGAGAAACAAAAAACGCAAGGCTATAGCCTTTACTTTTTTTTTCTCGAAAATTCGACATGTTTTCGAAAATGCTCAAAAATGCTCAAAACGGTGAAAAACGGCATGCTGAGCAAGACTGTAATGCTATACCCTTGCGTTTTTGCCAGGTTTCGTCATTTTTCGAAAATCTTCAAATAATTTCTAAGATGAAAAACAAAACAAAAAGTGTTATCCTGCGTTTTCTATGTCTTGCTCATGAGATTTTCTTCATTGATGTCTTCATCATGATTTGTCACGACCGACCCGAGTTGCCCTTGTCTGCGGTGAAATTGTCTTCATATAAGTTATTTTCAAATAGTCTATGAGAAAAACGAATGGGAAAACACTTCCGGAACCGGGGCGGTGACGTCACTGCGCAGGTCTATAGACAGCTTTTAAGTCATTTAGCTGTGAGTGTACGCGTGTGGCGATCCGCCAAAATAACAATAATAAATAAATAAATAAACATTTCGGTCATTGACAGCAGCCCTCACCTACGCTGTCTATGACAGGACAGTTGCTTTGCCGTTGCGTGGCTCTGGTTGGCCATGCCGCAAAGCCAGCCCTTTAATAGAAATGGGGCTGACAGTCTGAAGAGAGGCGCGGGAGAGTCAAGTCGTGTTGTGTGGTGGACGGTGGTGGCGGCGTGTGCAGGCTGGTGTAGGAGTGAATGCTGGAGAGTGGTTGTCCCTGGAGTCGTAAGTAGCGCGATCGGCGAGTAAAGTCCGCGGTTCAACTCGTTTTCATGATAAAACCACTGGGATCGCCTACGTCAAACCAGGAAGGATCGAGACAGTGTTGTTGAAAACCGGCGCTACTTGTCTTGTGAAGAGGACGCATCCGAGCCACTGCAAGGAACAGCCGAGCGTAGGGTGAGCTACAGAGGACTAGCCACGGAGCTAATACACTCCTACACACAGAGAGACTCGCGCGCAACTGCACACACATACACTCACTCTCGCACACACACCCGCGCACGCACGCACACACCCACACACGCCAGGAAGCTGGCTGTCTTGTTTCCTCTTTCTTTCGTTTTGTATATGGACAAAAACGCGGATTGGAATTTGTTTTGAACTGAACTGAAGGGTTTATGAGGGTCAAAAAATAATTGAAATGAATTGGAACTGACAGGTATTGTGGTCCAAAAAGGGACTAAAACGAACTGAACTGAACTCTTGTCATCAACTGGTGATTGAACTGAAATTCGTGAATGAACTGAACTATTATTATTTTTCCCTTTTGTTTTCCCTATTTCTTAATACAATTATTATTTGAAATAGACCTTCTGTGAGGTTTGCATTCATTGATCATTATTGGTGGTTCTGGGAGTGGTTATTTAAGATTTACATTGAAGATTTATAACTTACAGAATTATTATTAAGAGACTGAGCCTAACTTGGTAGGTTGCTGTGTCTAGCACAGGGACCTTTGTAGGGTTTACTTTTGAGCATTGAAACTCTTCTTAGGAAAAACCGCTACATAAATAAATGGCGCCCGATGAAAATTATTATTATTATTTTTTTCTTCTTTCATGACATGGTGGTGGTGATGTAAAATCGGAACAAAAAAAAAAAAAAAACTTTAAAGTCAAGTTAAAGGGGCCTGACGGTCAAGTTAAAGGGGTTGCTTTTTTGTTGTTTGTTGTTTTCTTTGTTTTTTTCTCCCTTGTATACGTCTTTATTTCGTTCTAAAAAGTTGCATTTTGACGCTTTTTGTGCTGTCTTAAACTGACAATTGCTAACACGGTCGAACTGTTTTTTCCTGTTGAAAACCCATACAAGTGTCATTATGGCGTGTTCGCAATCACTGTTGGAATTTGATGAGTTGGTGGAATCACTGATAGACTCAGTCGGTGATCAGCAGAATGGTTCTGTGCTCAACCAAGCTATGCATAGGCCGATCACCCACCATTCATTATTGGATCTGGGGTCTCTTTCACATGACCCATCGGGGGGGCTACTGAGTCTGCGACGGACCAAGCTCCGTTCAGTTTTTCCCCCGCCCGGGCTGCGGCTGCCACTAGGGTGGTTGGACAGGAGGGTGTTACCCCTTCGCCTCCACGGCGGCAACGTCCACCGATCACTTGTTCAGCCATTGGTCTCTCTCTCCCCGAGGAATCCGTTTGCACCAGGGTTTTTCGGAGGTTCCGCCTTGTCCACCGCCTGAGAAACAAAGTGCGGTGTCCCGAAAGTGCACACTGTGCAGAGCAGCACTACTGCACCGCCTAGTCCAAATGTGCAAAACGACCCTACTGCACCACTTGGTCGTCAGGAAATGGAGGGAATGTTGGCACACTTTTCAAAGTCCATAACCAGTCATTGTGACAGTCAGTTTGAGGCATTTCACCGCTCAATAACCCGGCAGATGGATTTTCTAAGAACACAACTGGACAGTTCACTTAACTGGCGCCTAAAGGCGCTACACACCGATATGCTAAAGTCTATAATGGCCGGACTAGGCCCTATGACAACCACTGTGAAACACCTTCAGAGTGAGGTGCAGCAGAAGGCCAGTGACCTGGAAACTTTGAGAGCTCAAACACTAAGGATGACCTCCCTGGCCACTGCCTCCCACCATTCCGCGTCCGTGGGCAATGCCAACACCATGCGTGAGCCACCACTTGGCAAGGCTCCACGGCACGACTTGCAGTCCACGATGGATTTCGGTACAGCGACCTCTCCTTTCCAGACAGAACGGGGCCGATATGGAATAAAAACCCCTATAAAGCTCGAGTTCCCTTGTTTTGGTAGGATGGAGGACACAGAGGACCCTGTGTTATATCTTGAGAAGTGCCAGGACTTCTTGGCCTTAACTCCTTTGACGGATGAGGAGCTAATTGCCACCCTGAGAAGTGTGCTCCATGGCACAGCCAGGGATTGGTGGGACGTGGTGCGTCTGTCGACCCGTTCATGGGAAGACTTCAAAAAGAAGTTCCTTTCAGCCTTCCTCTCAGAGGACTATGAGGACGAGCTAGCGGAGCGGGTACGAACGCGGGTACAGGGGCAGGATGAAAGCATTCGCGATTTTGCGTATATGTACCGCTCGTTGTGCCTGCGCTGGCGTGCGGACATGTCTGAGGCGGCCATTGTGAAGATGCTCCTCAAAAATATCGCGCCTACGTTAGCGAGTCAGCTCAGAGGACGGGTGAGCACAGTGGATGAGCTGGTACGTTTGGGTCAGCAACTAGAGAAGGATCGGCAGAGTCAGGCGCTGTACGACCAGCGGGCGAAGCAGCTTAAGCCTGGCACTAAAGGGGAGGGCACGAGTCTGTCTGCAGCATCGCAGCAGCCCACCCAACAAACGCCAGCAACCGGCTCGGATCAGTATGTCTGTTGGAGGTGTAAGGGAACGCACCCTCCAAGTCCTGTCCGGAATGGAAGCCGAAAAACAAACAGTCTTCCAACTCCAATCAGAAAAAACTGGATCCGCCTCCTTCATCTTCGTCGGCAGTCCACATGTCTGTGAAGGCCTCGACCCCTTCTGAGCACACCCCACCTGCTGTGACTTCACAGTCTTTGGCGCCAACTACTATGTTCAATTCTACTACGTCGACTTTTGGCAGCCCCATTCCCCAGCAGCTGATTGTTCCTCTGTCTATCAGTCATTGGCAGGGAAATGCCATTCTGGATACTGGGTCCTCGTACACTCTGCTGAATGAACGTCTGTGGGATGTTATTAAAGCCCCGTAGGCCACACTCAAAGCGTGGACAGGAGGTCCTCTGTACTTGGCCGACGGGGAGGGGAAGCTGCCCCTTGGATGGACAGACATGGAATTATGGCTGCAGGGCAAGTCGTGGAGGCTGTCGGTGGTCGTTCTCTCACCCCAGACTCTTGCCTTCCCTGTAGTGTTAGGCCTGGATTTCACGTTCTACAGTGGGTTGCAGATGGACATCGCTGGTGGAACGTACTGGTTCCGGGACAACGACCAGGCTAAATATCATTTTCTTAATTACCGTTCAGCATCTCAGATCGCTTTCTTCTCTGCCATGGCACCTTGGAGTGTGGAGCCATCCTCTTCTCCGGATTTCTGCGAGCTGATGAATGCAGTTCAGGACTCTCATTTGGAGGTACACCAGAGAGAGGCACTAGCGGACATGTTACGCCACAACCTAGATGTCTGCACCTCTAATGTTGGCCGCACCAGCCTCCTGAAACATCAGATCTTTCTCATGGATGAGGTGCCCATCAAACAGAGACCATATCGTCTCTCTCCACCAAAACTGAAAGTGATGAAAGAACTTCTGGACGAGATGTTGGAGAAGAAAGTCATTGAACCTTCCTCATCTGCATGGGCTTCTCCGGTGGTCATGATTCCGAAGAAGAATGGCAAGATCAGATTCTGTGTTGACTACAGAAAGCTCAATGCTAAGACTCACATGGATGCCTATCCGATACCAACTATACAGGAGATCCTGGAGTCCTTGGCAGGAGCCACCGTGTTCTCCTCTCTGGACCTCAACAGCGGTTATTGGCAGGTGGAGATGGACCAGGAGTCAAAGGATCGCACCGCCTTTATTCTGCTCCCAGGGACTGTTCCAATTTAATGTGATGCCCTTTGGTTTGAAGAATGCTCCAGCCACATTCCAAAGGCTCATGGAGACCGTTCTGGGGGAGCTCAAGGGATGCAACTCCTTTGTATATTTGGACGACATCATCATTTACTCCAGCAGCTGGCAGCAGCATTTCTGCGATGTTCAGGCTGTCCTCCGTAAACTCCGGGAGGCAGGCCTGACGGTAAACATGCCGAAAAGTAAACTGTTCCGCACTTCCCTGAAGTTTCTGGGCCATTTGGTGTCATCGGCCGGTGTGCATGTCGACCCCGAGAAGACAGAGGCCGTCCAGAACTTCCCAGTGCCCACCAATCTCAAAGCTCTTCAGCGGTTCCTCGGTGTGGCTGGATGGTACCACAGGTTTGTGCCCAACTTCTCCACGATTGCGGAGCCTCTCCATGCTTTGAAGCGGAAAGGAGTGAAGTTCCACTGGTCGGCGGACTGCCAGGCGGCTTTTGACACACTGAAGCAACATCTGACCAGACCTCCTGTATTGGGACATCCGAACTTTCAGTTACCTTTTATTGTGTACACGGACGCCAGTGAAGTGGGTCTGGGAGCAGTCTTGGTCCAGCAAGCCGAAGCAGGGACGGAGGAAGTCCTCGCCTTTGCCAGTCGTAGCCTGGGTGCTGCGGAACGGAATTACTCTGCTACGGAGCTGGAGTGTCTGGCGGTGGTCTGGGCCCTTGAGAGATGGAGGATCTATCTGGAGGGACGCTTGTTCAAGGTTGTCACGGATCACAACTCCCTTCTCTGGGTGTTTAAGACTACGAAACCGAGCACCCGTCTCATTCGTTGGGCTCTCAGACTCCAGGAATTCAACTTCACCGTGGAGTACCGCAAGGGACGTTATAACACCGTGCCCGATGCTCTCAGCCGCGCGCCAATCGGATGTCTGGACCCAGCTTCTCCAGGTGTGGCAACGATCCTGTCAGTGACCCCTGGTCCCCCCAACGATCTCCCTATATCGGTGGAGACCATCTGGAACGCCCAGCAGAAGGATCCGGACTGCCAGACGTTATATCACAGCCTCTTGGAGGAGGGGAAGGACCGATTGAAACCGGACCCCACTTTTGTCATTTTGGATGACCTCCTATACCGTAAAGTGCAACTGCCGTACAAAACCCTGTACCAACTGTATGCGCCGGACAGTCTACGACACCAGTTAATGGATCTGTTCCATCAGGATCCTCTGGCCGGCCATCTTGGGCAATACAAGACATACCGGAGGATGAAGGATCTTGTCTATTGGCCCAAGATGAGCCTGGATGTGAAACATTATGTGCAGAAGTGCCAAGTCTGTCAACAGTACAAACCAGAGAGCCGGAAGCTGGCAGGAAAGCTGCAACAGACCGAAGTTCACCGTCCTTGGGAGATGCTGGGGGTGGATCTGATGGGACCTTTTCCCCCAAAGCACAAGTAGGAATAACTATCTCCTCGTCTTCGTCGACTACTACTCCAAATGGGTCGAGCTTTTCCCCTTAAGGAAGGCCACAGCAGAATCCATTTCCCAGATCCTGGCCAAGGAGATTTTGACGCGCTGGGGTGTCCCTAATTACATCCTGTCGGACAGAGGGGCCCAGTTTGTATCTTCTATCTTTGACTCCACCTGCAGGACATGGAAGGTTACTCACAAACTAACGTCTGCTTACCACCCTCAGACCAACCTGACGGAGCGCGTCAACAGAACCCTGAAGACGATGATGGCCGCCTATGTCGGAACCCACCACAAGAATTGGGACAAACAGCTTCCTGAGTTCCGCTTTGCCATCAACTCTGCTGTGCAGGAGTCCACAGGAGTTACGCCAGCGGAGCTGAACTTGAATCGCCCTCTCCGTGGCCCCCTGGATGTGGTCTTGGCACCTCGAGAGATAACCCCGGACTCTGCAGCCTACAGTAAGATCTCTCAGTTGGAAGAACTCCAGACCTTTGTGTCTAGTAACCTTTCCAAGGCTCGTAAGCGTCAGAAAAGGAACTACGATAAGCAACGGAGGGATGTTGAGTTCAGAGAGAAGGCCCGGGTCTGGTTACGGACTCATCCGCTGTCCAATGCTGCCAAATCATTTGCTGCGAAACTCGCTCCGAAGTGGCAGGGCCCGTATCGGGTGGTTCGTCAGGTGGGACCCGTTAATTATGAGATTGTTCAGGAGGAGACAGGTTTGGACCTGCGGGTCGTACACATCTCTCGCCTGAAAGCTTGTTTCCCTACGGCGGAGGAGGTGGAGGAAGAAGATCACCGGCGAGTGATGAAGATATTTGAGGAGGAATCAGATGAAGAGGAATTTCTGGGATTCCCGGATGAAGTCTGTACCTCGTCCCCTTCACCGATAGACCGGCGACCGGACAGCTCCAAAGACTCCGATATGGAGCAGCAAGATCACCGGCGAGTGATGGAGATATTTGAACAGGAAACAGATGAAGAGGATTTCTTGGGTTTTCCTGAGGAGAACGGTTTTAAGCATGATCCAGGAACGCCTTCCTCGGCGTCAGGCTTTCTTTCAAGGGGGGGAGAGTGTGGCGATCCGCCAAAATAACAATAATAAATAAATAAATAAACATTTCGGTCATTGACAGCAGCCCTCACCTACGCTGTCTATGACAGGACAGTTGCGTTTGCCGTTGCGTGGCTCTGGTTGGCCATGCCGCGAAAGCCAGCCCTTTAATAGAAATGGGGCTGACAGTCTGAAGAGAGACGCGGTAGAGTCAAGTCGTGTTGTGTGGTGGACGGTGGTGGCGGCGTGTGCAGGCTGGTGTAGGAGTGAATGCTGGAGAGTGTTGTCCCTGGAGTAGTAGTAGCGCGATCGGCGAGTAAAGTCCGCGGTTCAACTCGTTTTCATGGATAAAACCACTGGGATCGCCTGACGTCAAACCAGGAAGGATCGAGACAGTGTTGTTGAAACCGGCGCTACGTTGTCTTGTGAAGAGGACGCATCCGAGCCACTGCAAGGAACAGCCGAGCGTAGGGTGAGCTACAGAGGACTAGCCACGGAGCTAATACACTCCTACACTCAGAGAGACTCGCGCGCACGCACACGCACACACATACACTCACTCACGCACACACACGCGCACGCACGCACACACACCACACACGCCAGGACGCTGGCTGTCTTGTTTCCTTTTTCTTTCGTTTTGTATATGGACAAAAACGCGGATTGGAATTTGTTTTGAACTGAACTGAAGGGTTTATGAGGGTCAAAAAATAATTGAAATGAATTGAACTGACAGGTATTGTGGTCCAAAAAGGGACTAAAACGAACTGAACTGAACTCTTGTCATCAACTGGTGATTGAACTGAAATTCGTGAATGAACTGAACTATTATTATTTTTTTCCCTTTTTGTTTTCCCTATTTCTTAATACAATTATTATTTGAAATAGACCTTCTGTGAGGTTTGCATTCATTGATCATTATTGGTGGTTCTGGAGTGGTTATTTAAGATTTACATTGAAGATTTATAACTTACAGAATTATTATTAAGAGACTGAGCTAACTTGGTAGGTTGCTGTGTCTAGCACAGGGACCTTTGTAGGGTTTACTTTTGAGCATTGAAACTCTTCTTAGGAAAACCGCTACAAGCGTGCCCAAATGACCCAAGAGCTGTCAAAGTGTGGTTGCTCTATGAAGACTATGGAAGACCACACACATTTTGGAGCTTCAGTCTGTCGTCTACCTCCATCGTCTGTCTGTCTGTCTGTCTGTCTGTCTGTCTGTCTGTCTGTCTGTCTGTCTCTGTCTGTCTGTCTGTCTGTCTGTCTGTCTGTCTGTCTGTCTGTCTGTCTGTCTGTCTGTCTGTCTGTCTGTCTGTCGTCTACCTCCATCGTCTCTCTGTCGTCTGAGTATTTATGACTGTAATCAAAGCCAACTGTATTCGTGGAGGACAATTCAGGAATGGTATAACACGTCAGCTTAATTTATATTATGACAACTTGTTTATTTGGCGTTGTGTGTGACTTGTATTGTACGTTGTTCTATGTGACTTCTGTGCTGAGTGTTTTTGTTCATACATCATTGATGTATGACTGTTTTGTTTTCCTACTGTATGTTGTTGTTATTTGTTGGTTTTGTTTCTGTGACGCTCTGGTGGCAAAACTTGTTTCCCCTCGGGGATTAAAGAATAAACCATACCATATACCATACCATATAAAACACAAGTGGAACATTTTACATTTTTTCATGACCATGGATGTGTGATAAAAAAAAAAAAGTATTCAATTCACTGATTCTTTAATAACCAACACTAACTATTAAACTAACACTAACACTAACTAGGGAATACAAACTGTAATAACTCCAGTGGTTTTCATCTAAAGAAACACAAGAGCTGAAAATAAATAGAGCACGTTAATCCAACCTATTGAGCAAGGCACTGCAGGGAGTTGAACCCCGTTCCAGTAAACCAGAAGTCCACACCAGTGCCTTATGCTTTGTTGGAATTTACACATCCAAAACATAAGTACAGAGTAGACTACAATTTACAGTCTGTACATTCAATTTGCTAAATACTTATTCTTACCAACCTCCCAAGGCAAGCCGTGGGACGTCCTTAATAGTCATTAGACCATGAATGATAGCAATGTTATACTTTGGAAACCAGAACTCACTCTACCAATACCTTAAAGTGGGGGTGCCGTGATTTTTGTATTTTTTCCAATTCTGTACATGTTTAAGAGGTGGCAGTATGTAAATAAACCCCTTGTTGTGTTTTTTATGTGCAATGATGTCTTCCCTTTGTATTTAGGGTTTCTTCCTGGAGGCTGAACCTTTCCTGTCAAACGTGCCAATGAAAAAAACTTCAATATAGTGACATCACATGCTTCAATATAGTGACATAGTGAGTTCAGGTGGATCTCCACCCATCACCACCCACCAGGCAAACCAGGCATACTTAATGAACTGGTAGGGTGGAATCATAAAAATGACAGTTTAACAAACACTGTACACTTTTGGGGAAAAAAATCTTACTTTTCATATAACATTAATACCTGATGATCATGTTTTAGGGTAGAAAAAATTCACGGCACTCCATCTTTAAAGACTCCTCAGACATAACCAAGACAATATAGTATTTTTTCCATGTTCATAAAGTTCTGCAAAGTGCAAAAAGTGAATAGTGCAGTAGAACGTTTGGGTCATAGGCCCATGGCCTTGCCATGAAGTTTTAGCTGCCAAGTGGCAGCATGCAGAAATTTAGACATTATGAGACACATCAACCAACATCACATACCTAACCCTAACCTAACCCTGTGTTCATTATGGGATGTTGGACGACATGAATCTTTACTCACAAATGTGAGATGATACGACATAAACACACTTCACATACCGGGCCTGTGTTCATATGTGAAGTGGGATTACGCAGTACAAACTTTACTCAGATTAGATATAAATATATAGCACTGACAATGGTCTTATGACCTAGACGTTTACTGCTGCACTTTTCACTTTAAGCACTTTAGAGTGCTCCATGAACACAAACTAAATACATACATTTTCTTGGTCTCTGTCCAAGCAGTTTGCATGGAGAGCTTTTTCCCCCCAAAAGCCAATTGACCAAAATTTCCTTTTAGATAAAGCCAATTACCAAACATAATGATGCAACACAAAAACAATTATGCTCCATCATTTGTCTGCAACACTACGAACATCAGTACACATGATATGACATTAGAACACAATATACAGAAATGGACAAAATTGCCATGAACGACGCAGCTACAGCACTACCTATAGTCATCTTAAAAGGGAACTCCACCCATTTCCAACATTATATGTAGATCAAATACTTCCATATAAGTTTGAGAATTACTTTGCCTTTAATGTAAAAATCAAACCAGTCTGTAACTAACTGTAGCCTACACATTACTGGTCTATTTGGTCTAATGCCCTGTGGCTGTTTGAAATGATATCTTCGGATTACTGATTTCCTTCCGTGCAATGCCTATAATGCTTTAGTGTACTTCTCTTTGTAGAAGGGGGGGGGGGGGGGGGGGGGGGGTCTGCATGGAGGTGTGGTTGCAAAAGGGGTGAAGTGGCCCTTTAATGGTTTAATCAGTGTTGTGTGAACATTAAATCAAAATGGTGACACAGTCCTGTCTGTGACTGAATGACTTCCAAAATGACATTCTGTAAACTGAGGACTAAATGTGTCTTTTTGTTTTTCTCATTTCAGAACATAAAGCTGACAGGAAGTTGTTATGAAGGTGCTGTCTGTCTGTCTGTCTGTCTGAAACCAAATGGACCCGCCAGGGTCCATTTGGTTTCATTTTTAAAATTTAAAATAGTTAAAATATGCATCATGCGAATCGGTCCTAATCTGCACAACTAGAAGATTAATGGTCATGGACAGAAGCAAAAGAAATCTTTCGTTGATGGGGTCTGTGGGGCTAAAGTGTCGTCAAATGGTGGTCCGTGGCTAAAATTCTGAATAAAGTGGTGGGCCCTGGGATGAAAAAGGTTGAAAACCACTGTCCAAAACCAATAATCAGCTCCCAGTGCTTATAAACACTAATGTTTAAACATTAACAGAGTTGAAGGTAAATACCTTGGAGCAGCAGCAGCAGCACGTGGTGGTCAAACAGGTCGCTGTGCGCATGTGTAGCAGGTGGCTACAGCCTCTGCCGTGATGGCCTGGAAAAACCAATATCTGCCCCCGGACCAAGGGGATGTCCTCTTGGTCTAGTGGTTAAGATGTTGGACTTTCACGCGGGAGACCCGGGTTCGAATCCCGGGCGTTACATTGGTGCCGTGACCCGGATCGGGTTTCCCCGTGGAAGCAGGTCAAAAGGGAGGTGAGTGTAGCAGGTGGCTACAGCCTCTGTCGTGATGGCCTCCAAAGTCTAGTATCTGCCCCCGGACCAAGGGGATGTCCTCTTGGTCTAGTGGTTAAGATGTTGGACTTTCACGCGGGAGACCCGGGTTCGAATCCCGGGCGTTACACATGTGCGTCCCTATTTAAACCCGAAGCCCCGCCCACTGCATCCGGTCTCTATGTCACGTGACGAGCCAGCTAGAGTCGACCAGACTGAGACATAGAGTATAGACAGAGTTACGCCAACTGCGTCCACTTCATGGGGTCAGTCCAATGGAGACTCTTGTACATAGACTTCTATTGAGAATGGGGACAACGGATAGGGACAAGTCCTCATTGGCCTGAAGCAGGCAGAAATGCATTGGACTCAGGAGGCAATAGCCTCAGCTTTAATGATCTTAAATCCCTTTATTTTAGACACATACACAACATAAACACTACTAGGATAGAGTCTTTAGTCGTTACTCTACAATAGGCACCATTAAAACAGTCGTCATGTTGCACATATGCCCTAAAACAACCTCATTACAGAGGGAGTGCTACTAACCATGTCCAACCCAGATTTGGCACAAACAAGGGTCTTAATTCCTTCCGCTTATATGCCACCAAAATGTGGAATGCCCTACCAACAGTCATAAAGGCATGTGAATCCCTTGACTCCTTCAAAACCGCTCTCAAAGGGCACCTACAGATGGCTGCAATTCGAAACTGGCCTCTGTAAAACAAAAATGTATATAAAATCCCCCACCCACCCCGCCTCTCCTCATTGTACATTTCTCTTTTCCCTTTTTACCTCCACTATGATTTTACCTCCATGATTTGCTGCTTCTGACTTCACTAAAGTAGTTGTTTTGTATGTATTTATTTGAATGCCTCAATGAAATGAACAAGTTGGCCACTATTGTAAACAAGTGTATGCTTAACTAGTGTGTCCAATCAGCTCTGTCAGATCTGATGCAGTTGTACTTGAATTGTACTGTAATTCTCCAAGCTGTTATCAGTTTTGTAGCAGTGTGTACTTGACTTGTACTGTAACTCTCATCTCTGTTAATAACAATTTCATTCATTCATTCATTCATTCATTCATTCATTCATTCATTCATTCATTCATTCATTCATTCATTCATTCATTCATTCATTCTCAAGAGTTACATCTGGTTAAACAACTTAGCTGGGGACCACCTGGAACCACCTCAGGGACCACTTGTGTTTATAAACACTAATATTTAAACATTAACAGAGTTGAAGGTAGGTACAATGTGTGTTGTTTCAGGATTAACAAGTGTTTCTTTGTGACATATCAGGTGGTTTCTCACTATCTAGTCCAGTTTCTAGCAGTTTGTGCCTCCGCTCTACAGGCATGTGAAGGTTCTCAAGGTTAGGGAGGGACTGACCCACGCCCCTGGGTCTGCCTGACCCACGCCCCTGGGTCTGCCTGACCCACGCCCCTGGGTCTGCCTGACCCACGCCTCTGGGTCTGCCTGACCCACACCTCTGGGTCTGCCTGACCCACGCCTCTGGGTCTGACTGACCCACGCCTCTGGGTCTGACTGACCCACGCCCCTGGGTCTGCCTGACCCACACCTCTGGTCTGCCTGACCCACGCCCCTGGGTCTACCTGACCCACGCCCCTGGGTCTACCTGACCCACGCCTCTGGGTCTGACTGACCCACGCCTCTGGGTCTGACTGACCCACGCCTCTGGGTCTACATGACCCACGCCTCTGGGTCTACCTGACCCACGCCTCTGGGTCTGCCTGACCCACGCCTCTGGGTCTACCTGACCCACGCCTCTGGGTCTACCTGACCCACGCTACCTGACCCACGCCTCTGGGTCTACCTGACCCACGCCTCTGGGTCTACCTGACCCACGCTACCTGACCCACGCCTCTGGGTCTACCTGACCCACGCTACCTGACCCACGCCTCTGGGTCTGACTGACCCACGCCTCTGGGTCTACCTGACCCACGCTACCTGACCCACGCCTCTGGGTCTGACTGACCCACGCCTCTGGGTCTGACTGACCCACGCCTCTGGGTCTGCCTGACCCACGCTACCTGACCCACGCCTCTGGGTCTGACTGACCCACGCCTCTGGGTCTACCTGACCCACGCCTCTGGGTCTACCTGACCCACGCCTCTGGGTCTGCCTGACCCACGCCCCTGGGTCTACCTGACCCACGCCTCTGGGTCTGACTGACCCACGCCTCTGGGTCTGACTGACCCACGCCCCTGGGTCTACCTGACCCACGCCTCTGGGTCTGCCTGACCCACGCCTCTGGGTCTGCCTCGTCTCTGACTGACATGCAAGCAGCCATATGCAAACCTGTGTTAACTGTGTTATTATCACACCAGTGTATCCCCTCCCCATTTGGGCTGTCTTTCTCACTCTCAGAAGTTATATTAACTACTGTTTTCTTGATTTTCTTTATGCGTCTTGTAACTGTCGCCCGAGGCAGTTGCAAACATTCATCACTTATCGTGCACGATATTTTAATAGATAGTTCTGCTTAATAAAGACCACCTAAGACCAGACACATTCTCCTTCAGTTATTTCTCATTGTGTGTAATAGAAGTGCATATTTTCTCGATCAACACACAGTCTTCACACACGGTCTTCCTCAGCGTTGTGTCTTCACACACGCTCACAACGCTGAGGAAGACTGTGTGTGTCGAAACGTGTTCGTTGTCGGCTGCATCATGAGGTAAATAAAAATACACGAAAAGAACATTTATTGAGTGCTGGCATTTTTCTCTTTTTCACTGCACATTGATTTAGCCCCTTCTGCAAATATTTGGATTTAAAATTCAACACATTGTGTGCTAGGAGAGTGGGACGTTGGCCATTTTCAGGAACGCCCCAAGGACCAAAGGTCGTCCCGCTATGCAATCATCACCACGCATTAGTACAAAAACAACTATAAATAGCAACTTTAAAAAAAAAATGCAAAGTGTGGTTGCCACAGTTGCTTGTTTCTGCCCCTTGCACTAATTTTGGTAGTCAGTTATGTTGACTTTTTAATTCACCCCATGATCATGGCCGCGGGAAGATATTGACAGTAGGGGGTGCTGGACGTTCACTATGGGGTGCTGCAAGATGCGCACACACGCAAAATGTGTGTGAATGCGCATTGTGCATGCATATTTTCATGCATTTACACACGGAAAAGTGACTTTTACCTTCCCTCTCCACATGCATGAGCTAACTGACACAGGTACCTTGGCCTCTGATACAGCAATAGAGCATGTTTATAAGGCCTATTAACAGGAATCTGTTTTGATTAAAATAACTAGTATTTTCCTCCTCCTGTCTAAGGGGGCTGTGTCTGAAAAAAGGGGGTGCTCAAGCCCCCCCAGCACCCCTACTTCCCTCAGCCATGCCCATGATCATTTCGAAGGAATCGGGAGGTGGTTTTATTTCACATTTCAATCATGTTTTTGCAATGGTTACGTTTTGCGCTTTTGTGGCGCCCCTATGGAAGAACATGGAAATGGTTTCGACTCCTGTTGATGCCACCTCCCAAGACATGAGATTCAAATTTGGGGATGATTGGACATTCGGTCCGCGATTTGTGGCATTTATTTGTAAAATAGGCCCCAACTTTGGTCCGTTACAGCCAAACTATACGATTTTCTGTCTGGTCACTTTTATCGGATAGGTCCAGAGAGCATGTGTGCCAAATTTTGTGAGATTTGAATAAAATATGTAAGAATAGGGGCAAAAAGTGTGTTTTGGAGAACATTCAAAATGGCGCCTATAAAAGTACTGGTGAAATGGGCGTGGCCTACCTGGAGAGATGCATCATGACCCAAGGAATGCTGGAGGAAAAAAATAATTTTAAATTTACGACCTACAGTTCAAGAGTTATGGGCCAAAACGTAGTGGCCTGTTTGGTGGGCTGTTATAGCGCCACCATGAAGCCGACTGATAAAATTTTGAAATTACATCATTTTTACATAATATCCAACTACCTTTTGTAATCATAGCCCTTATGGTCTTAGAGGGAAAAAAAAATCATCGCTTTCCCATTCATTTCAATGGGAAAAAATATCCCTCTAATTAATTCATATAAAAACTATAAAACATCTCTTAGCACAATACAAGCACACAATTCGGATTTTCTCCAGTCAGTTTGACAGTACAGTCAAAACTGTGGGAGGAGTAGGGTGCCCAAAAAAGGATTACTGGAAAGAAAAAATAAAAATAGTGTTACAGTAGTCTGGTTGCTCTTTCAGGCAACCACACTAATCAAATCTGCTCCCTATTGGTGCCACCACCCACAACAACACCCACAACACCACCCACAACACCACCCACCCACAACACCACCCACAACAACATTTTTAAATATATTCCCAACCTGCTCCCTACGTTTTATAGGATAGGATAGCCCCTATGGTCACCGAGGGAAAAATACTTAATATGCATTTTTGGGGATTTATACACAGAAAATCATGTTTTTGAAACACTGTTACATTTTGCACTTTTGTGCGAGAGAGCATGTGTACCGAATTTTGTGAAATTTGAACAAAGTATGTAGGAATAGGGGCACAAAGTGTGTTTTGGACAAAATTCAAAATGGCTAAAAAACTTTCCCTGGTGTAAATGGGCGTGGCCTTCATGGAGAGATGACTCATGACCCAAAGAATACTGGGAAAAATAATTACAATTAAAACATGAGCAGGACAAACACGGGAATTGAACCCCGTTCCGGTAAACCAGAAGTCCCACACAGGTGCCAAAGACAAACACATTGAGCAGGGCACCGCAGGGAATTGAACCCTGTTCCGGTAAACCAGAAGTCCCACACAGGTGCCAAAAAGTTTAGTTTGTGTTTTCCAGACACAATGACATGGTCAACATGGTTTAAAACCTGAAATGAGCCATGCAGCACCACCACCGCTGGCGTCCGTTCATCCACCCTTCAGCCCCGCCGCCGGAGCGAAGCAGTGGCATCCCACAGCCCTTGGACTGGACTGCTGCCCCTTGGGATTACTCATGGACTTTTGAAAACATTCCGCCACGTGCGGTGCCAGTTCCACCACCGCTGGTGCCCGCGCACCCAGCCTTAAGCCCCGCTACCATGGGGGTAAACAGTGGCGTCCCACGGCCCTCAGACCGCCCGCCCCTTGGGACCGCTAATGGACTTTTGAAAATATTTCACCGTAGGGCCATCTCCTCAGCACCCGTGCACCCACCCTTAAACCCCGCCGCCGGGGATAAGCAGTGGCGTCCCGTGGACCGCCCACCCTTTGGGACTGCTCATGGAATTATTCTGACTTAATATTCTGCCATATGCGGGGCTCAGCTTCACCGCTGGCGCCTGCACCAACGCCACCCTTAAGCCCCGCGGCCAGAGGTAAACAGTGGCGTCCCGCGGCCCTTGGACCGCCCGTTCTTGGGACTACTCATGGACTTTATATTCCATTGTGCGTGGTGTCAGCTCCACCACTGGTGCCCGCGCACCACCCTTAAGCCCGCGGCCACAGGTAAACAGTGGCGTCCCGCGGCCCTCAGACCGCCCGTTCTTGGGACTATTCATGGGTTTTGAAAATACTCTGCCACGTGCGGGTCCAGCTCCACCGCACCTCCACCCTTAAACCCCGCTGCCGGGGTTCAAGCAGTGGTGTCCCACGGCCCTTTGGCCGCCCGTTCTTGGGATTACTCATCGAATTTGGAAATATTTCTGTGCACGGGGCGGCTCCACCGCTGGCGCCCGTGCACCCACCCTTAAACCCGCCGCCGGGGATAAGCGGTGGTGTCCCATGGCCCTTGGACCGCCAGTTCTTGGGACTACTCATGGACTGTGGGAATTTGACTTCTAGGCGTTCAGACAAAAAAATATAAATAAATAAAAAAATAGGCAAAACCTTAAATATGCAATACAATGACATAAGCAAAATACATGAACAAAAATACAATATAACCCGTTTAGGCATGACCCAGGTTTTCTGAAAATACTACAAAAATAGATACAGCAGCATCACAAAAAAATAATTTTGTCAATACCAAAAATGGATTCCCGACCTGAAAGGTTAAAAAGGCAAAATATGCAATACTGTGACAAAAAGAAAAATAAAAAAATAAAATGAGGCAACACAAAGACATAAAAAGCAAAATATATGAATGGAGAAAAAAAATATACAATAAAAAGGCAGCATTAAATATGCAATACAATGACAATAAAAGAATGCAATACATAAAAAACATTAATGAAATACAGTAAATCAGTTAAAAGCCAGTGCATAAAGGATGGGGTGTCGTTTTGTGCTCATTTTCTTTGACTTGAAAGTTGATTGTGATTTTTTTTGTGTGTTTTGTGTTATTTTGAGGCTGTTGTGATTTGGTGACATTTTAGCAGCACTTTTAGTGCCAGTTCTTTTGAAGTGTATTGAGACATTTTATTTGTGACTTTCTTGTGCCATTTTTTTTTGCGTTTAGCACAGCCAGTGTGCTATACCTGGTTGTTTTTATACCCTTTTCATATCAAGGACCATTATTTAGTAGGAGGTAGAAGTGAGTGATACGCCGACCATACTTCATTCATCATCCATTCATCTTCAGCCATGCTTCAGTCATACTTCATTCATAATTCTCTATAGCAGGGATGTCAAACTCAAGTTCATAGCGGCCAGAAGATAGAGGATAGAGGATATAGGATAGAGGATAGAAGATAGAGGATAGAAGTTGGGAAATAGAAGTGGACGGACAAACAGACACCAGACTTTGTTTCAACACATGGACACTGGTTTACCAGGATATACCATGGAGGCATTGTTCCTTAAATAATCAAGGTAAATGCACAGAGTAAACTGCTTGTATCAAGAATGCATTCATAATGTTCAGTAAAATAAGTAAAACACTGAGTTGCATTCATTTGTATATATCAGAGTAGCAGTTATGATAGTAATCAAATATATAAGAGGTCCAGTTTATTAGTAATGAAATCAAAATACAAGAGGACCAGTTGTAGTAGTAATTATACATCAATCTACTAGACGGCCACTTATAGTAGTAATTATACATCAATCTACTAGACTGCCACTTATAGTAATAATTATCCCATTCAGGCCAGGAATCCATTTTTGGATTCTGTACAGTATTCAAACCTTCTTTTTTTTCTGATGCTATATAAAGCTTTTCAGAAAACTTAGGTCAGGCCTAAATGGTTTATACATCAATCTACTAGACGGCCACTTCTAGTAGTAATTATACATCAATCTACTAGACGGCCACTTCTAGTAGTAATTATACATCAATCTACTAGACGGCCACTTCTAGTAGTAATTAAACATCAATGTACTAGACGGCCACTTCTAGTAGTAATTATAAATCAATCTACTAGACGGCCACTTCTAGTAGTAATTATAAATCAATCTACTAGACGGCCACTTCTAGTAGTAATTAAACATCAATGTACTAGACGGCCACTTATAGTAGTAATTAAACATCTACTAGACGGCCACTTCTAGTAGTAATTATAAATCAATCTACTAGACGGCCACTTCTAGTAGTAATTAAACATCAATGTACTAGACGGCCACTTCTAGTAGTAATTAAACATCTACTAGACGGCCACTTCTAGTAGTAATTATAAATCAATCTACTAGACGGCCACTTCTAGTAGTAATTAAACATCAATGTACTAGACGGCCACTTCTAGTAGTAATTAAACATCTACTAGACGGCCACTTCTAGTAGTAATTATAAATCAATCTACTAGACGGCCACTTCTAGTAGTAATTAAACATCTACTAGACGGCCACTTCTAGTAGTAATTAAACATCTACTAGACGGCCACTTCTAGTAGTAATTATAAATCAATCTACTAGACGGCCACTTATAGTAGTAATTAAACATCAATCTACTAGACGGCCACTTCTAGTAGTAATTATACATCAATCTACTAGACGGCCACTTCTAGTAGTAATTATACATCAATCTACTAGACGGCCACTTCTAGTAGTAATTATAATTTATAGAGCAACATAGTAGGTCCAGTTCTAGTAATTAAATATCAGAGGACCAGTTGTAATAGTAATCAAATATACAAGAGTCCCAGTTCTAATAGTAATTAGAATACAAGAGTCCCAGTTCTAATAGTAATTAAATACCAGAGGACCAGTTCTAATAGTAATCAGATATCAAAATACTAGAGGACCAGTTATAACAGTAGTTAAATATCAATATACAAGAGTCCCAGTTCTAATAGTTATTAAATATCATTCTGCAGGATGAAGATAATTCAGTACAAGGCCTGATTTTGCCTTGAGTTTGACATCCATCCTCTATAGCAACACTCATAACATCCAGTCTGACATCCATCCTCTATAGCAACACTCATAACATCCACATCTATCCTCTATAGCAACACTCATAACATCCAGTTTGACATCTATCCTCTATAGCAACACTCATAACATCCAGTTTGACATCCATCCTCTATAGCAACACTCATAACATCCAGTTTGACATCCATCCTCTATAGCAACACTCATAACATCCAGTTTGACATCCATCCTCTATAGCAACACTCATAACATCCAGTTTGACATCCATCCTCTATAGCAACACTCATAACATCCAGTTTGACATCCATCCTCTATAGCAACACTCATAACATCCAGTCTGACATCCATCCTCTATAGCAACACTCATAACATCCACATCTATCCTCTATAGCAACACTCATAACATCCAGTTTGACATCTATCCTCTATAGCAACACTCATAACATCCAGTTTGACATCCATCCTCTATAGCAACACTCATAACATCCAGTTTGACATCCATCCTCTATAGCAACACTCATAACATCCAGTTTGACATCCATCCTCTATAGCAACACTCATAACATCCACATCTTACAACCAACACTCATTCTCTGGCCAGGCAGGATGGGGGGGTGGTTTGTGGTCATTTTGTTTGACTTTGGGATTTTTTGTGTTTTATTATTTTGAGGCAATTGTGATTGGTGACATTTTAGTGCGTGCATTGAGACTTTTATTATTCACCAGATGGAACCACAGGAGACCTCAGATTGGACACCATCAGCGCCATCCTCGAAATTAAAAAAAAAAAAAAGATATTAATTCGATATGTACACATATTGCCGGTCACACAGCATATATAGAACTCTTATTTATACAATAGTCCCATTTGTAGATTTAAAATTGCCAGGCAATAAGGTACAATGCACACTTTCCCAATTCTTTTAGAATTGGGCAGAATCTAGATTTGTAATCTGGTCCATCGACTTCCCATAGAAATGATATCTGTGATTTACTTGAATTACAAAGTTAAACTGACCAACAACTTCCACACACACACACACACACACACACACACACACACACACACACACACACACACACACACACACACACACACACACACACACACATCCTTGTTTTTGGTCCATAGTGAGGTCTACAGTAAAATGCCTACAGACTGAGGACCACCACTTCTGATTGATTTACGAAAATACCAAGGGTCATTCTGGACTCTTGGGGGCACCCTTATCCCAAACACTCACTTAGATTAGCTGAAAACCTCTTTTTTAAAAAATATTTTTTACAAACAAAGTGAGGACCGGGAAAACACACACACACACACACACACACACTCCTGTTTGTTTCTGGGGCATAGTGAGGACCGGCCACAAGCTGTAGATTCTTAACAGTTATTTCTATGTTGGTGTGTTGCTTATCTGAACTAGCGTTAATAATGAAAGTATTTAGATAAAATGTAATTATGTAACAAATGCATCTATTGCATCTATAGACCTGTAAACCATGTCTTTTGTTCAACTTGAATAAAAACATTTAATTCGAACTTGCGCTGCCTGTTCCCCCCTCTTTCCCCTCTCTTGTACACTGTATAAGCAGATTCAACCTACCATAAAGTACCTTTGGGATGGAGCCATCTGTGGGTTTAGTGTGTAAGCAGTTATTTGTACTATGCTCAGCAGTGGGACAAATTGAATATAACAATTATAATACAAGAGAAGTTGGAGCACTTTTTACTTGTGTCTTCAGAGCCAAATGTTGAATTTACTACAAGTCACTATACCCTCACATGTCCTTCCAGAATCAGCATCTGTGATGGAGCCAGATAAATGTAAACACTAATATACATGCACGTTCCAGAGGTGGAAAGACACTGATGTAGTGAATCTAGAGATGGTTTCATTTCCCTTTATTGCGTAAAACAACAACTTGTTAGGCCTCTTTCTCGTTCCCCCAGGGAGCTCCCAGGGATGATCCTAGCCGAGCAGTGTTGCCAACTGCCGAAATCCAAAATGCACTAGAGTGGTGGGTTTCAACCATTTTCATACCAGGGCCCATTATTTATTCCTCATTTTATCCAAGGACCACCATTTGATGTTGATTTTAGTCTCTCAGACTAATTTAGGTGAAATAAGTGGTAAAACGTTTGTCAAAATAGCATTTCTTCTACATTTTCTAAATGTGTCGATTCTTGAAAATTAGGTAATTCAGATATAATATAATTTAACTCTTGAGAGCGTAAACTGAAACCAAATGGACCGTAAGGGTCCATTTGGTTTCATTTTACGCTCTCAAGAGTTACAGATCTATAAGGGGTCCATTTGGTTACCAATGGTCCTTTCTAGGAAGGAAGGAGGACTCTATCATAGGAGGAAAAATGGTGAAAAACAAGGGTTTTGTCTCTGGTGACTGTCAACCAATTTCGCTCCAACTCAAAAGCACCAGATTTTCCGCCAGAAGATTTTCACTAATTTTGACGCTAGGGGGTCTCAAAAAAGCCAAATATAGTGACAAATGCGCCTAGTATTATGTATATTATCCATGTCTTCATCCTAGCACTAGTCTTTGTAGGAGTCAGTACCATGTCACTACTAATGACACCAATTACTTTGCAAGCAAGATATTATAAGATAACATAATAGATGTATATATATGTATGTATGTAACCCCCTGTGCATTTGCAAAGAACAGCGAGCTAGCCATTACAGACTGATAGAACATCAACATCACATTGTTACATGGAGAGAATTCAGCTGGAAAAAATGTCAGTCGTTTCTTTTGCACTCCAGCTCAGAAAAGACATTTCACATATCAGTCGGACTGTTGGAGATTATGTGGAGAAACATTGGCGAATCATTTTCATGTATTCTGGAGTTGCCCTTCTGTGGTTCCATTTGGAGAAATGTCCACAGTGTCCTGGAAGCAGTATTTGGGGTTGACATTCCTTTTGATTTTAAACTCTTGTACCTAGCAGATCTGGAGGCTCTTCAATTTGCAAAACAAGATCAATATTTATTGAGGGTATTGCTAGTGGCTTCCAAAAAGCCCTGACAAAAAAGTGGCTGACAAATGTTATACCAACAATGAATGAATGGATTGATTTAATCTATGGTATATATACTATGGAGAGAATTACATTCAGTTTTAGAGGACGACTGAAGTGTTTAATGATAGCTGGCTTAGATGGATTATTCATATTTCTACCACAAGACCTGATTTTATTTGATCATTTACTTTTATTTACATTTTATATAGCACATAGAAGTGGAACCTGTAAGTTTATACATGGATGATTAATGACATTTGTATTTTATTAATGAGTATTTCCCCCTGAATGTAGTGTCCTGTCCTGTCCTGTCTTGCTGTTTGTCTTGTCTTGTTTTGTTGTGAAAATTTGAAAACTCAATAAAAAGTAAATGAAAAAAAAAAAAAAAAGAAATTGAAATTTGACCTCAACACTGGCATGTTGTACAAAAAAAGGTTGACAGCATCTACACTGTTTGAGGAAACTGGCTAAGTTCAATGTGGATAAAACTCTCATGAAACTGCTCTATGGTGCTTATGTTGAGTCTATCATTACTTTCTTGATTATCTGCTGATTTGGTAATCTTAGCGTCAAGGATAAGAACTCCCTTGTGAGATTGGCACCCAAATGAACAGCCTAGACCACATCTATAATAAGCAGGTGTTCACTAAAGTTAAGTCCATTTAAGCTGATAGAGCTCACCCTCTATATGTACATAGTACATACTGTTACCGTCTGGGCGCCTGCAAGCCCCCCTCATTCATAAGAATTGCTTTATGTTCCTTTGTCCCTAACTCCATCGGCCTGCTGAATGCTGCTGAGGGAAGGTTGGGGAGGTATTTTGCACTTCAGTACTTGGTGACCGTTTCAGCTCTGTTCTATCACTGAGGACCTGTCTGTCAATGCATGTGTAGCCCCAAACGAAATAACCAGCATGCAACAGCCCAGCTAATCGGGCACTGCCCTATACTTGCGTAATACTACATTCGGCTAACAAGATTTTGGAAGCAGGAGTGGGTGATGGCCGGGCATTGACCAGGCCCACAAAAATAGGGTATGCCATCACAATTGAAGGCAGGGAACCCTCTTGAAAAACCCAGTGGGTTAACCTTGGCAAACCACACAGATTACCAGTATGGTGAAGATGAGCAGACTGCTAAAGATTTATTCACCACCTGTTTCCTATAGCCTACCGGACCACCCATAAGACTGCTTCTTTGACATAGGACCAGAGATGAATGCATGGTTATGTGATTTTTTTCACTTTGCCCACAAGCACTGTACTGCATCCAACAGTTCCTGGTTAATTGTTGACAGTGTAACACTGGGTCAATTATGACTTAACAACCCCACTATCACATATAGGAGTGAGAGATCCTATAAATACATTAACCACAGCATGAACCATATACTGTTACTGTAGGTACGGGCTCCGTATGAATAGAACCAGCGGCTGATGTATCAAAAGTGTAAAGTTTATTCACAATTAGAAAGACTACTTTAAAATACAGAAGGGAAGCGGGGGTTATATTAAGTCATATCAATATATATCATGATGCTCTAGGCGGATGTATAGGCAAACAATAGTAATAGATTTACTGAGTCCTCTAAACTAAACAAACACTGCAAATCAACCAATCCAAATCAAAGGAAGTAACTTATGTAAATAAAGCAAAATAAAGTAAAGTAATCACGGCAAACAAACCCCAATCATGCAAATAATTAAATAATTAAATAATAATTAAAGGCCCAGTATAGGCCTAATAAGTTCTATTATTGCAC
The DNA here is from genome assembly GCA_039105355.1 of Benthosema pterotum. Lineage (NCBI taxonomy): Eukaryota > Metazoa > Chordata > Actinopteri > Myctophiformes > Myctophidae > Benthosema > Benthosema pterotum. The sequence continues at coordinate 57,462,883 of CM076970.1, read as the reverse complement.
ACAGCCCGACTCATAATCATTGTAACACTCAAACTTTCAAATCCCCAATAAATATATGTATGTTTATGGCACATGGGAAAAACTGTGATTTAATGAGCAGATTGGTCCTCTAAGTCAGTATATTTTCAGCAGCCCACTGTATGTAGGAGATTTGTGAATAGCTCGTCTAAAGGACCTGGAGGCGCTGAAGGCTTGGTTGTAGCTTTCAGCCACTTTCAGCTCTTCTGCCTCACATAATTCAGTATTGTCGATGTCACCTTTGTAGGACTGAGCACCACCTGCCTCCAGCTCACAAACACTCTGGCACAGGCTCTGGCCAAAACAGTAGGCCTTGAGCCTGAACTGCCCTTGCATTAAATACCATACAACTCTATTTGGTATGGATTTTTTTTATATATATTTTGGACATTAAGGGGTTAATAATTAAAAATGCCCGAGGCATATCAGTGGGCACCCTCTTGAATTCTTAAGAGGTGACTGGCTACAAGAATCACTACTATATCACATATCCAAAACATTGTCTATCAATATTTATTTTAGCCAGTTTAAATACACTTATATTATGTGATTAGAAGAGATGTTTGTGTGAGGCAAAAATCAGTATGATGCAATAATAGGATACTCAGACTTTTTTCTTTCACCTGTCAGAACAATTCACTGCTGTAGTTTCTGTAAGCTCAGTTCAACTGCTGCCCTTCCCCCATACTGCCACGGTTGGGTCGTTAATGTAGCAACACAGCCTAATTAACGACCCTGCACTCTACTCTATGAAGGGCAGAGCAGAACAGTTTGGAATTTGGAACAGTATCTCACACCTTGGACCTTGGTAAACCTGTGGAACTTTCTTTTTGTTTTCTTATGAAGAAACCATGATGTACATTTTTACAACCATCATCTGTGCATTATTATATATTAGTGCATATTGAAAAGTATGCCTTTCTGGAAAGCAATCCTTTGCTTTCCTGGTGCTTCCTGGCTGGTGCTCTCACCTGCAGCAACTAGTCCACTCTATTCACTGAACAGATCAAATTGGAACTACTTGACTTATGTTATTTGGACGTCCCTAAGAATCATAAAAATGAGTTTGAGACCCCTGTCCTACTGCGTGTTCCATGCTGAAAATAGAGCAGCTCTGCAAGCTCACAGCACATTGTGTCTGCGTCGCGTTGTGAGCTTTTAGATCAGCTATTTTCAGCTTCTGGTGATGTGAGAGCTGAACTGAAAGCCTTCGCAAACAAAAGAAAATAACTGGTCTTGGCACCGTTCTGGGCTCTGTTAAAGAAGTGTTTCACCCCAGACTGTTTATAAGTTACTCCATTCAGTATTTAGGTACGTGGTGACCATTTTAACTGACTGGGGTGTTCACATGAGACTGAGTAGACCATAAGATGACCAATTTTTTTGTTGTTGTTTTTGTTTTTTTCTATACTTGGTACACTGCCAAATCAGTTGATTTACAGTTAAGCAGCCAGTGTGGCCGAAATGCACAGGATCGAAGTGGTTAATGCTTAAGTCATATCTCCAAAGTAAAGTACCATTAAGGATTTAAAGGTATAGTAAGTGGTTCAAAAACATTTTCTGTTAAAATGCTCCATTATAAGGTGTGCACTGTTGCACTTCACCTCACTGTAAAGTATGTGCATGTGCACATACCAGGAGGACTGGAGGATCTCCCAAATCACACAAATCACTAACTATACCTTTTATATAACTGTAGTGGGAAATGAGCCTTATACAATGTTTGGCTCTGAGATAGTGCAGTAGAATTGCCTGTAATCAATGCACCTGCGCAGCCCCCCCCCCAATCCCCCACTCCACTCTAGCATTTTGTAAAGCTGCTACAGAATGCTACAGTAGAGTGGAGTGGGGGATGGGTGCAGTCTAGCTGACAGTTCAACTCGGAGCATAAATGAAACAAGCTATTGAAGAGGTCAGACCAACTTTACACACAGCTCCAGTGTATACTGTACCCCAAGGTGGGCACTGTTGCACTTCACCCCACTATAGAGTATGTGCATGTGCACATCTTGTAACCAGGAGGACTGGAGGGTTTCCCAAATCACACAAATCACTTACTAGTGGGTAAATGGGCCTATGTTTGGCTATGAGATGTAGTGTAGTAGAATTGCCTGTAATCAATGCACCTGTGCAGCCCCCCCCCCCCCCCTCCCCCCCCCACTCCAGTCCAGAAAGCTGCTACATCCAGTAGGATTTTCCAAATCGCCCAAATGACTTATGGTACCTTTTAGGAATCAAAGCTTCCTATTTTGGATAAACTTTATGAGCTTGCTGCTTTTTGCTGCAAGCTGGATGGAGCCTCCACACCAAATAAGGTACAAAAAGACTTTCTTTATTTGGACGATCCAAATAAAGAAAGTCTTTTTGTACCTTATCTGGTGTGCGGGCTCCATCCATTTTCATAGTATTCTTTTAGCCCAGCACCCATCAGTCGATGTGCGTTGCCTATTGTCTTCTTCATGGTTCTATAAAAGGAACAGATTGTAATATTCTCTTAAAGTAGAAGATAAATATGGCATTTAAATACTTGCATACAGTCTAATATACTACCTAATAGAGCATTCAAATAATAAATAGCAAGCCAAGTAAAAGTAATTTCATAATATAATATACCAAATCACATCTCAATCAAATGCATCCATCCATAAACATCAGAGTCAGGGCATTTGGACTTACATAGATCAATGTTCAAAGACGCATGCATCATCATCAGTTTGTAGGAAACACAGCAGGCTCTGCTGGCTGTGAATTGTTTGGAGACAATAGAATACTGGCCTGGGGATCCAGGCCTGTATGTAGACTGTGACAGGAAGTGAGGTGGTTGTAGGTTCCGTGCAAAGGGGGTTCCACTGAACTTGTGTCTGCTTGTGGAGCGGAGGGAAATTGTGAAGGAACCTTGTAGTTTCTTTTGTTTTTGTTATATTAATATCTAAGGAGCTTACGTCGCACCAGTTTTGAAGAGAAGACACGTGTCCTCTGAATGCTTCTTCCCCCACTATTTCTCCCTTTTTTAGCATGGCAACCAAAGCCATAACATCAGCATACTTAAAGAGACTAAACTTCTCCTGATCTAATTTGAATTCATTAGTGTACAGGGAGAAAAGTAAAGGTGATAGTATTGTCCCCTGCGGAGCACCTGTGTTAAGCACAGTGATGTCAGAGCGGGTGTCATTGACACGGACCTGTTGAGGACGGTTAGAGAGGAAGTCTCTGACTAGGTGGATGATACCACAATTAACCCCTATATCAATGAGTCTCTGCAGGAGAGTGTGTATCTGCATGCTATTAAAAGCAGAAGTAAAATCAATAAACAGGACCCTGGCATATTAGTGGGTGGGAACTTGGATGTGCTTAGTCAAGGTGTTGACCAGGCTGACAGTTGCATCATCAGTTCCCCTCTGACTTTTATAAGCAAATTGTAGATGATCAAAACAATTAGAAACAGACTCTGTTATTAGTCGAGCTATATACTCTCTCAAAACATTTCCCCAGAATAAAGGTAAGGGCAATGAGCCTGAAGTCTTTCAGTTCAGTGGCTCCAGGCTTTTTGGGAAGAGGTACAATGCAAGACATTTTCCATCCGTTGGGCATAGTTAAAGAATCAAGCAGGTACTGAAAAAGCTCCAAAAGAATACCTTTAAGTTTATAAATGTTTAATAAACTCTGCCTCTCAGGCCATCAGGCCCAGGAGCAGAGTTGGGCTTGATACAGGGCAGGCTAGTTACAATCTCATGTTCATTAAGTGTAATAGGGACATATTCAGGAATGGACCTACACACATTATCACGCTCAGTACTGAAGTCGTTATTATCAAAGCGACTAAAAAAGATGTTTAAGTCATTAGCAAAGGATGGAGAGGGGTGACAGGGGGTGCGCTTTTGCTTAGAGTCCCTGGCCATCATCACCTTTAAACCTTCCCATGCTTTCTTGGCATTTCCTGAAAAGTAGTGATGCTCCACTTTATCCTTGTATTCTATCTGTCTCCAGCTCGCATCGCATTTCCTCCTTACAGTCCTCTGTCCAGGTCACAATCTCAATTTTTACTGTCTTTTCCCGTTTCAGCCGAGCCCTGTAACGTGGAAGAACATGTACGACCTTGTGGTCTGACTTCCCCAGGGCAGGCTTGCAGGTGGCTTTATAAGCATCGGGTATGTTGCCGTAGCACTTATCCAAAGTGCGTGCCAAGCGCGTCGGACAGTCTACATACTGATGTAGGTTGGGGAGGTGATCGGACAAGTCACAAGAGTTAAAGTCCCCAATAAGCAGCACGGGTTGATTCGCTGCACGGGAAAGCGGACGCATAGCGCGTATTTCTTCTTTCTTATTGGTCAACGAGCAAACATTAAAAAAAGTTATTACCGGCAAGGGGGGGTCTGCTGCCTCGTCTCCTTAGCCGTTCTCTCACTCCGCCTCTCGATCCTCTTTTCTTGAATTTAGTCCATTTTCGCGTTCCGGTATTTTTAAATTCTGGATACTTATCCAGCGAGTCGAAGTCAGAGTCTCCTGGTCTGGCTGGTTGCCTGAGTGACAGGAGCTGGTCCTGGCTGCAGGTGAGGACACCGACCTTGCCGTTTAAGCTCCATACTTTAGCGATTAAACAGCTGACAAGGCACATAACCAGCCACAGTATCATACCGATCTTGAACTTCATTTTGACGAAAAGAGAAAGCGGGTTCAAGCACTTAAAACAACGTAAAACATAACAAAACAAAAGACGAGACAGAGAGATGAGACACGGGTCGGCAGCAGTGCAATGTAATGTAAGGCTGAATTTCACCAATCTGTCCTCCCTCTGGCATTTTGTAAACAAATGGGCAGGGCATGGGCAGCCCTTGTGAGGATGGGGGGTACTAGGACAGGTAGTCCCTCTCTAAACACAAGTTAAGCTCCCCCGGAATTCCCATAGACTGCCATCTTAAAAATCGACCCGGAAGAAAGGATACTGAAAATCGCTTGCAACTGGTACATGGGGTGACAGTTCATCAGACTTGGGGTCTGTTACTTTCCTTGCATTACTTTAGAAAAGGTAGTGTAGTATAGTGCCTCCCAGTACCGGCGGAATAGTTCTGGAGCAGTGGATTGTATGGCCTTGGGTCTTTCCCTAGTGGACTGACCGAGAGTAGCTACTGGGACGTAAGTCGGGACTTGATCAACCCCGGCTGGGTCGCCTGAGTGAGGGGTATGATGTTGCGAGACCCGAAACCCAGATGACCTTGGGATACATCACTGAGGATACGTCCCAGTTGCATCCATGCGATGTATCTTTAAACCTTATTATAACAACTCAAAAGGTATATTAATGACATAGTACAATGTTGAATGAAGAATTGTGCTCTTATATACCTGCATGTGAGAAGTAACAAAGAAGAAACCTTGAACCTTATAACTTAATCTGTAATTATTATTGGAAGTTATATTCAAGCATGTTCAAGGCCATGAATGATTGTGAATGTCAAGTACAAACCATTTATTCCATTTTTGTTATGCATCCTGGCACAACATAGCTCCATTATGCTTAGCAATAAGCATAAAGGAAAGTGAGGACCGCCGACCGACCGACCACAGCGCTGTAGGGGGGCGCTGTGGAGCCCGGTCCTCACTTTCCAAAGGTCCTCACTCTGTCGGGTTAACAACGAAGTCAGTCCTCACTATCCCCCAATAAAGTGAGGACCAGCAAAATGTCCTCACTTCCCAAACGGTCCTCACTCTGTGAGTCGAAAGCACGTGTGTGTCCTCACTATGTACCAAAAACAAACACACACACACACACACACACACACACACACACACACACACACACACACACACACACACACACACACACACACACACACACACACACACACACACACACACACACACACACACACACACACACACACAACACACACAGGACTATGGAACTGCTGCTATCCTATCCTCTTGTACATGTATACCTCACCTCATATAGTAGGCTGTATGTTTGTTTAGTTGTAGCTTATATAGTCTCGTACTGTATATAGCTTTAGATTTTAGTTGTAGTTTCTAGCTGTAGTATATTGTAGTTTCTAGTAGTTGTATATATGTCCTGTCTAGCTGTCTGTTAGCTTCACACTACTGCCACTTTATCACACCTGGTTAGCTTAGCTCCTTCACCTCAAGTTAGGTGTACAGTTTGCACTTTACTGGTCTGCAAACTATTGTTTGTCTCGTCTCTGTCTTATTGTACCGTTTTGTCTTATTGCCCTGTCTATTGTTTTATTGCACTGTCTCAGAAAAAAAGAAGCGTCTAAAGAAATCCATTAACATGGTGAAAATACATCTTGATGATGTCATCAAGATGTTTCACCATGTTGGTGGTTTTCTTCAGACCTCCATTTCTTGGGAACACAGAATGGGGAAACTTTATCATGTCCACCCAGCACCAGTGTTGTAGTGGTACTTTTAGAAGTGGGGGACGCCTCTGAAAAGGGAATTCCCCCCATTTTTTTTTCTGAGAGTGTACAAATGTGAACCAAATGGACCCTAGCGGGTCCATTTGGTTCCATTTGTACACTCTCAGAAAAAAGGAAACTCATTAACATGGTGAAACACATCTTGATGATGTCATCAAGATGTATTTCACCATGCTAATGATTTTTTTCAGACCCAAAAATATTTTAGATGTGAGAAGTGGGGACGCCGTCCCCCCGCGTCCCCCTGACACTACACCCCTGTATATAAAATATTTTAGATGTGAGAAGTGGAGGGACGCCGTCCCCCCGCGTCCCCCTGACACTACACCCCTGTATATAAAATATTTTAGATGTGAGAAGTGGAGGGACGCCGTCCCCCCGCGTCCCCCTGACACTACACCCCTGTATATAAAATATTTTAGATGTGAGAAGTGGAGGGACGCCGTCCCCCCCGCGTCCCCCTGACACTACACCCCTGTATATAAAATATTTTAGATGTGAGAAGTGGAGGGACGCCGTCCCCCCGCGTCCCCCTGACACTACACCCCTGTATATAAAATATTTTAGATGTGAGAAGTGGAGGGACGCCGTCCCCCCGCGTCCCCCCTGACACTACACCCCTGTATATAAAATATTTTAGATGTGAGAAGTGGGGGGACGCCGTCCCCCCGCGTCCCCCTGACACTACACCCCTGTATATAAAATATTTTAGATGTGAGAAGTGGAGGGACGCCGTCCCCCCGCGTCCCCCTGACACTACACCCCTGTATATAAAATATTTTAGATGTGAGAAGTGGAGGGACGCCGTCCCCCTGCGTCCCCCTGACACTACACCCCTGTATATAAAATATTTTAGATGTGAGAAGTGGAGGGACGCCGTCCCCCCGCGTCCCCCTGACACTACACCCCTGTATATAAAATATTTTAGACGTGAGAAGTGGAGGGACGCCGCCCCCCCCCCCCGCGTCCCCCTGACACTACACCCCTGTATATAAAATATTTTAGATGTGAGAAGTGGAGGGACGCCGTCCCCCCGCGTCCCCCTGACACTACACCCCTGTATATAAAATATTTTAGATGTGAGAAGTGGAGGGACGCCGTCCCCCCGCGTCCCCCTGACACTACACCCCTGTATATAAAATATTTTAGATGTGAGAAGTGGGGGGACGCCGTCCCCCGCGTCCCCCTGACACTACACCCCTGTATATAAAATATTTTAGATGTGAGAAGTGGAGGGACGCCGTCCCCCCGCGTCCCCCTGACACTACACCCCTGTATATAAAATATTTTAGATGTGAGAAGTGGAGGGACGCCGTCCCCCCGCGTCCCCCTGACACTACACCCCTGTATATAAAATATTTTAGATGTGAGAAGTGGAGGGACGCCGTCCCCCCGCGTCCCCCTGACACTACACCCCTGTATATAAAATATTTTAGATGTGAGAAGTGGAGGGACACCGTCCCCCCGCGTCCCCCTGACACTACACCCCTGCCCAGCACCTCTAAAGTACATAAATGACAGTAAAATATTTAAGATGGGTGGAGTTCCCCTTTAAACTACAGTAGGCCTACTTAGAAAAAAAAAAACTGCAGATAATTTAACAAAGTAGTTCATAACTATGGTGGACTTTTATCAAACAAATGCTTTGCAGATGGATAATTCAACCTTCCCACCTTCCCATGCAGCTGCAATGTTTGAGTTTAATTCAACCTTCCCATACAGAAAGTTCTGTATAATTGATTAACTTATTTAAAGGTAGGGTAAGTGATTAGAAATTCATGGTGTAGTACCAGCCTGGTGCACTAGAGGCGTCCAAGAGTAGCTACACTATGTGAACCTGCTGCTCGATCCTGATTGGAGGAGAATTCACCCTCCACCTGGGGAACTTTTATTAGCTCCTCTGCTAACGTGGGGGAGGGGGAAACTCCATATATGGTCTGCACACCTTATAATAGAGCATTTTAACAGAAAAAAATATTTTTTGGGTGATATCTGACAAGTGAAATCACTTCCCCTACCTTTAATACAAACAATTTGCAGATGAAAATTCATGCTATGGGGGAGACTGAGCGAATTGCAACTCTAGATTCAGAAATAAGGTCCGCAACACTGGATGAGAGACTCAGCTCCTCTACTTTATTCAACGTTTCGATCGTTTGTGATCTTCTTCAGGAATAATCATTATTCCTGAAGAAGATCACAAACGATCGAAACGTTGAATAAAGTAGAGGAGCTGAGTCTCTCATCCAGTGTTGCGGACCTTATTTCTTTTCTATGAACTTTTTTTGTCCTGCACCTGGGCCTGTTATTGGATGTGCATGCTTTATCTTTTGTTAACTCTAGATTCAGACCAATCATAAAAGCATCCTAGAGCTACATTGTGGCCACAATGCAAAGCATTCCATAAAAATCCACCATAGCCCTGATGCTTTTCAGGCAGTAGGCTAAATAAAAGTGCTAGACTTGAAAGGCACGCATTTGTATTAACGGTCTGGACTGGTGCATTCTGCATTATATGCAAATTCTAAACAGGTGCCACTGATTAAAGGGGAAGTCCACCCATTTCACATTCTAATGTGTCATTAGTATACCCTAGAGGTGCTGGGTGGGCATGATATAAAAAAAATCAAGATGTATTTTAACCATGTTAATGGATTTCTTTAGATGCTTCTTTTTCAAATGGAACCAAATGGAACCAAATGAACCCTAACGGGTTCATTTGGTTCCATTTGTACGTGCTCAGAAAAATGTTGAAAATGGGTGGAATTCCCCTTTAATGGTTTGGGCTGCTACCTCCTGCATTATATGCAGATTCTAAACAGATGCTACACAGAGCCACTGATTAATGATTAGCGCTTCTAAACTCCACTACTTTTTTCTATTGACAGAAACTAACTCATAACTGTTCTATGGTGAATTTTGAGCAAACAAAAAGCCTTAGCAGATATAGGACAAGTCAACCTTTCGATACAGCTGCAATGTTAATGAATTTAACTTTGTCTAATACAAGCACATCGCAGTTAAAAGTTGTCATGGGTGGATGGACCGGATTGCAACTCCAGATTTTAGTCCAATTCTAAAAGAATCCAGAATCTAGAATCTGCAGCTAGATTGTTGTGTCTAGTAGTCAGGATAAAGTCATTACATCTGATATCTAATGAAACGGAACGCTCTAAACATTCAATAATTCAATCCATTTTTACCATGCTTCTAATCTTTCAGAATAAAAGTATTTTATATTGTCTTCAATAAAATAAGCATTTCATATCTCACTCATGCCATGGTCCAGCCAAAATGTTAATCTAAATTAAATCTATCATAGATCAGGGGTTTTCAACAGGTGGTCCAGGGACCACCAGTGGTCCTTGAGGACTCCAGGTGGTCCCCAGCTAAGTTGGTTAACCAGATGTAACTCTTGAGAGTGTAAAAATGAAACCAAATGGACCCTGGCGGGTCCATTTGGTTTCATTTTTACACTCTCAAGAGTTAAAATATTCATCATGTGAACTAGAACATTAATGGTCATGGAGAGAAACAAAATAAATCTTAAGTTTTGGGGTCTGTGGGGCTAAAATGTCATCAAACGATGGTCCGTGGACCAAATGCTGAATAAATGGTGGGCCCTGGGATAAAAAAGGTTGAAAACCCCTGTCATTGATCAAACCAACTCAAACAGAAGCTCAAAGTAACAGAACCAATGTGTGTTGAACTCACGGCTGAGTGTAGTAAAGTGAATCCACAGTCAGAGAGCAGAGCTGCTGCTGCTGCTGCTGCTGCTGCTGCCTCATGGCTCTCAAACACATCGGCCATCTTGGAATGGTGGAGGAGAAAGAGGAAGTGGAAGTGTGAGAGCTGTCAGTCTTATGCTAGAGGGAGGGAAGGATCTGAATGGGCTGCCATTTGGGGGTTGCCAGGTTGGCTGGATTACATGTCCATAAAATGTAAAATGAAACCAAATGGACCGACCCCTAGGCCTAATTAAGGGTGCATTTGGTGGGTAATAGATGGGATTGATTGTGAGGGACTATTAGGCAAGTGGTCTGTGTGTGCAGCTCCCACGTAGTCGTTAGGAAATTTGAATGTGTAAAGGGATATCATTATATCATTGTCTGTCTGTCCACTCCTTAGAGGGCAAAGATGAAACTTTGACCAGTATTTTTCACTTCAGCTTTTTATAGCGCCACCAGGAGTTGTAAAATATATATTTTTTTATTATTATTAGTCATCCAGATTCTGTCCAAAAATCCTGCAAATAGTTACACAGTATCCCTAGACTCATGTGCTCAAGACGACTCTGTCCCAAATTTCATATTCCATCCTAATTGGCTATCATTGACTTTCAAAGTTCGCAAGATTGGCCTGTTTGGAACAAAAAGCGTCAACTGATGAACACAACAGGCAATTTATGTCCACAGGCAATTCATGTGAAATCTTTGACACACTTTCCTGGGAGGTTGAGAAATATATTCCACCTTTTTCAGTCTGGCCTGCTATAGCGCCACCATGAGGCAGGTTTTCATATTTTTACCTATAAATGCACTGCATTGTTTTAGTCTCTGTAATGTTTATGTTGTGCTGTTATTAAAGAACGACTAAAATAAAGGGATTTAAAGAGGGGATGCCATGATTTTTGTATTTTTTCCAATTTTGTACATGTTTAAGAGGTAACAGTATGTAAATAGACCCCTTGGTGTGTTTTTTATGTGCAATGATGCCATCCCTTTGTATTTAGGGTTTCTTCCTGGGGGCTGAACCTTTCCAGTCAAACGTGCCAATGAAAAAAACTGTAATACAGTGACATCACGTGTTCAGCCCCTCCCCTAACTCCTCCCCCTTTATCATGCAACTAAAGCTGTGGGCGTGGCTTCAGTTCAGGTGGATCTCCACCCATCACCACCCACCAGGCAAACCAGGCATACTTAATGAACTGGCTGGGTGGAATCATGAAAATGACAGTTTTTACACTTTTTGGGGAAAAGAATCTTACTTTTCATACAACATTAATACCTGATGATCATGCAAATACCCACAGCCGTGCAAACGGAAAATACTCAAACGGGATAAAACTTACTTACATGGCTGGAAAACAAACAAAACGCTGTATCTCCGTGGTTTCTTGATGAAAGTGAATAAAAATTCGTCTCCGGGGGTTTTTGACGAAGAGGAAAAAGATGCCGTCGCCGGAAATGAGTTTACTTCCGGTGTTCTATGCTAAATGGTCCGACTTGCAGCCGTCCCTCCGCGCCGTTCGCCCCGGCGCTCCCCCTAAATACCTTGGAGCAGCAGCAGCAGCAGCACGTGGTGGTCAAACAGGTCGCTGTGCGCATGTGCGTTCCTATTCAAACCCGAAGCCCCGCCCACTGCATCCGGTCTCTGTGTCACGTGACGAACCAGAGTCGACCAGAGCCATAGAGTATAGACAGAGTTACGCCAACTGCGTTCACTTCATGGGGTCAGTCCAATGGAGACTCTTGTACATAGACTTCTATTGAGAATGGGGACAACGGATAGGGACAAGTCCTCATTGGCCTGAAGCAGGCAGAAATGCATTGGACTCAGGAGGCAATAGCATCAGCTTTAATGATCTTAAATCTCTTTATTTTAGACACATTATACACAACATAAACACGGCTAGGATAGAGTCTTTAGTCGTTACTCTACAATAGGCACCATTAAAACAGTCGTCATGTTGCACATATGCCCTAAAACAACCTCATTACCAGAGGGAGTGCTACTAACCATGTCCAACCCAGATTTGGCACAAACAAGGGTCTTAATTCCTTCCGCTCATATGCCACCAAAATGTGGAACGCCCTACCAACAGTCATAAAGGCATGTTAATCCCTTGATTCCTTCAAAACCGCTCTCAAAGGGCACCTACAGATGGCTGCAATTCTAAACTGGCCTCTGTAAAACAAAAATGTATATAAAATCCCCCACCCCACCCACATTTCTCTTTTCCCTTTTTTACCTCCACTATGATTTTACCTCCATGATTTGCTGCTTCTGACTTCACTGAAGTAGTTGTTTTGTATGTATTTGAATGCCTTAATGAAATGAACAAGTTGGACACTATTGTAAACAAGTGTATGCTTAACTAGTGTGTCCAATCAGCTCTGTCAGATTTGATGCAGTTGTACTTGAATTGTACTGTAATTCTCCAAGCTGTTATCAGTTTTGTAGCAGTGTGGACTTGACTTGTACTGTAACTCTCATCTCTGTCAATAAAAAATGTCATTCATTCATTCATTCATTCATTCATTCATTCATTCATTCATTCATTCATCCATCCATTCATTCATTCATACATAAAAAAAACATTCATTCAACTCCCGTGTGTCCCTATTCAGGCTGCATGAATGAACAGCAGCTCGAGCGCTCAGTTTCTGACCCCTTAATGTCGCAAATCTGACACTAGATCGCTTTGCATGAAGACAGAGTTGCACCACATGCAGTGTCTGCTGTTGTTTACTTTGGTATTGGAAATAATCACTTGTAGGTTTTAGTTCAAACAACACGTTTAATAGCAATTGCTTAATCACAGCTTACGGTGCGGGTGCATCTCTGTGTGTCAGTCTGTTCAACACATACACCAATACTCAGATCACGTTCCAGTAGTCTCGCGGGACTACCGCAGCTACAGCAACTCTGACTGACCAAACAGTGTAAGAACACAACTGTCTACATCCCCCTTTTTAAGCTTCATCACCCACAAATAGCAAAGTCCAAAAACAGAACTTCTTCTGGTGTAAAATAATAACATAACATAACCTGCGAAGGCAAATATTATAAGAAATACTTTTCAAATGTCAAGTTGTCTTGCTTACATTCCTGCCTTTTTTTTTTTTTTTTTTTTTTTTTTTACAAATAAGAACAAACCACAGCTGTCTCAAAAACAAACATACAGTGGCATAATAAATCAAAGTCAAGAGACCAACAGTCACACTCTGTAACTAGGTTTGCAGTCCCAGTGCAAAAATGCACACAAAATATTCAGAACAAAAAACAACAAAATCACATCTCAACCACGAATCTGTGTATGCAATAACCACACATTCTAATCAAGGTACTTCCTATTCGGCTTAAGGACCCTACCGAACCTAGTGCGGTACACTGGAGAGGGCGGCTGAACTAGGCTACTGTCTTGAGTCTCTGTACATTCCTGTGGCACAATGTCCGGAGCCTGTTCGGTAATGGTCTGTGCTTGACCTTGTCCTGACACTGAGCATCCTTCAGTGTCATCTGGCATGTCAGTCATTTGTGCTCTGTTCATCCGCTGTATAGGAGTGCGTTGAGGCACTTCTGGGTCATTTGTGATGGTGGGGTCTGCAGGTTGTGGCTCCATTACCGGCAGAAGGTGGCGTCTGTTGCGTCTGTATTCCCTCCCCTCAGACTCCACCACGTACGAACGTGGCTCAGCACAAAGCTTCTTCACGATGCCAATTTTGTCATAGCCTTTCTGTGTTTGTAGTCGTACCACCTGATTCTGTGACAGGGGAACCAGGGGCTTACTGGACCTGTCATAGCAGCGTTTCTGAGCACTGCGCTTCTTCGTGAGCTGGGCTGTTATGTTGGCTGGCGCTTTTGCTGCTGGATTCAGCAACTGTTTGCAGATTGGCAGTATTGTGCGAGTCCGTCTGGAGAACAGCCGTTGTGCAGGTGACCCCAGGATTCCATCCCTGGGCATGTTACGAGCATGCAACAAATTGAGGTATAAGTCCGATCCGTCTCTTTTTGTGGTTTCCAGGAGTTTCTTTGCGCTCCTTACAGCCCTCTCACAGAGGCCGTTGGACTGTGGATATTCCGGGCTGCTCATCACGTGTACAAAGTCCCAAGATTTTGCAAAGTCACAAAACACCTGACTGGTGTACTGTGTGCCACCATCTGAGTACAACTTCTGTGGTGAGCCGTGAACTGAAAAGTGGCGTTTCAGCTTGTTGATCACGTTCAGGGACGTTATGTTGTTGAGTTGGTCAATTTCAAACCAGCCCGAGTAGGAGTCGACTAGCACGAGGTAGTGATGGTTGTCCCATTCGAATATGTCTGTGCCGACAATAGACCAGGGCAGGTCAGGGACTGGTTGCAGTTTCAAGGGCTCTTTCTGTTGGTGTGCTTTTAGGCTGTTGCAAACACTGCATGCTTTGACAGCTGTCTCTATGTCGTTGTTCAATGATGGCCAGAACACACTTTCTCTTGCCCTGTTCTTGGTCGCCTCCACGCCTGGGTGACCCTTGTGTAACACTTTCAAGTACTCACAATGCAGGGAGGCAGGAACGACAGCTCTGTTTCCTCTCATCACGACGTTGTCCTCGACGGTGAGTTCATCTCGGACGCTGAAAAACGGTTTCACCTCCACTGGTATGCTGCAGGCACGCCTTGGCCAGCCGTTTTGAATGAGGCATGCGAGTGTCTGTAAGGTGGTGTCCGCAACAGTATGCTCGCGTAGTTCTTCAAGCCGTCGTGGAGATATCAGCTGGACCGTCATCACCTCAAATCCATTCTGCTCCTCCTCCAGTGGACAAACGTCACGCCTTGGCGCACGTGAGAGGGTGTCTGCCAGGTAGAGGTGTTTCCCCTTCTTGTACGTCAGGGTCAAGTTGAACTTTTGCAGTCTCAACATCATGCGCTGCAGGCGAGCTGGAATCGTGTGGAAAGGTTTGTTGTGGATTGTGACCAAAGGCTGGTGGTCTGTCTCGATCACAACGGCTTTGCCATAGATGTAGTCATAGAATTTGTAGCAGGCAAAGACGACTGCCAGCAGTTCTTTTTCTATCTGTGCGTACCTGCTTTCCGTTGGAGTCAGAGAGCGCGATGCATACGCCATTGGTCTGCCATCTTGGAGGCAGGCAGCTCCTAGACCATATTGGGATGCATCACAGGTGAGTGTCACAGGTTTTGAGACATCGTAATACTGAAGGACGGGTGGGTTGGTGACGCACATCTTGAGTCTGTCGAAAGCATCCTGCTGGTGTTGCGTCCAGCTCCAGGCCACGTCCTTGTGCAGCAGTTGGCGCAGTGGCGTTGACAGTTCGCTGAGGTTTGGAACGTATTTGCCCAGATATGTGATCATGCCCAGGAAGCGCTGGAGAGCCGTCTTGTCCTGCGGAGGGGGCATGTCGCGGATTGCTGTGACTTTTTTCGGATCTGCCTTGAGCCCATTTTCAGTGAACACATGGCCCACATAGCTCACTTCTTTGAGCCCAAACTTGCATTTGTTCTTGTTCAGTCTGAGCTTCACATGTCTGGCTCGGTCTAGAACCTTCTTCAAGTTTCTTTCATGCTCCTCAGCGTCCTTGCCCCCAATGATAATGTCATCCACAATTATCGCACATGGATATCCGGCAAATATTTGTTCCATGGCCCTTTGGAAAACTTCAGAGGCAGTGTTGATGCCAAAGGGCATCCTCAGAAACTTAACCTTCCGAAAGGAGTGGTGAACGTTGTGTAGCGAGAAGAGGCATCATCCAGTTTGATTTGCCAGAATGAGCTTTTTGCATCTAGCACAGAGAAAACGTGGCTCCTGACATTTGAGCTGCCACTTCTTCAACTGTGCGCATGGGATGGTGGGGCCTCATTAATGCCTTGTTTAGGTTCCTTGGATCTATGCAGATGCGAACATCATCAGTCTCTTTCTTGTGTGTGGCGACCATATTGGAGACCCATTCAGTGGGCTCGTCCACTGGTTCGATTACTCCAAGAGACTGCATCCTCTGGAGTTCCAGTTTGACTTTCTTTTGCATCGCCGCAGGGACCCGCCGTGGGGCGCTGACAACTGGTGTCACAGTTGGGTCCACTTTCATGGAATAAGTCACAGGTAGGTCACCCAGTTCATCTCCGAACAGGTCTGCGTATTCCTGAAACATTTTCTGTGATAAAGTCTGATCTTGAACGGTGTCGACGTGGTGCACCTCCTCACTGAAGGTGACGAGTCCCATTTTCAGGCTGTCACGCAGGCCTAGGATGGATTGTACATCTTCGTGCACAACTTGAAATGTCAGTCATATGGCCGCTCACTAAGCTTGCAGTGTATGTCCACAGTGCCAATTGATTTGATCACGGCTCCACCAAAAGCGACAAGTTTGACTAGTTTGTGGGGCTTTTGTACTTTCTCTGTCTGTCCAATGGCTCTGTATGTAGCCAGGGAAACGACGTTACATTTGGCCCCTGTGTCCACTTTCAAGTCCAGGATTTTGTCATTAACAGTCACAGTGCAACGTCCTTCTCCCCTGTGACAGTCTGATTGTACAGAATTTATGTCATTGTCCTCCTGTACTGTCAGGGATTCTATGGTGAAAGTCTCATCACTGTCTGAATCTGCGGCTGACAGTTGATATACTTGTCTGCTTGCTCTGCTGACTCTTGTTGACCTGCATAGCTTCTTGAAATGGTTTTGCTTACCGCAGTTATGACATTGCTGCCCGAAAGCTGGACACTGCTCACGTTTGGCTGGGTGGTTGCCGCCACAATTCCTGCAGCTTGTGATTGCTGGATCCTCCGTTCTCACTCTGTACTTGAATTGACCCTTGGGTTTGCTGCTGCATTTTGTCTGTACGGCGTCAACACTGGCAGTGGCATATTTTGGCGCAGAGAGGACCTTGATGTGCTGCTCAGTGAGTTCGCTGACTTGACAGATGCGTATAGCTTTGGCCAGGGTGAGGTCAGCCTCTTTGAGTAGGGAACGTCTGACAACCGTCACTGGTGATGCCACAAACAAGTCTATCCCTGATGAGCTCATCTTTTAATTGACCGAATTTGCAGTTTTTGGCTTGATTTTTCAATGCACTCACATATGCTTCAATTGTTTCACCTGTCTTTTGCTGCCTGGTGTTGAAATTGTATCTCTCCACAATCACGTTGGGTTCTGGGTTGCATATTTCCTTAAACTTCCTTAGTAGGCAGACAGGATCTTCCCGGGATTCCGCCGGTGTGATGACTTCATCGTCCCGTACGACCGCAGCTGCATAGGTGAATGACTGCTCTCTTTCTATAGCCTCGGGTCCCGCAAGGTTGAGGAGTATATAGGCTCTAGTTTTAGCATTTTTATCACTGTGTGCTGCGGCAATAAAGATCTCATACTCGCGTTCAAACTTGCGCCAGTTTTCGGCCACATTGCCATCGAAG
>CM076970.1:57432810-57440310 GCA_039105355.1 Benthosema pterotum | reverse complement strand
CAAAACCCCTAGACCCCTTCAACCGTAAGCCTAAATCCCCGACCCTCAACCTAACCTCACAGACCATAAGGTCTGTGAGGTTAGGTAACTAAACAAATCCGACGAGCGTTACTAGCATGTGAACAAAAGCAGTAAAATATGTCGGATGATGTTTATAAAACCTAAAGCCTGACGCGTCCTTAAAAGAATAATAAAGTGAAACGAAGTGAGTGACAGGGCTGTTGGCCAATCAGGTGCTGGGCATGGATTTCCAACCGACACAAATGGGCCCCAAAGGCAAGGAAGCCAGTCCTTGAATCACAAAGAAAAAATAAGGTTGTATTTTTACGGTGCTGATTCAGGGCTGAGTCAGGCTAGTGTTTTGCATAACAGTCGCGACTGTTTTAACACATTGACCGCGACCACGCGTTTTCTGCCCTATGCCACGGCTTAAGCCAGTGCAATCGGTAAAAACCCTTATTTTGAAGCACCAGATCTCCTAAACAGGATGTGCGATGACGTCATGCTGTTACTGGTGTCTTGACTAACCTGTCCTCTGACGATCGCGCGCCACGGCAACGACATTGGAGATCCCCAGAAAAGGCTCCTGAATGCATTGGATTGTATGGGTGCGAATGGGACAAAAAAAAAAAATGGCCGCGCCCATTGTCCCAAATGAGAGTCAGCAACGGGATCTTTATCAGACGATGCGATCGGACTAATAGGTGGATTAAATCCTTTCTTCGTGTTACGCGCAATCGTCGTGACTGGCGTGCGTTATCCCACGGTAAGAAAACGGCGACCGCGAGTTCGGCGGTCTGGGAGTTAATAATGGTTGAGGTTAAGGTTCGGGCTAGGCATAGGTTTTACTGAGGTTATGTTTAGGGTTAAGGTTTAAGGTCAAAAACAGTCAACTGTTGTGCATAACAGTCCCTATTATTATGCAAAACGGTCGTGAGGGTTATAAAACCGTCGTGGTCAAGGATTTCTTTCGCTGGATCTAAAAAAAATGTCAGCGACTTCCACAGACACAACACATGAGGAAGTGAGAACAAGCATCTGGTACCGCCCACAAAACAGGGGCGGATGTAACATCTCCCATTTTCAGTTCCAGGACTTTTATTAGTCAAGTAAAGCATCAATAATAACATCAGTTGTTGTTGAAGTTGCAACAGACACGCAGCATGCATAAAGCTAAAGGTCTGACTCAGAGAGTTTTCTGTTTTCAATGATGAAATGCTGTTGGTTTAGTGGTGACACAGCTGTAGTTAGTTAGTAGCAGTAGTAGTGTTTCACATCATTTTAAATAGAAGAACTTTAATTTGAAATATCTTGGGTTGTTTTGAATGCCATCGTGTTTGGTGGGGCAGTCTGGGCGCACCAAACACCCCCCCCCCATGCCCATGCCTAGATCCGCCCCTGCCACAAAACATTATCAGCTGAGACAACCAGCCTTGTGTAGTTTGTGTGTTTGGGGGGGCAAGAGAACATGTCGGAGGGGCAAGAGAAAATGGTATGGGGGCGATGAAGCCGCACCCATACCATTTTCGGTTCCAGGACTTTTATTAGTCAAGTAAAGCATCAATAATAACATCAGTTGTTGTTGTTGTTGAAGTTGCAACAGACACGCAGCATGCATAAAGCTAAAGGTCTGACTCAGAGAGTTTTACCTGCATGCTGTAGTTTGCTCCCACCCTCACCAGCTGTTTGATGAGCTCTGCTGTGTGCTGGAAGTGAACACTGGCTGGAACAAGACAAAAAAAAATACACTATGTCACACCTGTGTGAGGAGAGCGGCGCTCCTACCATCGTTAGGACAGATTTCTAATCTGTCTCAGTCAGTCAGACTCGTTTGCTGTTGATTTGCCGCTGATTTAAAGCATTGCACAGTGGCAACTAAAGTCACTGTGTCTTTTTTCGACTTAATTAACATGCTCTTCCTATTTTCACAATGGTTTCATGTAGAGATGGCAGATATTATCGGCCCTCCGATATTATCAGCCGATAAAAGCTTTCAAGATTTCATATCGGAAAATATCGGTATCGGTATTTACAAACTGGAAATTATGACTATTTACAGAGATGTAGACTCAGCGCTACGGTCATGTTTATACCATTACTTTTGTACTTTACTGAAGTAGACTACATGTTGAATTTATAGTTGTATGGAGTATTTATAGGCTATAACATGAATTCGTATTTATACTAAATGTTTATTTATATTAAATATTTGTATAGTAATAGTTTCTGTTATTTTTCCACCACTGGAGGCCGCATATATCAATATCGGTTGATATCGGTTGATATCGGTATCGGGAATTAGAAGTTGGATAATATCGGGATATCGGATATCGGTAAAAAAGTCAATATCGGGCATCTCTAGGTGTCTCATGTCTCTCTCACCGTCGGCCGTCCCGTGGATCAGCATCAGTGAGTGTTCTCTCAGAGACAGAGTGTTCTGCAGCACGCTGGACAACTGGGGACAAAAACAAACAACATTCATACATTATTACAGTACAGTGTATAGTGAAACAGATACAACAGGTGGTCCCTGACTCATTTTTGCTTTACTTGTCTATAAAGCGCTTAATGGTAGCTTTCATCTTCCTACCTAGCCTGACTCAGCCCTGAATCAGCACCTTAAAAATACTACCTTATTTTTTCTTTGCCTTTGGGGCCGTTTTTGTCGTTGGAAATCCATGCCCAGCACCTGATTGGCCAACAGCCCTGTCACTCACTTGGTTTCACTTTATTATTATATTCTTTATAGAAGCGTCAGGCTTTAGGTTTTATAAACATCATCATCCGACATATTTTACTGCTTTTGTTCACATGCTAGTAACGCTCGTCGGCTGTGTTTATTTAGTTAGCAACATCATTATTATTATGCTAATGCTAACGCATTAGCATAATAATGACAACAACGTTGTCTGCTTTCCCATAGTGCCCTCTCACTATGCCCCAGGCTGCCCCCTCACTATGTCCCAGGCTGCCCCCTCACTATGTCCCAGGCTGCCCCCTCAGGCTGCCCCCTCAGGCTGCCCCCTCAGGCTGCCCCCTCACTATGTCCCAGGCTGCCCCTCACTATGTCCCAGGCTGCCCCCTCACTATGTCCCAGGCTGCCCCCTCACTATGTCCCAGGCTGCCCTCTCACTATGTCCCAGGCTGCCCCTCACTATGTCCCAGGCTGCCCCTCACTATGTCCCAGGCTGCCCCTCAGTGTGTCCCAGGCTGCCCCCTCACTATGTCCCAGGCTGCCCCTCACTATGTCCCAGGCTGCCCCCTCACTATGTCCCAGGCTGCCCCTCACTATGTCCCAGGCTGCCCCTCACTATGTCCCAGGCTGCCCCCTCACTATGTCCCAGGCTGCCCCCTCACTATGTCCCAGGCTGCCCCTCACTATGTCCCAGGCTGCCCCCTCACTATGTCCCAGGCTGCCCCTCACTATGTCCCAGGCTGCCCTCTCACTATGTCCCAGGCTGCCCCTCACTATGTCCCAGGCTGCCCCTCACTATGTCCCAGGCTGCCCCTCAGTGTGTCCCAGGCTGCCCCCTCACTATGTCCCAGGCTGCCCCTCAGTGTGTCCCAGGCTGCCCCTCACTATGTCCCAGGCTGCCCCCTCACTATGTCCCAGGCTGCCCTCTCACTATGTCCCAGGCTGCCCCCTCACTATGTCCCAGGCTGCCCCTCACTATGTCCCAGGCTGCCCCTCAGTGTGTCCCAGGCTGCCCCTCACTATGTCCCAGGCTGCCCCTCAGTGTGTCCCAGGCTGCCCTCTCACTATGTCCCAGGCTGCCCCTCAGTGTGTCCCAGGCTGCCCTCTCACTATGTCCCAGGCTGCCCCTCAGTGTGTCCCAGGCTGCCCCCTCACTATGTCCCAGGCTGCCCCTCACTATGTCCCAGGCTGCCCTCTCACTATGTCCCAGGCTGCCCCTCACTATGTCCCAGGCTGCCCCTCACTATGTCCCAGGCTGCCCCCTCAGTGTGTCCCAGGCTGCCCCTCACTATGTCCCAGGCTGCCCCTCACTATGTCCCAGGCTGCCCCCTCACTATGTCCCAGGCTGCCCCTCAGTGTGTCCCAGGCTGCCCCTCACTATGTCCCAGGCTGCCCCTCACTATGTCCCAGGCTGCCCCCTCACTATGTCCCAGGCTGCCCCTCACTATGTCCCAGGCTGCCCCCTCACTATGTCCCAGGCTGCCCTCTCACTATGTCCCAGGCTGCCCCCTCAGGCTGCCCTCTCACTATGTCCCAGGCTGCCCCCTCAGGCTGCCCCCTCAGGCTGCCCCCTCAGGCTGCCCCCTCAGGCTGCCCCCTCAGTGTGTCCCAGGCTGCCCCCTCAGGCTGCCCCTCACTATGTCCCAGGCTGCCCCCTCACTATGTCCCAGGCTGCCCCCTCAGGCTGTCCCCTCAGGCTGCCCCTCACTATGTCCCAGGCTGCCCCCTCAGGCTGCCCCCCCCAGGCTGCCCCCTCACTATGTCCCAGGCTGCCCCCTCAGGCTGTCCCCTCAGGCTGCCCCTCACTATGTCCCAGGCTGCCCCTCACTATGTCCCAGGCTGCCCCCTCAGGCTGCCCCCTCAGGCTGCCCCTCACTATGTCCCAGGCTGCCCCTCACTATGTCCCAGGCTGCCCCTCACTATGTCCCAGGCTGCCCCCTCACTATGTCCCAGGCTGCCACTCACTATGTCCCAGGCTGCCACTCACTATGTCCCAGGCTGCCCCTCACTATGTCCCAGGCTGCCCCCTCACTATGTCCCAGGCTGCCCCCTCACTATGTCCCAGGCTGCCCTCTCACTATGTCCCAGGCTGCCCCCTCACTATGTCCCAGGCTGCCCCTCACTTTGTCCCAGGCTGCCCCTCAGTGTGTCCCAGGCTGCCCCCTCACTATGTCCCAGGCTGCCCCCTCACTATGTCCCAGGCTGCCCTCTCACTATGTCCCAGGCTGCCCCCTCAGGCTGCCCTCTCACTATGTCCCAGGCTGCCCCCTCAGGCTGCCCCCTCAGGCTGCCCCCTCAGGCTGCCCCCTCAGGCTGCCCCCTCAGTGTGTCCCAGGCTGCCCCCTCAGGCTGCCCCTCACTATGTCCCAGGCTGCCCCCTCACTATGTCCCAGGCTGCCCCCTCAGGCTGTCCCCTCAGGCTGCCCCTCACTATGTCCCAGGCTGCCCCCTCAGGCTGCCCCCTCAGGCTGCCCCTCACTATGTCCCAGGCTGCCCCTCACTATGTCCCAGGCTGCCCCCTCAGGCTGCCCCTCACTATGTCCCAGGCTGCCCCTCACTATGTCCCAGGCTGCCCTCTCACTATGTCCCAGGCTGCCCCTCACTGTGTCCCAGGCTGCCCCTCAGTGTGTCCCAGGCTGCCCCCTCACTATGTCCCAGGCTGCCCCTCACTATGTCCCAGGCTGCCCCCTCAGGCTGCCCCCTCAGGCTGCCCCCTCAGGTCTTCCAATGCTGGTCTGTGTGCACAAAATTGTTTTGTATTTCCACTTTGTTTATAATGTCCAACATTGTTGATTTTCCAAATTTAAACCAGCCTGGTTGTATCTAGCATCAGTATTATAATGACTCTACTACTATAAAATATCCTGCATATCAGCGCCCCCACCACCTCAGGACATTGTGGTACTGCAGCTAAACTGTCCTTAAAGAAATGATAAGGACTGGATATATCAGAGGTGATTGAGGCTCAAACCATTAGAAATAAGCCTGGGGGACAAATAGAATACGATAGTAAGTAAAAAAAAAAAAAAACAGTTTTAGGAATCTGTGTTATTTGCGCTTTAAACCAAAAGCTTACTGATATCAGTTACTCAATAATATTGATTACCTGATATCAATAAGCTTTTGGAGTAAAGTCCCGGCCCAAAAACGAGCATATTATGCTTGTTTTTGGGGACAAGCATAAAAACAAGCATATTATGCTTGTTTTTGGGGACAAGCATAAAAACAAGCATATTATGCTCGTTTTCGGAACGGTTTCATCGGGTATCTCACATATGTCAAACTCAAGGCCCGGGGGCCAAATCAGGCCCGTGAATTAATTATCTTTGGCCTGCGGGATGATATTGAATTAGTATTAGAACTGGCCCTCTGGTATATTACACACACCATGATAAGAAATGAATGTAACTAATTGTTTTACTTCCTCAACTCAGTCTCATTTACTTTCTCAATTAACTAAAGCAGCACTTGGTGAGGATCATAGAAGAAAAAAAATCGCTGAAAAATAGCAGGTGTTCACGTCTCATAGCGCGCCACAGAGTGGCGCGCTATGAGACGTGAACACCTGCTATTTTTCATTAAAACTTGAAACAGTTTTTAATGCAGGCAGTTTCATCTTTACAATTATCTTGCCATTAAGAGACATTGATTTTTGAAGGGAAATTACTTTTTTGCTGTTTGACAGGGACGTCATGGTAAACCGGTGTCGAAACACAGACCGGTATCTCCGGCCCTCGACTTGTACCAATTTTTCTATTTTGGCCCACTCTGTATTTGGGTTTGACACCACTGTAACGGTTATCTGTTATCAAGCTCCATCTCCAATAGAACAGACCTGATAGCAAGTGTCGTCCAATCAGAACAGACCTGATAGCAAGTGTCGTCCAATCAGAACATACCTGATAGCGAGTGTCGTCCAATCGTGTGGGAGCTCCCAGGTACCTCTCAGAGAGCGCTGATGCTGTGGAGATTAAATAATAAAGACATCAGAGGTGAACGCTATTGATTTTCAACCAGTGGTCCGGGGATTTGCTTTGGCAGCACTAGATCCAACAAGAGTTGTGCCCCTACGGGGCACAGGCCTCCACCGTCCGGGCTCAGGATCGATCTTCGGTTCCCTCATCTTCCCTTCACTCTCTTTGGCGTTAGTTTCCATGGTAGCACCTTATCTATCTATGACGTCATCATGACGTCATTGGATGCGGACGGACGCTCCGCTTTGTGAGGCGGGGACAATAAATCGTACCGTCCCTCAGCGCGTCCGTATCCAATGACGTCATGATGACGTCATAGGATGCACGGACAGACACGGGCGGACAGACACGCGCGGAAGGACGGGGTACGATTTATAGTCCCCACCTTACGGTGGAGAAAACAATCACGTTCAACTTGCCCTAACGTGATTGGATCTAGTGCTGCCAAAGCAGATCATTCAGGTGGAACCAATCATGTTTGGTCATGTTTGAATCACGTAATCTCAACCATTCTTTTTTTCAGTGTTTTGCACCCAGATACCTGAGAAAAAGTGAAATACAAGCACACAATCAGCCTATTTTAGAGCTGAATCTAAATGTTTTGAATATGAAGAATAATAACAAGAGTCACCAATCAGCCAATCATGCTATGTGTCAATTGGGTGACTCTGTAGCTCTCCGGTGGAGCTGTTGCCCCCACCACCCGACTACGGATAAGCAGGAGAAGATGGATGGATGTATTCAGATAAATGTATGTATGTGTGGCATTTACAGTATACTGTATGCCACACATGATTAACATAGCCTAGGCTGTAATTTCACTCAGTAGGA
>CM076970.1:57377810-57427810 GCA_039105355.1 Benthosema pterotum | reverse complement strand
TGCAGATAAAAACACCTTCAATACTTTATTTCTTTCATAAATAGAGAATCTTTCACTCAATAGGAGGTGCTCCGGTCGCAGGATGATGATGTCACATGAGCATGTGCATCCATATTCCATAGAGCTAGATCACACATGGACATGTGACATCATCATCCTGCGACAGGAGCAGTTCCTGTTGAGTGAAAGATTCTCTATTTGTGAAAGAAATAAGATGCCATTGGTGTTTTTATTTGTTTATTTTAGTTATATAGGGAAAGTATAATGTTCTAAGCCAGGGGAGCCCAACCAGTAGATCGGGATCTACCGGTAGATCTCGGCCTGATCACAAGTAGATCTCGGGAGATGTGGGGGGGAAGAAAAAAATGGGGTGGAAAAGAAAAAAGAACGATTTTCGTGTGTCTGTTGTACTTATGTTGTACTGTTGTAGGCCTACTTATGACAAGTCTGTTGTACTTTATGCTTATATGGACATAAAGTAAAGTGGTAAAACAAAGTAGTGTTGTGTTGTTGTGAAGTTACTGCAGGCCGGCAACGATGTGTGTGGTTTTAAATGTTGATATTGGACTGGTAGATCCCGGAGGGGTTGGCTGCTGAAAAGTAGATCTTGGGTCAAAAAAGGTTGGGCACCCCTGATCTAAGCGATGTTTATCTTATTAGTCAGGGATCCTTTTAATGTGATTCTTAATTATGCTGTGATTTGATTTGATGAAACTCATTTTTGTCTCACAGACGACTGTGCTTATACTACAATTCCACCCATTTTCAAGATTTTTTCCGAGAGCGTACAAATGGAACCAAATGGACCCTGACGGGTCCATTTTGGGTCCATTTGGTTCCATTTGTACGCTCTCAGAAAAAAAGGTCATAAAAGAAAAATCATTAACAAACACAACTTGATGATGTCATCATCAAGTCAAATACAGCACAGTAAAATGTTGAAAATGGACGGAATTCTGAACAATATGGACCATGACAAGTTGAATCAATTTATCGCGTAGCGTTTTCTAAGCACAAAACGCCTGTCTAAAATGAACTAGAAGGTGTGATTCTTTAAAGGCAGTGATGGGAAGGTTACTGGGAAAATGTAGTAAGCTACACTACTTGCTACTCTCGAAAAAATGTAGCTGAGCTACACTACAAGCTATCCCCAGAAAATTGTAGCAAGCTACACTACAAGCTACACGACAAAAGTAGCTTGATGTAGCTTGCTACATCAACACTACATAATATAAATTACTATCTCAACGTACAACCTTCTAAATAATAATCATAATAATAAAATAATATAAATAAAAGTCATAATAATAGTAGTTCAGGGTGGGTTTGAACATAGGATGGTGGCATGTCTAAGTTTTGGGATGTATAGTAGAGGTTTTCTACTCATTAAAATGGGTGGAATTTGAAAACGTGTGTGTGAAAATGTAGTAAGCTACAATCCTTGTTACTCGAAACAAGTAGTGTAGCTTCACTACAAGCTACTCGAAACAAGTAGTGTAGCTTCACTACAAGTTATTCCCAGAACAAATGTAGTAAGCTACACTACAAGTTATGGGAAAATGTAGTTAAGCTATGTAGCTTAGCTACTTGTAACAAGCTACTGCCCATGACTGATTTAAAGGTGACAGATGTTACTTCAGTGTGTTTGTCTGACTCAGTGACTGACTAATAAACAGTATGAACAGTATAAACATCATACGTACAGCATCAGCAGCAGACCATACTGTGACTAATGAACAGTAAACTTCATACGTACAGCATCAGCAGCAGACCATACTGTGACTAATGAACAGTAAACTTCATACGTACAGCATCAGCAGCAGACCATACTGTGACTAATGAACATTATAAACTTCATACGTACAGCATCAGCAGCAGACCATACTGTGACTAATGAACAGTAAACTTCATACGTACAGCATCAGCAGCAGACCATACTGTGACTAATGAACAGTATTATAAACCTCATACGTACAGCATCAGCAGCAGACCATACTGCCGATTCTCCGAGAAGTCAGGAGGATACGAAATCTTCAGCGGCAAGTCTGTGTGAGGAAACATAGATTATTAGTAGTAGTAATAGAGCTGCGCAGTGACGTCACCGCCCCGGTTCCGGAAGTCTTTTCCCCATTCATTTTTCTCATAGACTTTTCGAAAATAATTTATATCAAGACGATTACGCCGCGGCCAAAGCCAACTCGGGTCGTGACAAATCATGACAACAAACACAATATCGTCATATAATATATAATTGGGAAGAAGTAGAAAACGGCATGATACAAGACTTTTTGTTTCGTTTTTCATCTTAGAAATTATTTTATTGTCCCAAAAGTTTGTTTGTGTCATCATGATTCGTCACGACTCGAGTTGGCTGTGTCCGCGGCGTAATCGTCTTGATATAAATTATTTTCGAAAAGTCTATGAGAAAAATGAATTGGTAGAAGACTTCCGGAATAGGGGCGGTGACGTCACTGCGCAGCTCTATAACCCTATGTTTTAACGGCGGGGATGGCTGGCGATGATAAAAGCGCCGTCGCCCGACATCCATTATTTCTCTATGGGAGCCGATTCGGGCGACAGCAGCAGAACGGGCGACGTCGGGCGATGTGGGCGGGCGACGTCGCCCGAAAGATAAAAATTGCTGAGCTTTTTGCCCGAATCGGCCGACGTTTGGCCGGGGATAACCAATCAGAGCCAAGTGCTGCTTTTTTTGCCCTCGACCCAAAACCATTCAGCGCAGTTTGGTTCCTAGTTCCGTCCCACTTCCTCCTCCACCATACTTTATTTTTTTTCAGTGCACCACAGCACCGTCGTTTACGGTACTCATTTTGCATGCCATTCTAAGCGAGAATTTACGGTTATGACCGTCGCCGTCGCTCATATCGGGCGACGTTTTTTTTTTAATCCATCCGCGCCGTTAAAACATAGGGTTATGGATTGCATTTTTATATCGCTTTTACAAGTGCTCAACGGCCCATTCATTCATTCATTCATTCATTCATTCATTCATTCATTCATTCATTCATTCATTCATTCATTCATTCATTCATTCATTCATTCATTCATTCATTCATTCATCCATTGGGAGGTGAAGTGGTGAATAAACTTCACACATTCACACCACCGGAGGCAGGCTGGGGTTCAGTGTGTTGCTCAAGGACACTTCCACATGTTAGACAGGAGGAGGCGGGATTCGAACCACCAACTCATGGATCATTTAATTGGCCGACCTGCTCTACCTCCTGAGCCACAGCCGCCCGGAGTATCACAGGTTCAACGTTTACACTTAGAGGTTCGCTGACTTCGGGATTTCAGCCGGAAAAAAAGTTTCAATCAGTTTCCAATCAGAGCCAAAGAGAGACAAACGGCTCTACTCTGAGCTATACTACTATACCAGGGGATTTCAACAGGTGGTCCAGGGACCACCAGTGGTCCTTGAGAGGGTTCCAGGTGGTCCTCAGCTAAGTTGGTTAACCAGATGTAACTCTTGAGAGTGTAAAAATGAAACCAAATGGACCCTTGCGGGTCCATTTGGTTTCATTTTTACACTCTCAAGAGTTAAAATATTCATCATCTGAAGTAGCCATTTTGGAATGTATGTTTTGCTTGTTTTGTTTCCCAAATCCAGCCTGGAATTGTGGACAAAAGCAAAATAAATCTTTAGTTTTGGGGTCTGTGGGGCTAAAATGTCATCAAATGGTGGTCCGTGGCTCAAATCCTGAATAAATGGTGGTCCCTGAGATGAAAAAGATTGAAAACCACTGCACTATACTACACACCACACATGGACTGTTTGTTTATAATTAGTGGCTCAGCTCTGACACTTACTGCTGTGAGTCTTATTACTATCATATACTGTGTTCAGATATATATTCTAACATGATTCTGTGTGGATGAGTTTAAACCCAGTAATACACTGTCTGGATGAGTTTAAACCAGTAATACACTGTCTGGATGAGTTTAAACCCAGTAATACACTGTCTGGATGAGTTTAAACCAGTAATACACTGTCTGGATGAGTTTAAACCCAGTAATACGCTGTCTGGATGAGTTTAAACCCAGTAATACACTGTCTGGATGAGTTTAAACCCAGTAATACACTGTCTGGATGAGTTTAAACCAGTAATACGCTGTCTGGATGAGTTTAAACCCAGTAATACACTGTCTGGATGAGTTTAAACCCAGTAATACACTGTCTGGATGAGTTTAAACCCAGTAATACACTGTCTGGATGAGTTTAAACCCAGTAATACACTGTCTGGATGAGTTTAAACCAGTAATACACTGTCTGGATGAGTTTAAACCCAGTAATACACTGTCTGGATGAGTTTTAAACCCAGTAATACACTGTCTGGATGAGTTTAAACCAGTAATACACTGTCTGGATGAGTTTAAACCAGTAATACACTGTCTGGATGAGTTTAAACCAGTAATACACTGTCTGGATGAGTTTAAACCCAGTAATACACTGTCTGGATGAGTTTAAACCCAGTAATACACTGTCTGGATGAGTTTAAACCAGTAATACACTGTCTGGATGAGTTTAAACCCAGTAATACACTGTCTGGATGAGTTTAAAACCCAGTAATACACTGTCTGGATGAGTTTAAACCAGTAATACACTGTCTGGATGAGTTTAAACCCAGTAATACACTGTCTGGATGAGTTTAAACCCAGTAATACACTGTCTGGATGAGTTTAAACCCAGTAATACACTGTCTGGATGTAATCATCACAAATGTGTGGAAAAAAACAATGGTTCCATGTGTTACACTTTCATTTAGCATGGGGCCTGGCTGGACCACACTTTGGGACTGGTATAGTGCAGTGGTTTTCAACCAGTGGTCCGGGGACCACCAGTGGTCCTTGAGAGAGTTCCAGGTGGTCCCCAGGCTGAATGATGGAAAGTTGGTTAACCAGATGCAACTCTTGTACGCTCTCAAGAGTTAAAATATTCGTCATGTGAATCAGCCCAAGTCTACACAACTAGAGAATGTAGAACAGGGGTTTTCAACCTTTTTTTTTTTTACTCCAGGGACCACCATTTATTCAGCATTTGAGCCACGGACCACCATTTGATTACATGTTCACACCAAAGACCTAAAATTAAAGAATTCTTTTGATTTTGTCCACAATTCCAGGATGTATTTCGCCAACAAAAGAGTGTAAACTTCTTAATTAAGTGGTGCTAATTCAGATGATGGACATTTTAACTCTTGAGAGTGTGAAAATGTTCATTTTCACACTCTCAAGAGTTACATCTGGTTAACCAACTTTCCATCATTTAGCCTGGGGACCACCTGGAACCTTCTCAAGGACCACTGGTGGTCCCCGGACCACCTGTTGAAAACCACTGAACTAGAGAAGGTAGAAGATTAATGGTGATTTCGATCTGCCACTAGATGGCAATAGTGAACTCACCAAAGTGCTCCCCCTGGTGTAGGCTGGTGAACTCTACATGCTGTATCCTCTTGGTGTTGAGCGCAGAGCGGAGAACAGCGTTGTTCTCTAGAACCAGGTAGTCTGGAAGCAGCAGCAACACAACACACATGTTAAAGGGAGTTCTCAAACTCTGCCCGAACCCGACCAGGCCCGACCCGACATTTAACTCATTTACCGCGATCGGATCTTCTTTGTTTCCTCTCCACTGCCGCGGCTCAAACCAGTTCGATCGGTAAAAAAGCCCTTATTTTGAAGCTCAGATCTCCTAAACAGGATGTGCTGTTTCTGTTATGCTGTGTCTGTTGTCTTGCCTAATCGATCATCTGGCGATCTACCCAAAAACATCCGGTTCACAAGTCAGGAAGAGCTGTGTAGCCCTGGCTGCTTAAAAACCCATTTAGGCCTGACCTAAGGTTTTTGAAAAACCTGAAATATTCATATTTCAGCATCAAATAAAGTTAATTATGGAATACTGTACATACTGTACAGAATCCAAATATGGATTCCCGGCCTGAAAGGGTTATGCGCCAGCGACATTGAGGGGGCAAACCGGAGGAGAGCCGTTTGAATGCATTGGATTGAATGAATGTCAATGGGACGGAAAAAAAAAAAGTTGTCCAATTCTGTCCCAAATGAAAGTCAGCAACGGGATGATCATCAGACGATGCGCACGGACTAATAGTTGGATTAAAGAATGAAATCTACATTTCCGCGTGATACGAGCCGTCTGCGTGTTCGGCGGTGGGATTCTAACAGGAAATCCACGAGCACTCGTGGACGGCAGGAAAACTATTAAGGGTCGGGCCTGGCCTAAAATGTATCAGGCGTAAAATGTATGCAGATCAGTAGGGCCGGGTCGGGCCTATAGGGCTCCATGACAAAAGCAATATACTTTATATTGAATTATTTTTATTATGATAAAAATAATAGTTCTGTTCTGTCTGTCTGTGTATTTACCTCTCATGACGATGGTGCTGATTGGTGTTTTCACTTTTACTCAGTGTAGAGTGCTCAAATTCTACTCAAACCCGACCAGGCCCGACCCGAACCGACATTGTAGGGCCGGGTCGGGTCTAAAAACTATGCTAATTGGCCGGGCTTTGAGCCTGATCAGTTAGGGCCGGGCCTCAATTTTCAGGCCCGTTGAGAACTCTAAAAGGGATATTCCACTTTCAAAAAAAACCTTCTGGTCATTTTATGGTCTACTCAGTCTCATGTGAACACACCAGACAGTTTATAAGTTACTGCATTCACTATTTAGATATTTGATGTTCATTTTAGTGTATCCGCCTCCTTCCGATACAAACCCATTATAACTTCAAGCTCCATTTTAACCATGACAGATTATTCAAAAACATCTCATCTTTTTTTTTTTCTGGTGACTGATATTGTCCTCCTAATATGTGAGAGGTCTGTGTTGTTTGCTGTCAGAATAAACGGCTGTAGTCTCCACAAAGAGTTGTCCCTCCTAACACAACGCAGAGTGAGTCAGACCATACCGGTTACACGTGTGTGTGTGTGTGTGTGTGTGTGTGTGTGTGTGTGTGTGTGTGTGTGTGTGTGTGTGTGTGTGTGTGTGTGTGTGTGTGTGTGTGTGTGTGTGTGTGTTCTTACTGCTAGTGTTGAGGGTGTGCAGAATGACAGATGGAACTCCAGGACCTGAAAGAACGACAGTTCATTAACACATTATCATGACCGTTATTACACTGTAACGTATTGCAAAGATATATATTCCATGATAGTCAGGCGATGTGGCTTTACCTTTACAGTGCAGCAGTAGGTGCAGCAGTCCTACCTTTACAGTGCAGCAGTAGGTGCAGCAGTCCTACCTTTACAGTGCAGCAGTAGGTGCAGCAGTCTACCTTTACAGTGCAGCAGTAGGTGCAGTAGTCCTACCTTTACAGTGCAGCAGTAGGTGCAGCAGCCTACCTTTACAGTGCAGCAGTAGGTGCAGCAGCCTACCTTTACAGTGCAGCAGTAGGTGCAGCAGTAGGTGCAGTAGGTGCAGTACCTTTACAGTGCAGCAGTAGGTGCAGTAGTCCTACCTTTACAGTGCAGCAGTAGGTGCAGCAGTAGGTGCAGTAGTCCTACCTTTACAGTGCAGCAGTAGGTGCAGCAGTCCTACCTTTACAGTGCAGCAGTAGGTGCAGCAGTCCTACCTTTACAGTGCAGCAGTAGGTGCAGCAGTCTACCTTTACAGTGCAGCAGTAGGTGCAGCAGTCCTACCTTTACAGTGCAGCAGTAGGTGCAGCAGTCTACCTTTACAGTGCAGCAGTAGGTGCAGCAGTCCTACCTTTACAGTGCAGCAGTAGGTGCAGCAGTCCTACCTTTACAGTGCAGCAGTAGGTGCAGCAGTCCTACCTTTACAGTGCAGCAGTAGGTGCAGCAGTCCTACCTTTACAGTGCAGCAGTAGGTGCAGCAGTCCTACCTTTACAGTGCAGCAGTAGGTGCAGCAGCCCTACCTTTACAGTGCAGCAGTAGGTGCAGTCCCGTAGGGCTCAGCTCAGCCTCATAGAACTGGCAGTGGGTCTTTAGGAGGTCACAGGTCACACACTGTCTCTGGAAGCGACCGACTGTCCTCACACTGCAGGAAAACAAAGACCAACTGTCCTCACACTGCATGAAAACAAA
Source organism: Benthosema pterotum (assembly GCA_039105355.1). Taxonomy (NCBI): domain Eukaryota; kingdom Metazoa; phylum Chordata; class Actinopteri; order Myctophiformes; family Myctophidae; genus Benthosema; species Benthosema pterotum. The sequence continues at coordinate 57,419,736 of CM076970.1, read as the reverse complement.
GACCGACTGTCCTCACACTGCATGAAAACAAAGACCGACTGTCCTCACACTGCATGAAAACAAAGACCAACTGTCCTCACACTGCAGGAAAACAAAGACCGACTGTCCTCACACTGCAGGAAAACAAAGACCAACTGTCCTCACACTGCAGGAAAACAAAGACCGACTGTCCTCACACTGCATGAAAACAAAGACCGACTGTCCTCACACTGCAGGAAAACAAAGTACTGGCAGTAAGACTGCAATTTAGGACTACTGTGGCTACAATTAGTTACGTAAGGCAGTGATTTTCAACCTATTCATTCAGCATTTGAGCCACAGAGGACCACCATTTAGGGACATTTTAGCCCCACAGACCCCCAAACTAAAGATTTATTTTGTCCACAATTCCAGGCTGAATTTGGGGAAACCAAACAGTCCAACATACAGATCAATATGACCATTAATCTTCTACATTACTCTAGTTGTGTAGACTTGGGATAATTCACATGGTGAATATTTTAGCATCTGGTTAACCAACTTTCCATCATTTAGCCTGGGGACCCCTCTGGAATCCACTCAAGGACCACTGGTGGTCCCGGGACCACTGGTTGAAAACCACTGACGTAAGGGATGAGGCAGACCTGACGAAGCAACGGTGATTTGTTTCCAAACAACAGTTGTTAGCAAACAAATCACCGTTTTGAAGGTCCTCGTAGTTATTTTAATCAAGTAAAGTCAAAGTCGAAAAAGTCAAAGTCGCATGATTTGTCACTACGTTACCGCAGCAAAATTGGACCTCCGCTTTTAACCCATCACTTGGAGCGGTGAGCTCCAAGGAGCGGTGAGCTGCGGCTTGCCGCGCTCGGGAATCATTAGCTGATTTTGACCCCCAATCCATCCCTTTGATGCTGAGTGCCAAGCAGGGAGGCATTGGGTCCCATTTTTACAGTCTTTGGTATGACCCGACCGGGAATCGAACCCCGGCCTCCCAGTTCCAGGGCGGACACTCTAACCACAAGGCCACTGTTCTGGCCAAGGTATGACTCATAGAGATTCCTGGTATGAGTAACACTGATACATGTGTGGGTTTATAAGTTCAGGTAGAAAAAAAAGAGAGAAGCGACTCGCAACTCACTTTGAAATGCTCCAGGCTTCATTTAGCGACAAGGGTTTGAAAACAGCGATGTTTGGACCCGTCAAGGTCGTCCTCAGGCCTGAGGACGACCTTGAAGGGTCCAAGCATCGCTGTTTTTCACTTCACTTGTGAGTCCCTGCTCTCTTTTTTCTACGTTTACTGTATTTTTTGCAGTTTTTTTTTGCTCAGCACCATTTGGGGAAGTGCGTTACCTTTTTAACTCCTGGGTTTATAATTTCACCAACACTGATAAACGATAAACTGATATGTGATTTTATTAGCTGGTCTCAGTGTGAATGTGTTTAATGCAGTGGTTTTCAACAGGTGGTCCGGGGACCACCAGTGGTCCCGGAGAGGGTTCCAGGTGGTCCCCAGCTAAGTTGTTTAACCAGATGTAACTCTTGAGAACGTAAAAATGAAACCAAATGGACCCTTGCGGGTCCATTTGGTCCAAGTTAAAATATTCATCATGTGAATTAGTCCTAATCTACACAACTAGAAGATTAATGGTCATGGACAGAAGCAAAGGAAATCTTTAGTTTTGGGGTCTGTGGGGCTAAAATGTCCTCAAATGGTGGTCAGTGGCTCTAATGCTGAATAAATGGTGGGCCCTGGGATGAAAGAGGTTGAAAACCCCTGGTTTAATGTGTTTAATGTGTTTAATGTGTTTAAAGTGTTTAAAGTGTTTAATGTGTTTAATGTGTTTAATGTGTTTAATGTGTTTAATGTATTTAATGTGTTTAATGTGTTTAATGTCACCTGAATAGATGCCGCCTCCTTGGAGATCCTTCTGTGCTGAGGAAGTAGCTGTGAAGAACGAACACACACACACACACACACACACACACGCACGCACGCACACACGCACACACACGCACATGCACGCACGCACACACACACACACACACACACACACACACACACACACACGCCGTGCAAACACACACACACAAGTGTTGAGTTGTTTGTATGCCATACAGAGACGTTTAACATATATATTGTATATTATACTAAAATGAATCAGTGCATATTATACTAAAATGAATCAGTGCATATTATACTAAAATGAATCAGTGCATATTATACTAAAATGAATCAGTGCATATTATACTAAAATGAATCAGTGCATATTATACTAAAATGAATCAGTGCATATTATACTAAAATGAATCAGTGCATATTATACTAAAATGAATCCATGCACATTATACTAGCATATACTGCATTGAAAATGATGGAGCGGCGCCGACTCAGCCGCGTACGAGTTGCGATGTGTTAGGGAGAGAATAGTAAATATTATAAAACCCAAACTGCCCCACCCCCAACTAGACACTTCTGTGTTTGTGAAAACCACGCCCAAGTACATATTCGCTGATTTTAGCTATTATGTGAGGGGTGAATGCTGATTGGTTAGTGCTGTGAGGGGTGGATGCTGATTGGTTAGTGCTGTGAGGGGTGGATGCTGATTGGTTAGTGGTGTGAGGGGTGGATGCTGATTGGTTAGTGGTGTGAGGGGTTGATGCTGATTGGTTAGTGGTGTGAGGGGAGGATGCTGATTGGTTAGTGGTGTGAGGGGTGGATGCTGATTGGATGACTCACAGTTTGTCGTTGTGTTCGTCGTAAGCAACGATTTGAGTCACCTCCCAGTTCCCCGAGGTCAGGTGACGAACCTCCATCTGATTGGCTCTGGACTGGAGAGAACATCATCCATCCATCATCCATCCATCCATCATCCATCCATCAATCATCCATCCATCCATCCATCCATCCATCCATCCATCCATCCATCCATCCATCCATCCATCCATCCATCCATCCATCCATCCATCCATCCATCCATCCATCCATCCATCCATCCATCCATCCATCCATCCATCCATCCATCCATCCATCCATCATCCATCCATCCATCCATCATCCATCCATCATCCATCCATCCATCCATAGAGAAACAAAACAAAGCAATGAGTCAAAGGTCATTGCTTTAAGTTAAAGGTCCAGTGAATTGAACAATACGCATTTCACACTTTTAGACATCTGTGGTCATTATATAACCGTACCTGACAATACATGCCAGAAATGTTCACAATGTTCACAATCAAAACTCAAAAAACAATCAAAACGATGTTTTCTGACTTCCTGTAAACTAAAACATGCTGCGTGATGACATCATCCATTATCACATCATTATCACATCATAGCGCGCCACAGAGTGGCGCACTATGAGACGTGAACACCTGCTATTTTTCGGGGAAAATCTTTTTCTTCTATGATCCTCACCAAGTGCTGAGTTAATTGAGAAAGTAAATGAGACTGAGTTGAGGAAGTAAAACAATTAGTTGCATTCATTTCTTATCATGGTGTGTGTAATATACCAGAGGGCCAGTTCTAATACTAATTCAATATCATCCCGCGGCCCAAAGATAATTCATTCACGGGCCTGATTTGGCCCCCGGGCCTTGAGTTTGACATATGTGTCATAGATACTCCTGGATATTTTCAGGAAGTGATAATGAAATCAAAGAAAGAAGATTTATTGCTTCTATATTGGTTGGTGAACATGCGTTTCTCCTCCTATCTCTGTCCCTGTGATGTTAGCATGTTAGCATGTTCGCATGTTAGCATGCTACAGTGTTACCTGCTGCGTGAACATGGTGATGTGGTGGAACTCTCCACATGTTAGCATGTTAGCATGTTAGCATGTTACAGTGTTACCTGCTGTGTGAACAAGGCAATGTGCTGGAACTCTCCACATGTTAGCATGTTAGCCTGCTACAGTGTTACCTGCTGTGTGAACATGGCGATGTGGTGGAACTCTCCACATGTTAGCATGTTAGCATGTTAGCCTGCTACAGTGTTACCTGCTGTGTGAACATGGCGATGTGGTGGAACTCTCCACATGTTAGCATGTTAGCATGTTAGCATGCTACAGTGTTACCTGCTGCGTGAACATGGCGATGTGGTGGAACTCTCCACATGTTAGCATGTTAGCATGTTAGCATGCTACAGTGTTACCTGCTGCGTGAACATGGCGATGTGGTGGAACTCTCCACGGCCGCCCTGCTTCACCGGAACCGTCAGGAAGAAACTGTTCCCATCCCTGGAGAAGACAGGCTCCTGGTTCTGTTAAACACAACAACCATTCACCCATTAGAAACTGTTCCCATGCCTGGAGAAGACGGGCTCCACAACAACCATTCACCCATTAGAAACTGTTCCCATGCCTGGAGAAGACGGGCTCCACAACAACCATTCACTTATTAGAAACTGTTCCCATCCCTGGAGAAGACACAACAACCATCCACCCATTAGAAACTGTTCCCATCCCTGGAGAAGACAGGATCCACAACAACCATTCACCCATTAGAAACTGTTCCCATGGCTGGAGAAGACACAACAACCATTCACCCATTAGAAACTGTTCCCATCCCTGGAGAAGACGGGCTCCACAACAACCATTCACCCATTAGAAACTGTTCCCATCCCTGGAGAAGACACAACAACCATCCACCCATTAGAAACTGTTCCCATCCCTGGAGAAGACAGGCTCCACAACAACCATTCACTCATTGTTATTAAAAGGGTCCCTGTCTGATTGGACAACTTCCTTTGTTTTCTTTAACCAAAGGTTCATTCTTTAGGTTGTTATTATAGAGGACAGGGGCATTTCAACATTGTCCTAAAATATATGTATTTGTTATATGTACACACACACACACACACACACACACACACACACACACACACACACACACACACACACACACACACACACACACACACACACACACACACACACACACACACACACCGTGTCAGAATGATTGACAGGTGACCAGTGTTGGGACATGTGCACCAAAATGCAGTAAATATATTACTAAACAAAAACAATCTAATATATTATACTTTTTTCTGCATTACTGCAATACTTTCAATATTACTTTCTGTCAATCTGTCTCGTTGCAAGTGTTCTTTTGAAATTGTCTTGACAACTGCAGAAGTTAAATAATTACTCATAGCTGAGTAGGATGAGGTAGGTCTACATTTAACTCCTGTGTTAACTGTCCATAGCTGAGTAGGATGAGGTAGGTCTACATTTAACTCCTGTGTTAACTGTCCATAGCTGAGTAGGATGAGGTAGGTCTACATTTAACTCCTGTGTTAACTGTCCATAGTAGGATGAGGTAGGTCTACATTTAACTCCTGTGTTAACTGTCCATAGTAGGATGAGGTAGGTCTACATTTAACTCCTGTGTTAACTGTCCATAGCTGAGTAGGATGAGGTAGGTCTACATTTAACTCCTGTGTTAACTGTCCATAGCTGAGTAGGATGAGGTAGGTCTACGCCAGTACTGTTTTCAGGAGTGACGTTTTTTCAAGTTGATTTCACATGGTTTTATCCTGAAAGCCAAGTGGGCTTGCTCTATTGCAGATAATAAAGCAAGTAATATGTAATAGTAATATTAATATATTACACTTGCTCAGACAGTAACATTGTAATATAATATATTGTTTTAAAATGAGGGTAATAATTAATAAGTAATATTTAACGTTAAGGTAAAGTAACATTCCCAACACTGCAGGTGACCTACCTGTTTTGACAGCCATAGTTCTGAAGTCTCTTCATGTCTCTGAAACCAAAAGAAAACACTGAAGATTAGGAAAAAAAAATGGTGATGGTGATGTCATACCTTTAGACACGCCCATCTGGTGATGTCATACCTTTAGACACGCCCCTCTGGTGATGTCATACCTTTAGACACGCCCCTCTGGTGATGTCATACCTTTAGACACGCCCATCTGGTGATGTCATACCTTTAGACACGCCCCTCTGGTGATGATGTCATACCTTTAGACACGCCCCTCCCGGTGATGTCATACCTTTAGACACGCCCCTCTGGTGATGTCATACCTTTAGACACGCCCCTCTGGTGATGTCATACCTTTAGACACGCCCCTCTGGTGATGTCATACCTTTAGACACGCCCCTCTGGTGATGTCATACCTTTAGACACGCCCCTCTGGTGATGTCATACCTTTAGACACGCCCCTCTGGTGATGCCATACCTTTAGACACGCCCCTCTGGTGATGTCATACCTTTAGACACGCCCCTCTGGTGATGCCATACCTTTAGACACGCCCCTCTGGTGATGTCATACCTTTAGACACGCCCCTCTGGTGATGTCATACCTTTAGACACGCCCCTCTGGTGATGTCATACCTTTAGACACGCCCCTCTGGTGATGTCATACCTTTAGACACGCCCCTCTGGTGATGTCACACACGGTGAGGATGGAGACGTTCTGTGCTCGATTCATCCACCTGACGCTCAGCTCCGTTTTACTGACCCACGAAACCATGGTGACGTAATGCTCTCTGTAAACAATAACATCACTATGGTGACGTAATGCTCTCTGTAAACAATATGATGTAATGCTCTGTGTAAACAATATGACGTAATGCTCTCTGTAAACAATATGACGTAATGCTCTCTGTAAACAATATGACGTAATGCTCTCTGTAAACAATATGACGTAATGCTCTCTGTAAACAATAACATCACTATGGTGACGTAATGCTCTGTGTAAACATTATGACATAATGCTCTCTGTAAACAATATGACGTAATGCTCTCTGTAAACAATATGACGTAATGCTCTCTGTAAACAATATGACGTAATGCTCTCTGTAAACAATATGACGTAATGCTCTCTGTAAACAATATGACGTAATGCTCTCTGTAAACAATGACGTAATGCTTTCTGTAAACAATATGACGTAATGCTCTCCATGAACAAAAAAGTCACAACTCAAAAAGTTAAAGTCGCATTACTTGTCACTACGTTGCAGCAGTGAAATTGGTTCTCCGCTTTTGACCTATCACTTGGAGCGGTGAGCTCCAAGGAGCGGTGAGCTGCTGCTTGCTGCGCTCAGGAATCATTAGCTGATTTTGACCCCCAATCCATCCCTTTGATGCTGAGTGCCAAGCAGGGAGGCATTGGCTCCCATTTTTACAGTCTTTGGTATGACCCGACCGGGAATCGAACCCCGGCCTCCCAGTCCCAGGGTGGACACTCTAACCACAAGGCCACTGTTCTGGCCTGACGCTCAGCCCAGAACATAACATCACCATGGTGACGTAATACTCTCTGTAAACAATAATATACAACAGTGCCCATTGGGCAATGAGACCTACTTGGAATGATATAAGTTGTCAAATGCATGCCCCAAGCCAGATATTATGTGTCCCTTTTATACCCATATATGGAGCTCTTTGTCAGGCAGGAGTAATGGAGTAATGTTGGTACCATTAGGAGTGAAGATGTGGATTTTGTAGAATGTTTTCTACATTCTCTAATTGTGTAGACTTATTTTAAAAACACAAGTAATGCAGATGTTTAACAATTAATCACCTGCATTTGGCGGAATCTCACCAAATGGACCAACTAGGCTTTTGTTTTTTACTGTGGTAATCACGCACTAATTGAATTAATCAAGTTAAATCCTTAACCCATAGTGGGCGGGAACCCCTAGTGGTAGTTTTACCCTAGTTGACGGGAACACCAATATGCATTCTGTACAGAATGTACAGTATCAAAAAATGTCAAAAATTTGATGGTGTTACACAATAATTTGAAGTTTTCCAGTACACTTAGGTTAGTATTTCAAAGACATTTTTAGAATCGGGATAGTCTACAATGGGTTAAAGGGATATTCCACTTTCAAAAAGACTTTTGGTCATGTTATGGTCTACTCAGTCTACTATGTTCTCCTGTGACGTCATCCATATGGCAGGTCATTTATTTGTTTATTGATTTTAGTTAGTTAGTTATAAATACCACCTTAAATCGTCTGCAGGGCAGTGGATTTTGATGCCAGGGTCCACTATTTATTCAGATTTGAGCCATGGGCCAGCATTTGATGACAATTTTTGCCCCACAGACCCCAAAACCCAAAGATTTCTTTCTGTTTTTATCGACGATTTGAGGATGGATTTCAGAAACGAGTTACATCTGGTTAACCCAACTTTCCAACATTTAGCCTGGGGACCACCTGGAACCCTCTCAAGGTCCACTGGTGGTCCCCGGACAACTGGTTGAAAACCACCGGTCTATGGGGCTCGTCAATACCAGTTGGAATATCCAATAAATAGTCTCTTGTCGCTTCAATAGTCTGTCGCTTCAATCAGGATTCGCAGGTCGTGTAATGTTTACAGGCTCATTCAGAGTTGAGAATTTCGGTGGCCACCGCGAGCACCGCGACCACCGCTTTTCCAAAGTCCACTACCAGCACCCCCCCCCCCCCTTCTCCTCGCGTCCATTGTTGTTTATTGTTTATTGTTCCTTCCTTCTCCTCCTGCCCGATGCGCTGTGGTGTGTTGTGTGTTTTCTTTTCTTTTAACCAGCCGTTAAAAACAAGCAACCGGTGTTCCAAGTGAGCACCGCTGCGGTGCGGTGCGGTGGTTAGTAAAATCTGAGAGGAGGGCTGGAAAGTGTGGTGGTTGCGGTGGTATGACGTCATATTGTAGGTAACGGTGGTCGCGGTGGGCACCGAAAATCCATCTCTGACTAGGCCTTACCAAAGTCAGCGTCTGTGTTGTCGACTGGTTCTCAGCGGCTCCAAGGTGAGACGTTGACCACAGAACAACAGGGACTTCTGACGTAGGACCGTCTGAGCGGTCGACTCGTCCTCGAACAGGACGAACCCGTAGCCGGGTCGCCCGTGAAGCCGGGACATTCCCTTCAACGAGACGTCCTGGACCCGACCGAACTTCTGGAAGAACTCTCTGACCTCAGCCTGGCTGGAGCGCTGAGGGATGTTCCGTACAAACACTCCTCTGCTGTCCAGAACTTCTCCTCCTCCTTCTGCATGTTGGAGCTTCTGTTTCTTCACGTGCTTGTCCTCCTGAACCTCAACAACCAGCTTCCGTTTCCTGTCGCCTCCCAAACGGCGCTCCTCCTCCAGGTCTCGGTTTTTCTTCTTCTTCTCCTCCTCCAGCTGTTTCTGGAGGACTTTGTTCCTCTCCTCGGCGTCAGCCAAGCGTCGCTCCAGCTCTTGGTTCTGCTCCTGCAGAGCTTTGTTCCTCTGCTCCAGCGAGGACGGCCTGCGCTGCTCCGGATCTTCGTTGTTCTCCTCCTCCTCCAGATCTTTGCTGTTCTGTAGGACATGGAGAACCCGTTGCTCCGTGGAGGCCAGGGGCGGCTCCAGTCCTTCCATCATGGTCGGGTTCTGGTTGTCCTGCTCCGTTGAGGAGATGTCAGAGGAGGAGAGGAAGGATGGGAGGAATCGTCTCAGTGAGCTCATCGCCGTTTGCTGTATTTACGGTAGAAACTGAATGGATCTGTGTGGTTGAGTCTGCAAGTGGTTCTGTTTGGTTCTCGATGGTTCTCTATGCTCTGCAAGTCGCTGTGGGCTGGACCACAGATCGCAGCTCTTAAATACAGTCCAGACACCGAGTCGTGACATCACACCGGGTCTTGACATCACACCGGGTCGTGACATCGATTTGCCGATTTGCGCAGTGATCCGTTTACGTACTGCAGAACCGAGGCCAGTGATTCCAACTGCCAAAATCCAAAATGCACCAGTGGCACTTCCAAAATGCACTAGAATGCACTAGAGCAGTGGGTTTCGACGATTTTTCAATCATAGCGTGATACCAGCGGCCCCCTACGGGTTGTGGCCCACCGAGAGACCTCCCTGTATGATACCAGTGGCCCCCATACAGGTTGTGGCCCACCGGGAGACCTCCCTGTACGCCCAATGGACAATCCCACCCTGGACTGCATCCTGACTGCTTCAGAAGTATCTGACTGCTTCAGGAGGATCTGACTGGATCCTGACTGCTTCAGAAGGATCCTGGTTGCTTCAGGAGGATCCTGGTTGCTTCAGAAGGACCCTGGTTGCTTCAGAAGGATCCTGGTTGCTTCAGGAGGACCCTGGTTGCTTCAGAAGGATCCTGGTTGCTTCAGGAGGACCCTGGTTGCTTCAGAAGGATCCTGGTTGCTTCAGAAGGACCCTGGTTGCTTCAGAAGGACCCTGGTTGCTTCAGAAGGATCCTGGTTGCTTCAGAAGGACCCTGGTTGCTTCAGAAGGACCCTGGTTGCTTCAGGAGGATCCTGGTTGCTTCAGGAGGATCCTGGTTGCTTCAGAAGGATCCTGGTTGCTTCAGAAAGATCCTGGTTGCTTCAGAAGGATCTTGGTTGCTTCAGAAGGACCTGACTGGATCCTGGTTGCTTCAGAAGGACCTGACTGGATCCTGGTTGCTTCAGAAGGACCTGACTGGATCCTGGTTGCTTCAGAAGGACCTGACTGGATCCTGGTTGCTTCAGAAGGATCCTGATTGGATCCTGGTTGCTTCAGAAAGATCCTGGTTGCTTCAGAAGGATCCTGGTTGCTTCAGAAGGATCCTGGTTGCTTCAGAAGGATCCTGGTTGCTTCAGAAGGATCCTGGTTGCTTCAGGAGGACCTGACTGCTTCACAACTCAAAACATTCCTTTATTCTTTGGCTTTTCCAAGCTTAGTATCAGGTGACGTTATAAGTGACACTGTAGTTGTTTGTCTTTTGTGCTTGCTGTTTTTTTTTTTTTTTTTTATTCAAGTTGTATTTTTTACCTTTTTAATCAGAATCAGAATCAGAATTCAGAATCAAGCTTTATTGTCACATCACATTACGAGTAACATGGGTGAAACTCTTGTTTGTGTAGGCTTCTCAATGCAGTCAGAAAAGACAGAAACAGACACCTATCTGTACGTCATCATCCTATGATAGTAAATAAACAAAATAAATAAGAAGTAAAATAAATATGTTTGTGATATAGCCTATGTCAGTCTGTAGGTTAAAAGAGACACAAATTGGTTCCGTCTATGTAAGTCATAGACCTAGTTCCTATTCAGCATGTAAAGCACTTTACAACGTTGTTGTTATATAAATGTGCTATATAAATAAAGATAGTATGGTATGGTATGGTATGGTATGGTATGGTATGGTATGGTATGGTATGGTATGGTATGGTATGGTATGGTATGGTATGGTATGGTTTGGTATGGTATGGTATGGTATGGTATGGTATGGTATGGTATGGTATGGTATGGTATGGTATGGTATGGTATGGTACTGTATGGTATGGTATGGTATGGTATGGTATGGTATGGTACTGTATGGTATGGTATGGTATGGTATGGTACTGTATAAGATGGTATGGTATGGTATGGTATGGTATGGTATGGTATGCTATGGTATGGTATGGGTCTCTGACACCATGTGGACTCACCTGAGCTTCAGACTGTCTGGTGGACTCAGCTCCTGGGTGTGGATCGGCTCAAACAGGTTGACCACTTTCAGCTTCACTACGGGGTTGGCTTGACCAGCCTGAACGCACGCACGCACACACGCACACACACACACACACACACACACACGCACACACACACACACACACACACACACTACAATTATATTGTGCACATTACAGTGTACAGTACCTTGGGGTAGGGGTAGTACTGGGGTATAGGGGTACAGATGGGGTACTTTGGGGTCAAAGTCAAAGTGGTCAGATTAGTCACTCACGTTACCGCAGTGAAATTAGTTCTCTGTTTTTGACCCATCTCTTGGAGTGTTGAGCTGCAGTGTGCGCCGCACTGGGAATCCTTATCATTACTTTGATGCTGAGTGCCAAGCAGGGAGGCATTGGGGCCCATTTTTGGTATGACCTGACCGGGAATCGAACCCTGGCCTCCCAGTCTCAGGGCGGACACTCTAACCACAAGGCCACTGTCTGGGAGTACTGGGGTATAGGGTATAGTACCTTAGGGTAGGGTAGTGCCTCCCCTTGGGGTAGTATAGGGTACAGATAGGGGTAGGGGTATAGGGTATAGATAGGGTACCTTGGGGTAGGGGTATAGGGTGCAGATAGGGTACCTTGGGGTAGGGGTATAGGGTGCAGATAGGGTACCTTGGGGTAGGGGTATTATAGGGTACAGATAGGGGTAGGGGTATAGGGTATAGATAGGGGTAGGGGTATAGGGTATAGATAGGGGTAGGGGTATAGTACCTTGGGGTAGGGGTATAGGGTATAGTACCTTGGGGTAGGGGTAGTATAGGGTACAGATGGGGTACCTTGGGGTAGGGGTATAGGGTACAGATAGGGGTAGGGGTATAGTACCTTAGGGTAGGGGTAGTGCCTCCCCTTGGGGTAGGGGTAGTATAGGGTACAGATAGGGTACCTTGGGGTAGGGGTATAGGGTATAGATAGGGGTAGGGGTATAGTACCTTGGGGTAGGGGTAGTATAGGGTACAGATAGGGTACCTTGGGGTAGGGGTATAGGGTACAGATAGGGTACCTTGGGGTAGGGGTAGTGCCTCCCCTTGGGGTAGCTGCTGCCGGTGTATCTTGGCAGGGCCATGCTGTGGTATAGGGTACAGATAGGGGTAGGGGTATAGGGTATAGTACCTTGGGGTAGGGGTAGTGCCTCCCCTTGGGGTAGTATAGGGTACAGATAGGGTACAGATAGGGTACCTTGGGGTAGGGGTAGTACCTCCCCTTGGGGTAGGGGTAGTATAGGGTACAGATGGGGTACCTTGGGGTAGGGGTAGTGCCTCCCCTTGGGGTAGCTGCTGCCGGTGTATCTTGGCAGGGCCATGCTGGGCACCAGGCTGTCGTTGAGCTCCAGGAAGGCCAGACGCTCTCCGTCGGGGGACCACCAGTGAGACACATGTTTGTGGAGGACCACCTCTGTCACAGACAACACAACCACATCAATGAACCCACAGCAAAACACACACACATATCGCATCGCGCACACGTGCGCGATGCGAGTGCATCGCTTCCGTCACTCTGTATCGATGCAATTGACGGATGAAATCTAGATGCGTCGCGATGCATTTGCTTGAATCGGTAAAAAATCGATGTTGAGCGGGGTTTTCACCGATTTATTTCGCCCTATTCTATGTTTTCTAATCTGTGTTGAACGCACCATTATTGGGAAGGAAAAAGGCTCTGCCATTCGGCACCGACAGTTACGACAACTCTGCTTACTTCCTGTACAGTCCAATCGAGACTTTTCTACATAGACATCTATTGAATAGGGACAACGTGACGAGGCCCGTCAATGTCGCAGCTCTGTCTATAGTCCCCCCCCCCCCCCCCCCCCCCCCCCTCATACACTCTGCAACAGCGGGGCAGCAGCCAGTCAGCTGTAGTAGTCTGGGATCAATACGTGCTACCGACGTGGAGACTAATACCCGCGACTATAAACCCCACGGATTAAACAAGAGAACTAGTGAACGAAGCACCATATTTAGCTTCATAAAATCTCTGTTGTGTCCGTGGTTGAGCTGTGTCGCTCAGTCCGTTGTTCACTGTAGCACCGACAGGTAATGATCCACAGATTCCACACAGTATTCTTCTCGTCTGAATCTCGAACGCTGTTGCAAATCTTCGCAATCTGCGCGATCATTGTGTGTTGTTAAATAAATCTTCTGCACACGTTTTTAAAAGTGGTTTTCAACCCCCTTCATTTTACAACTTTCCACTGTGCTGCTTTTCCTTGGAGCCTCATTTACTGTATATTCTGCAACACGATGGTGTTGCACACTGAGTCAGCGACAGTAAAAGTGCACATCCACAAGCTCTCAGTGACTCAGTCTCAGCGTGGTGTGGATGCAACGTGTTGTGATCTTGTAGAAGAGTGGTTTCAACCTTTTTCATTTCAGGAACCACTATTTATTCAGCATTTGAGGCCTCGGACCACCATTTGATGATATTTTAGCCTCCACAATACCAGACTGGATTTCAGAAACAGTCCAACATACAGATCAAAATGACCATTAACCCAGTTCCTAGCATATACGCCTGTTCGCAATTTTGCGTCATGGGAATTTCTCACTTGAATTGAGTCAAGGGGTCCCTAGACATGAAAAATCACCAAGTGTGCTTGTCCGTCATAGTGCCACGAAGGGCGTAATGGCCGAATCAAATATGGCCGCCATCGTATATGATGAAAATCCAACTTTTGTGTACATACACATGCAATACCTCTATCCTGACTAATTGGGGGATGGGGAATTCATTTCTGATGTTGTTATGACCATTTTGGGTGGTTTTGACCTTTAAAGGTCATGGTCAATGTCATTTTGCTATTCCAAAGACCATAACCAACCATTGTTAGGGGTAATAACAGGTGCAATGGGTCTATTTCAACTCTGACATTAATTATTCATATCTGATACTGATCTCTTGTTTTTTTCATAAACCTTAGAAGGCCTATGTGCATAAGACATGGTGCAATAGAGTCAGTGATAAACGACAGCCATTATGTCTGGCTCTGGGATGCTGATTGTAGAGGATGTGATCAGGTCACTCCAGTGGGAGATGTTCTGGCACTACAAGGACAAAGCTGCCTATCCAGTGCTAACACAGGATATGATTTGCAGCAGAACACGTCAAGGTGTTCTGCTGCAAATCAACGTTCCCCAGATCAGTTTGATGCAGTAGATGAAGATGAAGTAGAGAGTCAAGACCAAGTCAGAGCTCTGCCAATTCTTTGGAGTTTGGCTTGAGTTGGTAGCTCTATAAAAAAAATGCTGTAGTCTCTGAATGCAAAGGTAACTGAAATTGACATGCGGTAATGTTGAGACTATGGCGATCTTTGCAAAATGTGAATGCATAAACTGCCTGCATCATGCTCATGGTATCTTGTGCAAATCAAGGTGCTAGAGTTTGGTCAGTGAGTTGTTCAGGATCGTCAAGGTGTTCTGTGCTGTAGGAGTGACATGAAGGTCAAGTAGACCATTCAGTGGGTGTCGAAGGGTCCTGGAGGTCACTAAGTAGTACGAGCCACACGCAACGCAAATGCTGTTGCAGAGTTTCAGCTTGTTTCATGAGATTGGGTTGATCACCAACGTCCTCAACCTTCTCAACATCGACCACCCCAAAAAACACACAGAATGCCATCTCCAGCATGCACTGTGACCCACTCTCTGCCTTAAATTCAGCAAGAATGTGGCGAAGCTGCTGGACTTCATGTTAGAGTGACAGAATCTATAGCCATTGTCAATGTGCCTGTAGCACTGCACAATCTGCTCACAAAGCAGGCTGCAGACAGAGGGGTCGGTCTGTGCCTGCTAAACTGTCTAGAAAATGGGGGCATGTGTACTGCTCATACACACAGAAGACGTTAGTTGAGGAGACTAAGAAAATTAACTCAACCATACCAAAGAGGAAGCTACCTCACTTCAATGAGCAATCACAGAAGGCCCAACAACCATTTTGAATAAGCATAGTTGATGGTGATCTTCCAGCTCATGTCAACAACTAAACTCTTGTCAGTGAGATTGAGCCTGGACTTGATCTCACCCAATTGAGTGCAACATCTGCTCTTGCCACTCATGTTGTCATAGACCTCATGTCACCCTCTACAAGTGATTCCTACATTGAGAGGTCTCTAAAGGAAGTGGAGGACATGTGACATACAGACTCAGCAGCAGCCATTGACATCATTGGCATGAACAGAGACTTACCCATTCCTCAGCAACTCAGAGAACAAGTGGAATATCCAACTGTTAGTTCAGGATATGGTGTGCACAAGCCTGTGGCAATACCAGGCTTGTCATGGACATTGTCATGGACGACGGCTCTGTCGTCCATGACAATGAGGTTCTCCCAGTAAAGGTGGCTGGTGGTGAGGGCATCCCTGATCTCTTGAACTGAATTGAGGAAGCTGTCACCAGGCTAGTGTGGTGCATATGGAGTGGGCTATTTATGTTAAACAGTGCAAGAGAGTTCTTATAGTTTCCAAAGATACGGACACCTTTGACCTACTGTTAAATTACACATACAGTACTTCCAAGCACTGGGGGTGAAGGAAAACTGGCAGCAGTATGGCAGTATGGCAAAGCGCCTTATGCTGCCACAGCATCAAGGAAAACCCCTAGCCAAGACTGTGATCAAGGCACATATCTTGACTGGAAAGGACTGCATGAGCAAGGTGGGGCGGCTGTTGCTCAGGAGGTAGAGCAGGTCGTCCAATGATCTGTGGATCAGCGGTTTGAATCCCGGCTCCTCCTGTGTACATGTTGACGTGTCCTTGGGCAAGACATTGAACCCCAAATAGCCTCCGATGAGTTGGTTGGTGTGAGCTTGCCACCATTGGTGTGTGAATGTGTGAAGTGAGGATGCTGGCGTCGACTGTTTGCCTCTTCACCTCCCAATGTATGAATGAATAGAACATTGTAACGCACTTTGAGCACTTGGAAAAGCACTATAAAAATGCAATCCATTATAAGGTGGGCACCAAATATGCTGCCATAGCTTCTGACCCAGTACAATATCTGATAAACTTTGGTGAGACGGAAACCTTAACTGAACAAGACGCAGCATTGGCAGAGAAGTACATGGTACATGCGTGGACAGGGGCCAGGTCAAGTACAACATCTGAAACATTTGATGACCTTTGATTGGAAAACTATTTCAGTGTCAGTACTGGAAGTGATGCTATCCCTCCCACAAGCAGTTTGATCAGAGGTCACATCAAATGAGGTGCCTTTCTGGTGCATAGGGCTTGCAACCTGCTGCCAACATCCAAAGAACCAGAGGCAAAACTAGCACCAATGGAGCATGGATGGGAGGTGCACTTTGATACACTTCTGCCATCAAAATACCTTATACCACAAGCCCTTACCACAAGTCAGCACTCAGCTCACCATGTCCAATGTGCAGGCAAGTGTGACACACAATGATGTGGGTGTCGTGCTGCTGGACTTCCATGCATTACATTCTGCCATGGAAAAAATAATGTAATAATAAATCACACTAGTGTGCATATATACACATATACAGTATCCACTTTGAGAGGAAATACTTGAATATGTTATTTGTATATTACTTTGTCACTCTTATTTAATAATTTCAGCACTCACTTAAATGTTAAAGAGAAATATATGATTGCTATATGTATTGTGTATCTTTTGTTCTAAATAATAAAAATAAAAGTAAAAGTGACAGTAGGGGATAAAATTGTTATTCAGTAATTGAAAAAATACAATTGAAAGTTCAGTTAAAGGCCGGTCAGTCAGTTATTGAATAAATAAATGAATAAACAAAAATAAATAAATAAAAAGGGGGAGGAGAAGACCGCTTCCACGTGGCCTCCCCCATAAGTAGCAAAACAAATGTCTTCCCCACGTCCAATGACCCCATCAAAATTATGCTTATCAATATCAATATCACCGAGGAGTCATACATGTCAGAATTATATGATTAGACCTACTGCACCAGTTTTTAATCATAACGATGGCCAAATTAGGTCTTCGGAATAGCAAAATGACCTTGACCGTGACCTTTAAAGGTCAAAACAACCCAAAATGGTCATAACAACATCAGAAATGAATTCCCCATCCCCCAATTAGTCAGGATAGAGGTATTGCATGTGTATGTACACAAAAGTTGGATTTTCATCATATACGATGGCGGCCATATTTGATTCGGCCATTACGCCCTTCGTGGCACTAGACGGACAAGCACCTCGGTGATTTTTCATGTCTAGGGACCCCTTGACTCAATTCAAGTGAGAAATTCCCATGACGCAGAATTGCGAACAGGCGTATATGCTAGGAACTGGATTACATTAATCTTTTACATTTCTAGTTGTGTAGACTTTAGGCTAATTCACATGTGAATTACTCTTGAGAGTGTAAACATGAAACCAAATGGACCCACAAGGGTAATTTTGGTTTCATTTTACACCAATAATTGCATAATGATTGATTATATTTTTATAATTGTAATAATAGGGTCTTTCAGGTTAAGCCAAGGACCCCTTAGGCTTAGCTGAGAGTGGTGAGAACCAGGGACCCCCATATATACAGTATAGTATTATCTATGTGTTGATTAAGATACACATAGACTTGTTTGACAGTACTCTGTCTGCAGTGATCTGTAAATGCATGTTTTATATTGGTTTATTTTCTATTTGTATGTACATACATACAGTACATGATTAGTATACGCTAATCCAACAATAACACAATAACCAGCAGAGAGCAGAGCACAGCAGGCCCTTTATTTGCTGTTTTTTTTTTTTTTTTAAGTTGGGAAGTTAGAGATACAGTAGGCCTACTAACCTACAGTAAAACAATACATTGTTTTGAATTTAAATGTATTGCATTTTGGCATTTTTTTGGAAAATTAATAAACCTTGAATATAAATCCTTTTTATTATGTTAAATTGCCACCAGATCGCATCATATCGCATTGTTCAGAATAAAATTCAATGGTATTGTTAAAGTATCGGTTAAGTATCGGTATAAGGGGTGTATCGTATCGTGTCGGGGTGAATCGTATCGCATCGTATCGCCAGGTAATTTCCAAATAATCGCTAAAGTATCGAATCGCTGGCAGTGCATCGAGATGCGTATCGAATCGCCCTCAGTGCTGAGATTCACATCCTAACACATATGAGAGAACATGCAAAGTTCATGCTAAAAGCAGATTAGAGGAAGTTGTCACTACAGTACTGAGGCAACTAGTGTCGTTACTATGTCTGAAGTTATTATCAAGTATTAAGATATGATACAACCAGTGTTGGGCAGTAACAAATTTTAAATTACACATTACTGTAATATTATTACTTTTGCTCCAAAAAGTAAAGTAATGAGATTACTCTGCAAAAATGGGTAATAAGTAATGCAGTACTTTGCAAGTAACGCCAAGTTGCATGCAAAAATAGAACAGATTTACAAGCTATCGACAGCTACTGTAACAACAGAGATGTGCACTAGATTGTAGATCCAGTCCACACGCTGCATCCTGCACACAGTTATGTACACTACTTTTTTTGTATCTTATTTTTAAATACAAGACCTCAACTGTCTTTGAAGACAATTGTGAAAAAGTTTAGAACGTCAAAGCGACAAATTTTGAAATCTGGTTTTGTTAGTTGCAGATCTGTTTTGTGATTCAAGGTAAAATGTTCCCATTGCTTCTCTCTGCTCCTTTTATTTTTATTTTTTGTTATCTAAGAAAGACATTTACAATGTTGGATTTTGTTGCTTTGTTTCCAGGTGCAGTTTGTGGGTTTGGAGACTATTATTATTCCAATAAATTGGATTCAGTTCTAAAAAGAGCTCGTTAAGCGATTATGTTGTACATCACTATATTTTTTCAAAGGTGGGAGTTGAGAACTTGGGAAAGTAAATAACGTAATATGTAATAAATTACTCTTCGATTCCAGTAATAAGTAAAAGTAATGATATTACTTTGTCTAAGGGTAACAAGTAAAGTAAAGTCTGAGTAAAGTAGAGTCTGCCTTGCAAAAGTTAGACTGTGCCATTAATAAATTTGTGTCCCTTCAATCTGGTGCAACATGAATATGGTCCAAAAACTTCACTCACTTATAAAACTTGAACCAAGTTGGTAGAATGCCTCATATACAGTCCTTCAGTTATTTAGTTAACTTACTTCAGAGCCGCACAATCATGTGAAAACAGTAGATCTACAAGTGCCGATCATGTCTAAAGGCCCTGATACACTAGCAATATTTTGATATATCAACTAGTAATGTCAACATCAACAGGCAACATGATGACACACATGGCAACAGGCAACATGATGAGACACATGGCAACAGGCAACATGATGAGACACATGGCAACAGGCAACATGATGAGACACATGGCAACAGGCAACATGATGAGACACACGGCAACAGGCAACATGATGAGACACATGGCAACAGGCAACATGATGAGACACATGGCAACAGGCAACATGATGAGACACATGGCAACAGGCAACATGATGAGACACATGGCAACAGGCAACATGATGAGACACACGGCAACAGGCAACATGATGAGACACACGGCAACAGGCAACATGATGAGACACACGGCAACAGGCAACATGATGAACACACGGCAACAGCAACATGATGACACACACGGCAACAGGCCAGGCAAAAAAAATGGCACTATGACGGACAAGCACCTCGGTGATTTTTCATGTCTAGGGACCCCTTGACTCAATTCAAGTGAGAAATTCCCATGACGCAGAATTGCGAACAGGCGTATATGCTAGGAACTGGATTACATTAATCTTTTACATTTTCTAGTTGTGTAGACTTTAGGCTAATTCACATGTGAATTACTCTTGAGAGTGTAAACATGAAACCAAATGGACCCACAAGGGTAATTTTGGTTTCATTTTACACCAATAATTGCATAATGATTGATTATATTTTTATAATTGTAATAATAGGGTCTTTCAGGTTAAGCCAAGGACCCCTTAGGCTTAGCTGAGAGTGAGTGAGAACCAGGGACCCCCATATATACAGTATAGTATTATCTATGTGTTGATTAAGATACACATAGACTTGTTTGACAGTACTCTGTCTGCAGTGATCTGTAAATGCATGTTTTATATTGGTTTATTTTCTATTTGTATGTACATACATACAGTACATGATTAGTATACGCTAACCAAAAAATAACACAATAACCAGCAGAGAGCAGAGCACAGCAGGCCCTTTATTTGCTGTTTTTTTTTTTTTTTTTAAGTTGGGAAGTTAGAGATACAGTAGGCCTACTAACCTACAGTAAAACAATACATTGTTTTGAATTTAAATGTATTGCATTTTGGCATTTTTTTGGAAAATTAATAAACCTTGAATATAAATCCTTTTTATTATGTTAAATTGCCACCAGATCGCATCATATCGCATTGTTCAGAATAAAATTCAATGGTATTGTTAAAGTATCGGTTAAGTATCGGTATAAGGGGGTGTATCGTATCGTGTCGGGGTGAATCGTATCGCATCGTATCGCCAGGTAATTCCAAATAATCGCTAAAGTATCGAATCGCTGGCAGTGCATCGAGATGCGTATCGAATCGCCCTCAGTGCTGAGATTCACATCCCTAACACATATGAGAGAACATGCAACGTTCATGCTAAAAGCAGATTAGAGGAAGTTGTCAATACTGAGGCAACTAGTGTCGTTACTATGCTGAAGTTATGATCAAGTATTAAGATATGATACAACCAGTGTTGGGCAGTAACAAATTTTAAATTACACATTACTGTAATATTATTACTTTTGCTCCAAAAAGTAAAGTAATGAGATTACTCTGCAAAAATGGGTAATAAGTAATGCAGTACTTTGCAAGTAACGCCAAGTTGCATGCAAAAATAGAACAGATTTACAAGCTATCGACAGCTACTGTAACAACAGAGATGTGCACTAGATTGTAGATCCAGTCCACACGCTGCATCCTGCACACAGTTATGTACACTACTTTATTTTGTATCTTATTTTTAAATACAAGACCTCAACTGTCTTTGAAGACAATTGTGAAAAAGTTTAGAACGTCAAAGAGACAAATTTTGAAATCTGGTTTTGTTAGTTGCAGATCTGTTTTGTGATTCAAGGTTAAAATGTTCCCATTTCTTCTCTCTGCTCCTTTTATTTTTATTTTTTGTTATCTAAGAAAGACATTTACAATGTTGGATTTTGTTGGCTTTGTTTTCAGGTGCAGTTTGTGGGATTGGAGACTATTATTATTCCAATAAATTGGATTCAGTTCTAAAAAGAGCTCGTTAAGCAGATTATGTTGTACATCACTATTTTTTCAAAGGTGGGAGTTGAGAACTTGGGAAAGTAATAACGTAATATGTAATAAATTACTCTTCGATTCCAGTAATAAGTAAAGTAATGATATTACTTTGTCTAAGGGGTAACAAGTAAAGTAAAGTCTGAGTAAAGTAGAGTCTGCCTTGCAAAAGTTAGACTGTGCCATTAATAAATTTGTGTCCCTTCAATCTGGTGCAACATGAATATGGTCCAAAAACTTCACTCACTTATAAAACTTGAACCAAGTTGGTAGAATGCCTCATATACAGTCCTTCAGTTATTTAGTTAACTTACTTCAGAGCCGCACAATCATGTGAAAACAGTAGATCTACAAGTGCCGATCATGTCTAAAGGCCCTGATACACTAGCAATATTTTGATATATCAACTAGTAATGTCAACATCAACAGGCAACATGATGACACACATGGCAACAGGCAACATGATGAGACACATGGCAACAGGCAACATGATGAGACACATGGCAACAGGCAACATGATGAGACACATGGCAACAGGCAACATGATGAGACACATGGCAACAGGCAACAAGATGAGACACATGGCAACAGGCAACATGATGAGACACACACGGCAACAGGCAAACATGATGAGACACACGGCAACAGGCAACATGATGAGACACACGGCAACAGGCAACATGATGAGACACACGGCAACAGGCAACATGATGAGACACACGGCAACAGGCAACATGATGACACACACGGCAACAGGCAGGCAACATGATGAGACACATGGCAACAGGCAACATGATGAGACACATGGCAACAGGCAACATGATGAGACACATGGCAACAGGCAACATGATGAGACACATGGCAACAGGCAACATGATGAGACACAGCACACATGGCAACAGGCAACATGATGAGACACATGGCAACAGGCAACATGATGAGACACATGGCAACAGGCAACATGATGAGACACATGGCAACAGGCAACATGATGAGACACATGGCAACAGGCAACATGATGAGACACATGGCAACAGGCAACATGATGAGACACATGGCAACAGGCAACATGATGAGACACATGGCAACAGGCAACGTGATGAGACACATGGCAACAGGCAACATGATGAGACACATGGCAACAGGCAACATGATGAGACACATGGCAACAGGCAACATGATGAGACACATGGCAACAGGCAACATGATGAGACACACGGCAACAGGCAACATGATGAGACACATGGCAACAGGCAACATGATGAGACACATGGCAACAGGCAACACCTTCCATTAAAAGGGGAATTCCATCCATTTTCACTGTTTTCCTGAGAGTGTACAAATGTGATTTGTACACTTTCAGAAAAAAAGAAGCCTTAGTTTGCATTGAATCCTTTTCACCCAAATGCCACCCAACTCAAATGTTCATTTAGCAGTGAATGTCCAGAGCAGTGCAGCAGCAGCAGCAGCCATGTCTGTTTCAGAAAAGTTTATCTGTGGGAGTCTAGGAGAAAGGATCAGGTGATGCCAAGGAGGGCTGTGATTTGATGTCATTTTGTATAGAAAGGCGAAAAGTCAACGTTGATAGTTGATGTTGCTCGTTGATCAAAACATTGCTATCAGGACCCTTACCTTCATAGAGCAAGTCAGAGATGCCTGTGTGTGGTGTGTGTGTGTGTGTGTGTGTGTGGTGTGTGTGTGTGTGTGTGTGTGTGTGTGTGTGTGTGTGTGTGTGTGTGTGTGTGTGTGTGTGTGTCTAACCTTCATAGAGCCAATCAGAGATGCCGTTGAACACCACTCCATCCTTCCCAGACGAGGTCAGTCTGAGTGCTGTGGTTTTCACGTCCGGCTGGTAGTAGATGTTGTTCTCAAAGATGTATATCTGAGGGGAGATGCACCGCACGCAGGTCAGGGCCGGATCTAGGCATGGGCATGAGGGGGGCCCTGAGTGACCGCCCCACCAAACATGATTTACTTCACAAATAATTTGTTTTGATTGTGTGCAAATGAAAGATAACTGTAAATGAAAAAAGCACGGCCCCCTCATAAGGACCGACTACAGTAAAGCAGGGTTTTCAACCAGTCCATACCAAATGGACCCGTAAGAGGGTCCAGGAGAAACCTCGGAACAACATAATATCAAGCAAACATATTTGTTGCCAACTTGTCCCCATTCTCAATACAATTTTATGTAGAAGAGCCGCCATTGGACTGGCCCCATGAAGAGAACTGAGTTGAGTTGGCGTTACTCTGTCTGTACTCATGGTCCTGGGTGTCACTCAGTTTCAGTTGTTCCTTGCCTCAGAAGCGACTTGAATTGAACTAAAAGTGGGCTTATGATAAAAGCAAGACCTTCGTGACCCTTCACCTTCACATTGATCAGTTGTTCAGTGTGATGCTAGAGAACAGTGGCTCTCAAAGTGGGACGTCCAGCCCCCAGCTAAATAATCACATGCACCCTAAAAAAAATGCAACCTAATGGACTGTCAGAGTTAAATTGAAAGAAATAAAAAGTAAAAATAAATGGGGGAGGGAAAGACAGTCAATCCCCTTTTTTTTTTTTTTCAAAATTATGAAAGGGAGATAGAATGTGTTTGAATAGTAGCCTACAAAAACGAAAATGTTTCAATGCCAATAAACAATAAGATTGTTCAGCCTATTATTGTGGTAATTGAACATTACAGAATCATTACAAGTAGCTACAAGGCTTGACAAAGACACATTTAAGCAGAGACACAACCTCTCAAAGCTAAAACATGGACTGTTAGCTCAGCTGAACCAAAACAATTAATGTTTACATTTAGGCACCCCTCTATGATCGTCACATTTTTCTGTTACAAACTGACCCGGCCCCCCATTAGAGAAGGGAAAAGTTTTGTGGCCCTCGCTGGAAAAAAAGTTTGGGGACCCCTGGTTTAGGACTTTGGGTGTTATTTTTAGTGACACAAAATGAATAAACCCAATGGACTCACCAGCTGCTGTCCGTTCAGCCCCCAGGATGCAAACTGTAACACAGAGTTCACAACCTCTGGAGGGTCCAGCTCCCACAGCTCCCTGCAAAGGGTTAAAGGTCAAAGGTCAAACGGCAGCACAGAGTTCACCACCTCTGGAGGGTCCAGCTCCCACAGCTCCCTGAAAGGGTCAAAGGTCAAAGGTCAAACTGTAGCACAGAGTTCACCACCTCTGGAGGGTCCAGCTCCCACAGCTCCCTGCAAAGGGTTAAAGGTCAAAGGTCAAACGGCAGCACAGAGTTCATAACCTCTGGAGGGTCTAGCCATAGATATATCTATATATAAAAAAGCTAGATGTCTGGAGGCAGAGCCTCTGACGTCGTTCACGGCGGCCATCTTGTGAGAGGACTAAATACACTATGCTCTATGGCAGCCCAAACAAAAACAGATACAACTCACTAAAACCATTTTACCCGGCCCCCTGAACAATTCCCGACGCACCCACCCACCCACATTATTCCCCCGAGCAGCGCACATGACAAACCTCTCACGCAAAGCTGAATCTGTGCGCACAGACAGATTAACTAGCTTCAGTCCCCACTCCCCACCCAGGCTTCAGACAGACAGAGCTGTCTGGTGTAAAAATAATATTAATAATAATAACAATAATAATCACGGGTCTTTTCTTTTCCAACATTGAAATGTAAGTAATGCTGCTTTCGTTCCATATCTCCTCTCTCTCTCTCTCCCCCTCTCCCCCTCTCACTCACTCACTCACACACACACACACACACACACACACACACACACACACACACACACACACACACACACACACACACACACACACACACACACCACACACAGAGACAAGTGTGCCGAAACCAGCTGATCTGCAAGCTCACCGGGTTGCAAAATGCTCAAAACAGGTCTCAAAACAGGTTTTTCACCCGTGCAACTGTTCGTGTTTTTGATTTGTATGATGAAAAATGTGCGACACGATCTCCGTTGGCTGGAAGGCAGCCAAGAAAATGAACAGCAGCCAGCTAAGGGAGACGACGGGTGCGCTATAGCAGAGGAGTTGCGACATTGAGTGGTCAGAAATTGAGTGCTCAAGCAAACATGTTTGTTGCCAACTTGTCCCCATTCTCAATACAACTTTATGTAGAGGAGCCGCCATTGGACTGGCCCCATGAAGTGAACAGAGTTGGCGTTACTCTGTCTGTACTCATGGTCCTGGGTGTTACTCATTTGTTCCACCTGCGTAGTCTCAGAAGTGCTTTGAATTGAACCAGAGCCTCTAAGGCTTTGAATGAACTAAAAGTGGGCTTATGATAAAAGCAAAACCTGCGTGACCCTTTTGCTTCACATTGATCAGTTGTTCAGTGTGATGCTAGAGAACAGTGGCTCTCAAAGTGGGACGTCCAGCCCCCAGCTAAATAATCACATGGACCCTTATTTAAAAAACCAATGGACTCTCAGAGTTAAATTGAAAGAAATAAAAATACAAATAAAAATAAATGGGGTTAAAGAGAGAGAAAGACAGTCAGCTACAAGGTCAATACTTTTTTTTCAAAATTATGAAGGGGGGATAGAATGTGTTTGAATAGTAGCCTACAAAATTGAAAATGTTTCAATGCTAATAAACAATAGGATTGTTCAGGCTATTATTGTGGTAATTGAACATTACAGCTTCATTAGGCTACATTGCTTGAAAAAGACAAATTAGAGCAGACACAACCTCTCAACGCTAAAACATGGATTGTTAGCTCAGCTGAACCAAAACAATAAATGTTTACATTTAGGCACCCCTATGATCGTCCCATCTTTTTCTGTTACAAACTGACCCGGCCCCCCATTGGGGAAGGGAAAATGTATGTGGCCCTGCTCTAGAAGCAGAAAGCTGCTTCACTGTGTTTTAGTTTGTTCCTAGTAGTCTACAAGCATAAAGAAAGCTGCTTCACTGTGGTTTTAGTTTGTTTCAGGCTGTCTGCCTCTAAAACAACTTTTGGAGTGATAATCAGAGAACGGTTGTAAGAAATCAATCACTCCAAGAGTTGTGGTAAATATGTGCAGGAGTTAAACAGTTAAACAGTTAAACATACTGGACCTGGTATGGATGTTGTAGATGCTGTAAGATGCCATGAAGGATTTACTGTAGACCTGAGAGAGAGAAGAGAGAGAGAGAAGAGAGAGAAGAGAGAGAGAGAGAGAGAGAAGAGAGAGAGAGAGAGAGAGAGAGAGAGAGACAGAGAGAGAGAGAGACAGAGAGACAGAGACAGAGACAGAGAGAGACAGAGAAGAGAGAGAGACAGAGACAGAGACAGAGAGAGACAGAGACAGAGAGAGAAAATAATTATTTTCAATAATCATTTGTTCACACTGTACATTGTGTTTTGTCTGTGTTTGCGTTAGCAGTGTAAAGGTGTTTTCATACCTGCTTGACATCGTAGGCGAACAGCACATATCTGAGATCTGGAGAGATGGAATATTTAACCACGCTGAAATTAACCTGGAGAGAGAGAGAGAGAGAGAGAGAGAGAGAGAGAGAGAGAGAGAGAGAGAGAGAGAGAGAGAGAGAGAGAGAGGGAGAGAGAGAGAGAGAGAGAGAGAGAGAGAGAGAGAGAGAGAGAGAGAGAGACAGAGAGAGAGAGAGAGAGAGAGAGACAGAGACAGAGAGAGAGACAGAGAGACAGACAGACAGACAGACAGACAGACAGACAGACAGACAGAGAGAGAGAGAGAGAGAGAGAGAGACAGAGAGAGAGAGAGAGAGACAGAGAGAGAGAGAGAGAGAGGGGGGGGGGGGGGGTTAGTTCACTCAGAGGAGTGGAGGAGGTATAACCTGACTCGGCCATCAGGGGGCAGCAGTGCGTTCCTTCTACTGCTCTCCATCTGGAAACACTGGGGCAGATCAAAATCTGGTCGGAGCTCTATGCCTCCGTACGCGGCTGCCAGAGGCAGGATCAACGTGAGACTGATGACATATTGAAGCTGTGCCACTGCTCTAATGTAAACAACAACCTAACAACACTACAATTACAAATTATTTTGGATATATCATATTTTTGTTCTGCTGTTGTCCCACATAGTTTCTGTTTGAGTGGAGGGGACTTGTGAACTACTACTACCGCAATCTGGCAGAGTCAGGTTAGAGGAGGTAAGTTTTAATCACAAGACGTTGCAGTGCATGGTGGGAGGTGTAGTTTTCTGTCTGTCTTACAAAGGTGACGTTGCGCAGAAGGATGTCTGTCTCATTGGTCAACATGTTGAACTTCAGGACATGACCGTCACGATTTCTGTAGACCACATAGGAGTCTATGGAGAGAGAGAGAGAGAGAGAGAGACAGAGAGAGACAGAGAGAGAGAGAGAGACAGAGACAGAGACAGAGAGAGAGAGAGAGAGAGAGAGAGAGAGAGAGAGAGGAGAGAGAGAGAGAGAGAGAGAGAGAGTCACGATTTCTGTAGACCACATAGGAGTCTATGGAGAGAGAGACAGACAGTGCATAAAGCATGCATAAAGCTAAAGGTCTGACTCAGAGAGTTTTCTGTTTTAAACCATAACAGTGGCCTTGTGGTTAGAGTGTCCGCCGTGGAACTGGGAGGCCAGGATTCGATTCCCGGTCGGGTCATACCAAAGACTCTAAAATGGGACCCAATGCCTCCCTGCTTGGCACTCAGCATCAAAGGGATGGATTGGGGGTCAAAATCAGCTACTGATTCCTGAGTGCGGCAAGCCGCAGCTCACCGCTCCTTGGAGCTCACCGCTCCAAGTGATGGGTCAAAAGCAGAGAACCAATTTCACTGCGGCAACGTAGTGACAAGTAATGCGACTTTGACTTTGTTTTCAATGATGAAATGCTGTTGGTTTAGTGGTGACACAGCTGTAGTTAGTTAGTAGCAGTTAGTGTTTCACATCATTTTAAAAGTAAGCACTTTGAAATATCTTGGGTTGTTTTGCATGCCATCATTTTTGGTGGGGCAGACTGGGCATTTAGGGGGGCATTGCTGATGGAGGGGACATGGACTGGTTGGAATAACGTGTTCCTTCCAACAAGGGAAACTCCCCCCTGTCAGGTGAAAAGAAGGCGGCTGCGACTCCTCATGCCTTGAAGGAAGCATGAGCCCAGTCTGCTGCCTCCCCAGGTTGGTGGAGGATGTATAGAGCCCAGGATCACATTAGGAATTGGCACTGGGTGAAAAAATGGGTTACAAAATAAAGTTTTAAAAAATCAATAACGTATGTATAACAGATAGTAGTGTACAATGGAGGAAATAATTATTTGATACCCTGATGATTTTATAATTATAAGTTTTCTTGGTTAGAATGAAATGAACACTGAAAAGGCGTCCTTCCCTCAGCCAGAGCACTGAAGATGGGCCGTGGCTGCGTCTTCTAGCCAATGACAACGGACCAAAACATACGGCCAATTAAGGCAACAAAGGAGTGACTCAAGAAGAAGCATATTAAGGAATGGTCTAACCCAGTTTTCAACAGGTGGTCCGGGGACCACCTGTGGTCCCTGAGAGGGTTCCAGGTAAATCTAGTATATCCCCAGCTAAGTTGGTTAACCAGATGTAACTCTTGAGAACGTAAAAATGAAACCAAATGGACCCTTGCGGGTCCATTTGGTTTCATTTTTACACTCTCAAGAGTTAAAATATTCATCATCTGAAATAGGCATTTTGGAATGTATGTTTTGCTTGTTTTGTTTCCCAAATCCAGCCTGGATGTGTGGACAAAAGCAAAATAAATCTTTAGATTTGGGGTCTGTGGGGATAAAATGTCCTCAAAATGGTGGTCTGTGGCTCAAATCCTGAATAAATGGTGGTCCCTGGGGATGAAAAAGGTTGAAAACCCCTTGTCTAGCCAGTCAGATCTTAATCCTATGGAAAGTCTATGGAGGGAGCTGAAGCTTCCAGTTGGAAAGCAACAGCCTCGAAACCTTCAGGATTTGGAGAAGATCTCTAAAGATGAGTGGACCAAAACCCCTCCGAGATGTGTGCAGACTTGGTGACCAACCAGCCTGTAGCCTCGGCACTCCACAATATTTGATGGAGAAATAATTGCCCAGCCCTGGTTTAGTGTTATACTCTCAGTTGATGATACCCAGGCTCAGGGGCGGATTGGCACATATTTTCCCACCGGGACAATTTTGCCTTTGCCAGGCCACCCTGGGGTGGGGGGGCAGCTGGTTAACCAGATGTAACTCTTTGAGAGCGTAAAAATGAAACCAAATGGACCCTTGCCAGGTCCATTTGGTTTCATTTTTACACCCTCAAGAGTTAAAATATTCATCATGTGAATTAGCCCAACTTAGTCTACACAACTAGAGAATGTAGAAGATTAATGGTCATTTTGATCTGTATGTTCCAGGCGAGCATCTAGCGCATTCTAGTGCATTTTGGAAGTGCCACTAGTGCATTTTGGATCTTGGCAGTTGGCAACACTGCCTCCAGCAGCGCCAGCACACTAGTTTGCCTGGCCTGGGCCTGGTGCCCTGGCCTGCCCAGGTGCCAAAAAAAAAAACTGTCCAGGCCACTAGGTAGCACAGGCCACCGGGAAAACTCCCTGTACTCCAGATGGCCAATCCGCCCCTGCCCAGGCTCAGTGGCGTTTCTAAGCAATTCGGAGCCTTTTTCCTGGAGCCCCCCCCCCCCCCCCCCCCCCCCCCCCCCCACCCCCCCCCCCCTCTCCTGTGACGTCATACCTATGTCAGGCACAGCAAAATGGCGCCCCCAAGGGTTAAAATTATGAGCTATTTTTTAAACTAAAGAACATGTGATCAGATCTGGTGCTGAAACTTCAAATGGCCTTTTCTCAGTTTTGCTATTTTGGGACACTCAGATTTAAATGCTCACAACTCCTACAAAAATGCTCCAATTTCCTTGAGTGATGCATCATATGAAAGCTTACAGTGTATACTTTAATAATCTGGAAAAACAGAAAATTGATCCTGGCCTACATGAGACACAAACGTACCAGGTGCTGTCACATGTTATATGTGTTTTAAATGTTCAATTCTAGTTATAGTGGACAAGTATAATGTATTATTTATCCATATGAGGCCTATTAGCCTGGGATGCTTTTAAAGCATGTCTGGTGGTCCCCCTGGTGCCCCTCCTCCTCTCATGGTGCCCTAGGCAACTGCCTAGTCTGCCTAATGCCAAAAACGCGCCTGCCAGGCTTTCATTTCGTCAAAACGTAAAGCCTGGACTGTTCTGTTATGCATGGTGGCTAGAAGTGGGAGGAGTCAGCCTTTCAGGGTGGGCGTGGCTCCAAATGATGTGACCTATCACGGCAGTGGAGGGGCGGTAGGTAGGGGGAGGGGCCGGGGATGACGACACGTTGGTTAGATCAAATCAGATCAGCACATCTGACGTCCAAAAACGGACGGCACTCCCCCTCTCCCCCACCCTCTCAGGCCAAAATCATTTCAGGATAGATCAGGCTAATGTATGAGTGACGTCATCTAATCTGTGAATGGAATGAATGAATGAATGAATGAATGGATGGATGGATGGATGGATGGATGGATGGATGGATGGATGGATGGATGAATGGATGAATGAATGAATGAATGAATGAATGAATGAATGAATGGATGAATCTTTATTTTTGTGTTTTGTCGACGAAGACCAATCCCTTACGGCAGGGGTTTTCAACCTTTTTGATACCAGGGCCCACTGTTTATTCAACATTTGAGCCACGGAGGACCACCATTTGATGGCATTTTCACACCAAAGACCTACAACTAAAGAATTCTTTTGGTTTTGTCCACAATTCCAGGCTGGATTTGGGAAACCAAAACAATGTAGAATTTTTAATTTAGCAGTGCTAATTCAGATGATGAATATTTTAACTCTTGAGAGTGTAAACATGAAACGTAAAAATGAAACCAAATGGACCCTTGTGGGTCCATTTGGTTTCATTTTTACACTCTCAAGAGTTACATCTGGTTAACCAACTTAGCTGGGGACCACCTGGAACCCTCTCAGGGACCACTGGTGGTCCCCGGACCACCTGTTGAAAACCCCTGACTTGCGGGATTATAAGACACCAAAAACATAATTCTAACAGTTCCACCGTTATTCTGCTAAGACAGATCAAGAGTTAAAAACAGAAATAAGTAGAAATAAAATGTACATCAGGTGTGTGTATGTGATGTAAGCTTTGGTTGTGTTGTTTAGTGTAAAGTTTTCATGTGTGTGTATATGATGTAAGCTTTGGTTGTGTTGTTTCATGTAAAGTTTTCAGGTGTGTGTATATGATGTATGCTTTGGTTGTGTTGTTTCGTGTAAGTTTTCAGGTGTGTGTATATGATGTATGCTTTGGTTGTGTTGTTTCATGTAAAGTTTTCATGTGTGTGTATATGATGTATGCTTTGGTTGTGTTGTTTCGTGTAAAGTTTTCATGTGTGTGTATATGATGTATGCTTTGGTTGTGTTGTTTAGTGTAAAGTTTTCATGTGTGTGTATATGATGTAAGCTTTGGTTGTGTTGTTTCGTGTAAAGTTTTCATGTGTGTGTATATGATGTAAGCTTTGGTTGTGTTGTTTAGTGTAATGTTTTCATGTGTGTGTATATGATGTAAGCTTTGGTTGTGTTGTTTCGTGTAAAGTTTCAGTCCCACAGACGTTTGGACAGAATGTGAGAACTACTATTGAAACGTAACTCTACACCGACCTGAAATATAAACACACAAACAAAACATTTTCAATATACTGTAGATACTGATGTTTCAAACAGGAAACCGAAGCCAAAACATCAGGGGAGAGGTGGACACGAGCACGCACACACGCACGCACACACGCACGCACACACGCACGCACACACGCACGCACGCACACACGCACGCACACGCACAAACACACACACACACACACACGCACACACACACACACACACACAGCTAAAGCTTTATCAGGTTCACACCAGAGCCATATTAAATTCAAGGCCAATGTCATCACACACGCGCACACACACACACACACACACACACACACAACACACACACCACACACACACACACACACACACACACGCTCACATTAAGTTGAACTCCTATTTTTGCACATTTAGGTCATGCAGGATGTGCAGGATTCCCTGATGACCCTCCTCCACCTCACCACTGTGTGACTGGTGGTCCCTGAGAGGGTTCCAGGTGGTCCCTGAGAGGGTTCCAGGTGGTCCCTGAGAGGGTTCCAGGTGGTCCCCAGCTAAGTTGGTTAACCAGATGTAACTCTTGAGAACGTAAAAAAAAATTACGCTCTCAAGAGTTAAAATATTCATCACGTGAATTCGTCCTAATCTACACAACTAGAAGATTAATGGTCATGGACAGAAGCAAAGGATTTTTTTTTGTTTAGAAACAGGGTAGCTAATCCAGTAGAAGTCATTTTACACTTGGCTTGAATGGTGAAAATGGCGGATCTACAAGATCACAACTTGTAGATTTTTAGTAGAAGTGTAAAACCAGCCATTAGGACATCATCAGGGCCGTACAAAATACATTTTAGTAGACTGAATCTACTGTACATTAAAAATATTATGCTATTTAGTTGACTAAAACCAGACTAACAATATTTAAACAAGACAAAAAACACCAGGTGGTAACCATGACAACAAACAAAACAAAAATAAAACAAAAAGGTTCATTCGTGGTGGACGTACCGTTGACCCATTTGGCCTCGGGGTCGTGAACTTTGAACTCTGGCTTGAAGAGGTCGTCAACGGTGAACTTGGTGTCGCTTCCTGCCTGGTTGTCCACTGAAGAAAGAACGAGAGCAAGAAAAACACTTTTATAACAATAAATGGATAAAATACACTCTGAGGCCCACCACACAGATAAAATACACTCTGAGCCCCCACCACACAGATAAAATACACTCTGAGCCCCCACCACACAGATAAAATACACTCTGAGCCCCCACCACACAGATAAAATACACTCTGAGCCCCACCACACAGATAAAATACACTCTGAGCCCCACCACACAGATAAAATACACTCTGAGCCCCCACCACACAGATAAATACACTCTGAGCCCCACCACATGGATAAAATACACTCTGAGCCCCCACCACACAGATAAAATACACTCTGAGCCCCCACACACACAGATAAAATACACTCTGAGCCCCCACCACACAGATAAAATACACTCTGAGCCCCCACCACATAGATAAAATACACTCTGAGCCCCACACACACAGATAAAATACACTCTGAGCCCCCACCACATAGATAAAATACACTCTGAGCCCCCACCACACAGATATACACTCTGAGCCCCACCACACAGATAAAATACACTCTGAGCCCCCACCACACAGATAAAATACACTCTGAGCCCCACACACACAGATAAAATACACTATGAGCCCCCACCACACAGATAAATATACACTATGAGCCCCACCACACAGATAAAATACACTCTGAGCCCCCACCACACAGATAAAATACACTCAGAGCCCCCCACCAAGATGGTTTACCTCAGGGGTTTTCAACAGGTTTCATATTTACACTCTCAAGAGTTAAAATATTCACCATCTGAATTAGCACTATTTAATTAAGAAGTTTAAGAAGTTTAAGAATTCTTTAGTTTTAGGTCTTAATTGGGGCTAAAATGTCCTCAAATGGTGGTCCTCCACGGTGGCTCAAATGCTGAATAAATGGTGGTCCCTGGTGTGAAAAAGGTTGAAAACCCTGCAATACAGATCAAAACGACCATTAATCTTCTACATTCTCTAGTTGTGTAGATTTGGGAATATTTTTACTCTTCATGTGAAAGCAAAGCAAAGCAAAGCAAAGCAAAGCAAAGCAAAGCAAAGCAAAGCAAAGCAAAGCAAAGCAAAGCAAAGCAAAGCAAAGCAAAACAAAACAAAACGAGGTTGTTACCTGGTGTAAGGCTGTATACCGAAGCTCGGGATTCGAACCACTCGCTCGCTAAGGTCGCCACGCGAACGAATATTAATGATCCCGAACCATTCACATTTATTTATTTATTTATTTAACTTTTCCCCCCATCTAGTAGATCTGCGACATTGAGGGGTCAGAAACTCGCTGTGAAACGCGCTGTTACTGCAGTTGGAAATGCATTGTTTTCACTGAAGGTGTCCCATTCTCAATAGAGGTTTATGTAGGCGATCCGCCATTAGACTGGCTCTAGGACGTGAACGGAGTTTGCGCAACTCCGTCTGTACTCTATAGAGCTGCACGCTGACTGGTTGGTTTTATGGTTATGGTATGGTATTTACCTAGCCAGCAGCAGGCTAGCCAGCAGCAGCAGGCACTTAAAACTATATATACAATAACACGTAGTCTAATCATGGCAAACAAATAATTAATCAAGCCTTTGGTAAGGTTGGTTTTATGGTTAACTGGCCAGCAGAAGCAGGCAGTTTAGACTATATATACAATAGACACGCAGTCTAATCTTAGCAAACAAATAATTAAACGAGCCGACGGACAGCATGTTTTGTGGCTGTTTCGTGGCTGTGTCGGATCGTCTCATCAGAAAGGAGAGAAAGGAGAGCGGTGTCATGACTGGTGTATTCACAGATGTCAATCACATCTCAGGGCAGTAGAAAACTTATCTACCGATGGCAACATCCACGATTTTAAGAGTTAGTAGACGCGCGCCGGGGGGGGGGGGGGGGGGGGGGGGGTCGCAGCATGCTGTTTTTTTTTTGCGAAGGTTCGAAGCTCAAATGAAATGAACAACTACACTTTGTAAACAAGACCAAATGAACAACTACACTTTGTAAACAAGACCAAATGAACAACTACACTTTGTAAACAAGACCAAATGAACAACTACACTTTGTAAACAAGACCAAATGAACAACTTCACTCACCAAATAAACACGACCACCAATAATATAAAACTTTAGAGGAACAACTTTACAGAAATGCCAGTCAGTTTTCACAACACTCCACTGGAGTCACTTCCTCGATAGTATTCAGTCTACCTATAGACCAATGACTATCTAATAAGGACAGGAAGCCAAGACACCTTGGGTTAGTCCACATTGGTTCATGGGAGGAAACAGACATGCTCAGTATAGACCAAGGACTATCTAATAAGGACAGGACGCCAAGACATGGCTTCCTGTCCTCATGGGAGGAAAGGGAAGGGCAAATGAAGCCCTAGTATACAGCACTAACCTGGTGTAAGCAGGATGACTGACATGGTGATCATGGAACACACTCCCAGGATGACCAATAGGGCGATGGCGATGCCTTTCCAGTTCCGCTGTGGAGCCCCGCCCCCAGCCGCCAGCTCCTGTGGAAGACAGGGAGAAAAACACTTAACCCTTTGTCTACCGGACGCGTTTCCCTGTTCTAAGCGTTATGGTTTTAACTGTTGAAAAATAGCAGATCAACAAGCTCATGTCGCGCCACCGAGTGGCGCGACATGAGCTTGTATCTCTGCTATTTTTTTTGAAAAATCGTGAAAATGTGGCAGAAATCTTCGAATGTATTATTTTTAGAATCAAACATTTTAGCTCAAATCTTTGCTTCTGGGGTGAATGAAGCATAGAAGTTTTTTTTTTTTTTTTTTTTTTTTTTTTTTTTTTTTTTTAGATGGGGGTCCGCAGCCAAATATAGATAATTCTGGTTGTAGTGTCCAAGCCCTATGCTGGAACACTGTGGTTAACTGAAGGCAAGGAGGTAGTTCAGACGTGTGATAAGGAACTGAAGTCAAGATGTTGTCTGTTTGAGTTAATTTATTATCACCGTTGTCCTATACTTCAGGATAATAAATAAACAGTCAAGTACTACACAATACATATCAAACACCACAGCTCGTAGAGCACAGTTGAAAACTGTGTGCCTCTGCCTATCAGCAACACCTGCTGCTTGATTGGGATGTGTTAAAGAGGTACTCCACCTTCAAAAAAAAATTTGGTCATTTTATGGTCTACTCAGCCTCAGGTGAACACACCAGACCGTTTAAGTTACTCCTTTCAGTATTTAGATATTTGATGTTCATTAATCTGCCAGACCCAAACCCATTATAACTTAAAACTCCATTTTAACCATGACAGATTATTCGAAAACAACCAATCTTTTTTCTGGTGACTGATATTGTCCTCCTCATACGTGAGAGGGCCGTGGAATTTCATTTACAGTTTTTATTTATTTTTAAAATATTGTTTTATTCATTTGGGTGGGCATTCCCAAATATGGAGGGGGCTACATTTTACAAAACAATATTTTCAAAATAAATGAAAACTGTAGATGCAATTCCACGGCCCTCTCACGTATTAGGAGGACAATATCAGTCACCAGAAAAAAGATGGGTTGTTTTCAAATAATCTGTCATGGTTAAAATGGAGTTTTAAGTTATAATGGGTTTGGGTCTGGCAGATTAATGAACATCAAATATCTAAATACTAGTCTGGTGGGATTTCAGAAAAAAGGCCTCCTATAAGAGGTTAGGGGCATTTGGGGGTAAAAGTGGGGAACCAGTCCATTTTACACAATTCAAGGGTGCTGAATCCGAAAAAAATGGTTCCCAAGCAAAATTTTGAGTCCTTACCCCCCAAATTCAAGATTTTGGGGGGTAACCAAAGGTTTTTCAGACATAACTTGAAATGCATTGATTTTACGCCCCATAAGTGTATTGAACGTTAATATAAAGTTGGGCATTACGGACGATTTGGTACCAAGTACATGTCTGTACCTCTTACGGTTCTTGAGATACAGCATTTAGGTACTTTCACAGATTGAGGAGAGCAGGACATCTGTAACACTGATTCTTAAGTCCACCAAATGGTGATACAGGCGTGAAAATTGGTACACACACTCCTCAAACCCAACTATTTCCAAAAGTACTGCGTGTCCTGCAAAATTCCAAGATGGCAGCCACCAAAATCCAAGATGTCCGTCCAAAAATGTGGTTTTTCATTAATAACTCAAAATATGAAGATTTTAAGCCCCATACATGTATTGAACGTTAATATAAAGTTGGGCATTACGGACATTTTGATACCAAGTACATGTCTGTATGTACTACGGTTCTTGAGTTACAACATATCGGTAGTGATGAGGAACCATAATGGTAACATTTTGGCACGTTTGACTCTTTTACTCAAAGATCCCTTTATCATCATGTCAACCATTTTCAGGAAACGGACCTACATCTGTCGCTATCATAAACCACTTCAAGTTTTTTAATTGATGAAACGGGTCGGGAGTTATTAAACCGAACGTGAATGCTGTTTTAGTGTTAAATTTGCTGCGTATATTTTGCAAAGATAAGCCACCCAGAAATGTCTGTCTGTGCATCATCACACTGAGTCTGTCCTTCACAATAAGAGTACATGTGAACCGGACACCCCAAGTGCAGCATGTGCCATATAGTAATGGTATAATATGCACGTGCAGTTCTGTAGTCGTTTAAATAATAAAAAGGATGCTTCTCAAACAGCATTTCGTTGCCGACAATCTCATCTGTGCAAGAACCCTTACATATGGTAATTAAGCATTAAAACACCCGCGGCTAATAGGCCAGTGCGTCTTGTATATGTACACAATTGATTTTTTCGCAAATTTGGCCGGTGCGGCCTATATTCAGGTGCGCTTTATACCCGGAAAGTACGGTAGTTATGACCGATGCCTCTTACGTTGA
Source organism: Benthosema pterotum (assembly GCA_039105355.1). Taxonomy (NCBI): domain Eukaryota; kingdom Metazoa; phylum Chordata; class Actinopteri; order Myctophiformes; family Myctophidae; genus Benthosema; species Benthosema pterotum. The sequence goes on along the minus strand of CM076970.1, from coordinate 57,381,418 downwards.
GCTACGTCTCTCTACAATCCCCATGATAACAGCAGCGTGCAGCGACCACATATTCCATTAACAGACCATAATAAGGGACGGACCAAACCGGAAACCGGAAGTGTGTGTCGCCAACTAACTTGTCCGTCGGGAAACATGGACCGAAATATGAAATATGACTTTTAGATGAAAATCGCAGGCACTGGCTACCTCAAAAAATATGAAAAAGGGCTGGCACTGGGTGTGTTAATGAACTGGTAGGGTGGAATCATAAAAATGACAGTTTAACAAACACTGTAGACTTTTTTTGAAAAAAAAAATCTTACTCTTCATATAACATTAATACATGATGATCATATTTTAAGGTAGAAAAAAAAAACATGGCATCCATCTTTAAGATGTGGAAGGGTTTGACGTAGTAGCTGACGTAACGTCAACCCTGACCAACCTGGAGCGTGCACGGATGGACAGGGGCTAAAACATACTCTCTACCATACTGCTAGAGACAACAATAATATTTACATTTTTGTTTTTAAATTGGTTTTATGTTTTTCACGAAGTCTTCCTTTAATTAGATCATCTCGAAGAAAAATCACATCTTTTTGATGCCTCTAGACCATACCTGGGCATCATGCGGCCCTTTGGCTGACTCTGACCGGCCTGTGAAAAGGTTTTAAACCAGTGGTCCGGGGACCACCAGTGGTCCTTGAGAGAGTTCCAGTTAAATATGAAAAGTTGTTTAACCAGATGTAACTCTTTGAGAGCGTAAAAATGAAACCAAATGGACCCTTGCGGGTCCATTTGGTTTCATTTTTACACTCTCAAGAGTTAAAATATTCATCATGTGAATTATCCCCAAGTCTACACAACTAGAGAATGTAAGAAAAAGAAAAAATGGGTGGGAAAATGGGTGGAATTCCCCTTTAAGAGTCCCCCCACTTCTAAAAGTCCCACTACAACACTGATTATAATTATTATAAAATAATCTAGTAGAACCTAAGCTAAGTAGAACCCTGACTGAGCATCTCATTACAGTAGGCCTAGAACCTGTAGCAAACAAACAACTAGACCAGTGGTTTTCAACTTTTTTGATGCCAGGGACCACCATCTTTTCAGAATTTGAGCCACGGACCACCATTTGATGACATTTTAGCCCCACAGACCCCAGAACTAAAGATTTATTTTGCTTCTTTTGTCCATCTTCTAGTTGTGTAGACTTGTGTAAACCAAATGGAACCGCAAGGGTCCATTTGGTTTCATTTTTACGTATCTGGTTAACCACCTTAGCTGGGGACCACCTGGAACCTTCTCAGGGACCACTGGTGGTCCCCGGACCACCTGTTGAAAACCAATGAACTAGACTATACTTTTAGATCAAATGAACTACAAACAACACCAAATAAACAGATACACTTTGTAAACAAGACCAAATGAACAACTACACTTTGTAAACAAGACCAAATGAACAACTACACTTTGTAAACAAGACCAAATGAACAACTACACTCACCAAATAAACACGACCACCAATAATATAAAACTTTAGAGGACCAACTTTACAGAAATGCCAGTCAGTTTTCACAACACTCCACTGGAGTCACTTCCTGGATAGTATTCAGTCTACCTAAAGACCACCAAGATGCACTACGCCCTCTAGTGTACAGGATGTTCTACAACAGGGGTCACCAAACTACGGCCCCCGGGCCGGACCCGGCCCGCCGCCACAAATTACCCGGCCCCTGAACAATTCCCGACGCACCCACCCACCCACATTATTCCCCCGCGCAGCGCACATGGCAAACCTCTGGAACCCTCTCAGGGACCACCTGTTGAAAACCCCTGTGTTACCTGTAAAAATCCATAGATTGGCTGTTGCACCGTTGTATAAGCTGCAGGGTCAAAAGCATGTGAAAAAAGTAGCGGCTTATAGTCCGGAAATTACGGTAACCAGGGGCGGATTGGCCATCTGGAGTACAGGGAGTTTTCCCGGTGGCCTGCGGCGCCACCTAGTGGCCTGGACAAGATCCAAAATGCACTAGAATGTGCTAGATGCTCGCCTGGAACATACAGATCAAAATGACCATTAATCTTCTACATTCTCTAGTTGTGTAGACTAAGTTGGGCTAATTCACATGATGAATACTTTAACTCTTGAGGGTGTACAAATGGACCCGCAAGGGTCCATTTGGTTTCATTTTTACGCTCTCAAAGAGTTACATCTGGTTAACCAGCACCCCCCCCCCCCCCCCCCCCCCCCCCCAGGGTGGCCTGGCAAAGGCAAAATTGTCCCGGTGGGAAAATATGTGCCAATCCGCCCCTGACGGTAATATTAACCAAAACTAGGCAGGACTTCATGTTGAAATCTGATCCTCCGTTTGGCCTGCTGCCATAACCCAGCCTGCATCAGATCTGAACCACATCCAGATCTGGAATCTGATTGGATTAACTGAGTCATGTGACCTTGGTATCTGAGCTCCAATCCAGACAGAGCATATAGAGGTCGCAGTGGTCTTTAAAGGGGAAATCCACCCATTTTCAACATTCTAATAGAGGTGTTTTTCAACCTTTTTGACACCAGGGACCACCATTTATTCGGCATTTGAGCCACGGACCACCATTTGATTACATTTTCACCCCAAAGAACTAAAACTAAAGGATTCTTTTGGTTTTGTTCACAATTCCAGGCTGGATTTTGCCAACAAAACAGGTGTAAACTTCTTAAATAAGTGGTGCTAATTCAGATGATGAATATTTTAACTCTTGAGAGTGTAAAAATGAAACCAAATGGACCCGCAAGGGTCCATTTGGTCCAACACAGATCACTGGAGTTCTTTAAAGAGTGGATGCTGTGATTTTTGTATTTTTCCAATTTTGTACATGTTTAAGAGGTGACAGTATGTAAATAGACCCCTTGGTGTGTTTTTATGTGCAATGATGTCTTCCTTTGTATTTAGGGTTTCTTCCTGGGGGCTGAACCTTTCCAGTCAAACGTGGCTGGAAAGGTTACTTAATGAATACTTAATGAACTGGTAGGGTGGAATCATAAAAATGACAGTTTAACAAACACTCGTCGTATCGTAAAAATCGTATTTTTCATATTAACATTAATAACATTAATACCTGATGATCATGTTTTAGGGTAGACAGAGGCAACGCTAGTGTGTACAAACAAACACTGTGTTTGTAAACACATTTGTTTGAAAGAATTTAACTCCGCACCTTCAGTCTATTTCAACCAGTTGTCCGGGGACCACCAGTGGTCCTTGAGAGGGCTCCAAGTGGTTAACCAGATGTTACTCTGAAATATCCATCATCTGAATTAGCACCACTTAATTAAGTGTCTAAATGACTATAGAGAATGTAAAAGATTAATGGTCATTTTGATCTGTATGTTGGACTGTTTGGTTTGTGGAAAAGCCTCCAGCCTGCATGGTATTGTGGACCAAATAAATTAGTTTTGGGTCCTTTGGGGTGAAGATGTGGTAAAATGGTGGTCCGTGGCTCAAATGCTGAATAAATATAGTCTAAGGTTATGCTGGGATATCAAAAAGGTTGAAAACAACTGAACTAAAGGAGTTCTGGGTTGAAATTCTCCTTCAAAACAGACCTGAAAAATATGCAGCTTTACT
>CM076970.1:57362810-57372810 GCA_039105355.1 Benthosema pterotum | reverse complement strand
TGTACAACAAGGCCACTGTTTTAAAGCATCGTACAGTAACAACTAGTCTGTAATATTTATGTTGTCCAAATACTTTAATAATGGGATTTAAGATCATTAAAGCTGGGCTGTTGCCTAAGTCCCCCTTCTCAATAGGAGTCCATGTAGAAGAGCGGCCGTTAGACTGGCATTAGTTTTTGAAACTGTCTATACTCTAGACAGACTATGCTCACAGTTAGCCTCGCGAGCTAGCACTGACAACAGTTATCCAGCAGCGTGATCTCTGGTCTACGTCGGCTGTCGCTAATACATGCTGTGAATAGCAGCTCGCAATGAGCTCAATTTTTTTTTTAGTAGCTGCTTTCACCGGTGGGTAGGGGATGAATTTGTGTAGCCCAGTGGTTTTCAACAGGTGGTCCGGGGACCACCAGTGGTCCTTGAGAGGGTTCCAGGTGGTCCCCAGCTAAGTTGGTTAACCAGATGTAACTCTTGAGAACGTAAAAATGCTTGACGTATTTTGCTCTGCTGTAAAAATAGCGGCCGATGTGTGCATGTTCAAGAAGTTCCGTACAACAAACTAATGGTGCTGACTAAAACCCTTTTGAGAAGATGGCTAAAAAGGACAAGGAGTATCATACTTTTCAGCAGGAATGGTTCTGCAGTGTGTCTAATATGCAATAATATAGCAATACTCATCATTGATTAGCAACAGCATAACAATGTTATTAAAATACCTCAGACTTATTGTAATTTAAAGGTGTTGAAATTACATAAAATGCACAAATTTACTTTACTTTTAGGTTTTAAAAAATTGTATGGCTCTCACAGAATTTCATTTAAAATATGTGGTGTTCATGGCTCTATCAGCCAAAAAGGTTCCCGACCCCTGATCTAGTTTCAGAAACAAGAATCTTGCGCCTGCAGAAACTAGAATCTATCGTCAGAAACTAGAATCTAGCACCAGAAACTAGAATCTAGCACCAGAAACTAGAATCTAGTGTCAGGAACTAAAATAAGTAGGTCGGGAATGGCTTAGCACACAACATGTAACAACTATAATCTAGCGTCAGAAACTAGAATCTACCGTCAGAAACTAGAATCTAGCGTCAGAAACTAGAATCTAGCGTCAGAAACTAGAATCTAGCATCAGAAACTAGAATCTACCGTCAAAAACTAAGATCTAATGTCAGGACAAAATCGGTTAATGTTGATTCATGAACGGTCTAAATATGAACAAAGTTGGAATGATTGCAGAGAGAGCAAGTGCAATTAGCAGTATCATTAGCCACCGCAAAACAGCCAGGAGGGTTTTATGTGGCAAACCAGCAGAAAGCTTTCAAATCTGATAGAGGTGTTTGCGTTTTCTGACATGATCACTATCTATGAGAGTTGAAGTCTCCCTCCGCCGTGAATTAGTTTGATGGTTTCCGGCTTCAAAGTCAAACTGCTGCGACAGTTGGCAACGGTCCACGGGACAGGTTAGGTTTAGGCATAGGTTTTACTGAGGTTATGCTTAGCCTTAGGGATTAGGCTTAGGTTCCGTAGTTAAGGTTAGGTTTAGGCATAGGACGATGGATTTACAGCACCATTCCAAAAAATTAGAATATCATGGAAAAGTTGGTTTATTTCCTATTCTATTCAAAACCCCGAACATTCAGTAATTATAGATTCAGTGCTCATATTGGAAAGGATTTCAAGTATTTATTTGTTTATTTTTACACAAGTTTGGCTTCCAGCTCATAAAACCCACCAAATCAGGATTTCAAAAAATAGAATATTTTCTGAAACTACAAAAAAAAAAAAAAAAAAAGTTTTAAACAAGAAATGTTGACTATCTGAAAAGTATTTTAATGTATGCAGTTACTACTGAGGTGATCAACCTGTGGCACTGTTTTGCTTCAATAAGAGCCATAAATGAATTTGTATTGTTCAGTCTTGTCTCACACCTTCCTCTTGACAAATGCACCCATATTTTTAGAGTACCTTGTGCTTCGGTATGTTGACAAGCTTCATGGAGATTCTAATTCATGGAAAAACAGAACTAAAAACTGCATGCACATGTATAAGGCTATATTATGGATGAATTCATGGGTCTTACCTGTGAAGATGAGCGGGAGTATGAGGTTAACCAACACCATAACGTGTGTTTGTGGAGAGAGACAGAGAGAGAGAGAGAGAGAGAGAGAGAGAGAGGAGAGAGAGAGAGAGAGAGAGAGAGAGAGAGAGAGAGAGAGAGAGAGAGAGAGACAGAGACAGAGACAGAGACAGAGACAGAGACAGAGAGAGAGAGAGAGAGAGAGAGAGAGAGAGAGAGAGAGAGAGAGAAGAGAGAGAGAGAGAGAGAGAGAGAGACAGAGACAGAGACAGAGACAGAGAGAGAGAGAGAGAGAGAGAGAGAGAGAGAGAGAGAGAGAGAGAGAGAGAGAGACAGAGAGAGAGAGAGAGAGAGAGACAGAGAGAGAGAGATGTCCTTCTCCTTTGAGCTCCAACTGTTGTTCCTCCAAACAGGGACGTTCCTACATTTCTGTCCTGCATAGAAGAGTGAAGAGGAAAAAGGCACAATTAGTGTTTTGAGTGGTAATGTCAGGAGAAATCACTTGTTCCTTAATGGACACTATGATAGTAACTCATTAAGTTTGCATGATGGATATTGCAATTTGAGGTTTTCTCATAAATGGAGCGCTCACACACCACACACACACAACATGTTAACTGCACACACCAGTTGCAATGCATTATGAACGTTAACTTTACAATTGCAGCCATACTATAGAGATGCGCAGTGACGTCACCGCCCCTGTTCCGGAAGTCTTTTCCCCATTCATTTTTCTCATAGACTTTTCGAAAATAATTTATATCAAGACGATTACGCCGTGGACACAGCCAACTCAGGTCGTGACAAATCATGACAACAAACACAATATCATTAAATAATATATAATTAGGAAGAAGTAGAAAACGGCATGATACAAGACTTTTTGTTTCGTTTTTTCATCTTAGAAATTATTTTACTGTCCCAAAAGTTTGTGTGTGTCATCATGATTCGTCACGACTCGAGTTGGCTTTGTCCACGGTGTAATCGTCTTGATATAAATTATTTTCAAAAAGTCTATGAGAAAAATGAATTGGGAAAAGACTTCCGGAACCGGGGCGGTGACGTCACTGCGCATCTCTATTCTCTGATGCTGATAGTTCTTTTTTAATTTAATTTTTACCCCCACGATTTTGAAACTCATTTTTCTCCCAGTGGCAGATCCTAGTGTGATCCTGGGCTCTACACACCCTCCACAAACCCTCAAGTCACACTCAAGAGTCCAAGCACACGCACGCACGCACGCACGCACACACACACACACACACCCACCCCCACACACCCAACTTTCCATTATTTAGCCTGAGGACCACCTGGAACCCTCTCAGGGACCATTGGTGGTCCCCGGACCACCTGTTAAACCCATGTTCAATAGTGATGCCCCCCCCCTCCTGACTGGGATTAAACATACCTTAATAGTCCATTGTTTGATATGGTCATCAGCTGTTTGCGCTCAGACATCCATTCAATCCATTTATTTCAACTCCCAATATCATTTTAGTCCAAACAGCAAACATCTTCCACAGCCCAGAGCAGGTCACATGTCACTCTATGGCCGCTTTTACATGCACAGAATCTATTCGGAATGAAAATGGACCAGATGTCCCTCTTTGCGTGGGACAGTCCCTCATTACCAAGACTGAACAGGCGTCAGTGTTCAAATGAAATAATTAAGGCTGTTGAAAATAGTTAATTAATGGGATTAAATTAATTTTGTTGATTAATCTGATTTAAAAAATTAACTCAATTAACTCATGTGCACACTGACTCAACCCACTGAGCATTTTCTCATTGAAAGAAATGAGTAGAGCACGGTTTTACGGAGACACATAGCTGTGTGTTTCCCTGTAACCAGAGCCATAGATTATAGCTGGAGGATCTACAAGCATTGAGGGCTTGTAGATCACCTATTTTGATAAATATTTGAAAGATAAATAGTTATTTTTTTTCTTTTTTAAATGTTGAAATCCTGTACACGAAAACATGCACATTTTGGACATAGTTCGAATGGTGATTAATCATGATTAAATTAATTTTGAAGCTGTGATTAATTTGATTAAAAGTTTTAATCGTTCAACAGCCCTAGAAATAATATATGTATTTACACACATCAATATGACATCAAGATATTAATAATTTGCACGTTCCCCCACTCGTCCCACACATGCAATTATTCTTCTGTCCCTCAAATGAACAGTTTGGATCTGGTCACTCCAAATCTAAGCTGAATAGATCCGAATAGATTCTGTGCATGTAAAAGTACCCTATGAGGCAGCCATGACAGTCACTCAGAGAATGGATGGAACACATCCTGTGTGCTGATATAACACGTCCCCTTCCAGTGGGAAACATGGCTCTTTAAAATATGAGTTCCACAAAACACTGGCTGCAGCTAACTACCATTATTAAAAAAATAATAATAATACTGGCAGATATTCTGGATTCTTGGAACCCATTGGTGCCATCACAAAACCAGCTGCCATTTATAAGTGCGGCTTTGTTCCACTCATATGGAAAGAAAACATTATGCAAACTCTTAAAAGTGACACCTTTCATACAAGCACTTTACAAAAAAAAAAAAAAAAAAAAAAACACTAGGCCTATGGATCTTCTCTGTGTTGTAGGTCATATATTTCTTATAAATTACAAAATTATATATGTTTAGACATGCTTCACCTTACAAAGAAATGGATCTTATATTAACTGCATTCTCTGATATGAGGATTGTATGAAAGGTTGTCACTTTCAAGAGTTTGCATATAAAGTTTTTTTTTCCCCCCATATGGACAGTTCTGAACCATTTAACTTTCAGGATGATTCTGAACCAGTTTAGACTGACCTCAGTCTGAATTGTCATTTCGTTCCACTTCATTATTCAGACTGAAGTCCCTCTCTACCACAGCAGTTTCTAGGATGTTTCACTTCATTATTCAGACTGAAGTCCCTCTCTACCACAGCAGTTTCTAGGATGTTTCACTTCATTATTCAGACTGAAGTCCCTCTCTACCACAGCAGTTTCTAGGATGTTTCACTTCATTATTCAGACTGAAGTCCCTCTCTACCACAGCAGTTTCTAGGATGTTTCACTTCATTATTCAGACTGAAGTCCCTCTCTACCACAGCAGTTTCTAGGATGTTTCACTTCATTATTCAGACTGAAGTCCCTCTCTACCACAGCAGTTTCTAGGATGTTTCACTTCATTATTCAGACTGAAGTCCCTCTCTACCACAGCAGTTTCTAGGATGTTTCACTTCATTATTCAGACTGAAGTCCATCTCTACCACAGCAGTTTCTAGGATGTTTCACTTCATTATTCAGACTGAAGTCCCTCTCTACCACAGCAGTTTCTAGGATGTTTCACTTCATTATTCAGACTGAAGTCCCTCTAGTCTCTACCACAGCAGTTTCTAGGATGTTTCACTTCATTATTCAGACTGAAGTCCCTCTCTACCACAGCAGTTTCTAGGATGTTTCACTTCATTATTCAGACTGAAGTCCCTCTCTACCACAGCAGTTTCTAGGATGTTTCACTTCATTATTCAGACTGAAGTCCCTCTCTACCACAGCAGGTTATAGGATGTTTCACTTAATTATTCAGACTGAAGTCTCTCTCTACTACAGCAGTTTCTAGGATGTTTCACTTCATTATTCAGACTGAAGTCCCTCTCTACCACAGCAGTTTCTAGGATGTTTCACTTCATTATTCAGACTGAAGTCCCTCTCTACCACAGCAGGTTATAGGATGTTTCACTTCATTATTCAGACTGAAGTCCCTCTCTACCACAGCAGTTTCTAGGATGTTTCACTTCATTATTCAGACTGAAGTCCCTCTCTACCACAGCAGTTTCTAGGATGTTTCACTTCATTATTCAGACTGAAGTCCCTCTCTACTAGTGTTGTAGTTCTCGAGACATTGTCTCGTCTCGAGACCAGTCTCAAGACAAATTTTCATTGTCTCGGTCTTGTTTTTGTCTCGCTTTGTTTTGTCTTGGTCTTGTCTCGACCTCGGAGCCATTGTCTCGAGTCTCAATCGCCAACAAGACCTCTTGAGACAAGACAATGCAAAGGAAAAGTTCTATTCATTGTGCGGAGCGAGGACCCATTCATAAAGACAACTGCAGGCACAAATAGCAATATACTTTTTTTCTTCTGTAAAGAAGAAAAAAAGTAATTTTAAAATTTTAGCAGAGGAGCTAATAAAAGTTCCCCAGGTGGAGAGTGAATTCTCCTCCAATCAGGATGGAGCAGCAGGTTCACATAGTGTAGCTACTCTTGGGCGCCCCTAGTGCACCAGGCTGGTACTACACCATGAATTTCAAATCATCTTACCCTACCTTTAAGGCACAATTCATCTTGTTGTGTGTAATGTGGAAGCACTTCTACATTAATGGACATTATGATCGTCATTCTCATTAAGTTTGCATGATGGAAATTGAGTTTCTCTCAATCATAAAAGGATCTCTCTCACACCACATGGCATGTTAACTGCAACACCAACGGAACCAGTTTCAATGCATTACCACCATTAACTTGCCAATTGCAGCTATAATACCATACTCTGATGATGCTAATGGGTGTAATTTGTTGTTGGTCCTCACTCCTAAACATCACACGTAATGCCCATTTCTACCTAAAGGACTTTGCTTCTAGTACCATTTCCGCTCTAGATTCTTGGAACATCTGTGCTTCACGAAACCAGCCATTTTTGACTGACTGACTTTAAACAATGACTCTGATTGACCTGAACGGAGAAGAGCATTCATTAGTATCATTAACACGCAGTGATGGGCAGTAGCTTGTTACAAGTAGCTAAGCTACATAGCTTAACTACATTTTCCCATAACTTGTAGTGTAGCTTACTACATTTGTTCTGGGAATAGCTTGTAGTGAAGCTACACTACATTTTCGAGTAGCTTGTAGTAAAGCTACACTACTTATTTTGAGTAACAAGGATTGTAGCTTACTACATTTTCCCACACACATTTTCAAATTCCGCCCATTTTAATGGGTAGAAAACCTAAAATATACATCCCTCTAATATGCATAATACACATTTATTGATATTATTTTATTATTATGCTTATTATTTAGAAAGTTGTACATTAAGTTGAGATATATATTTTTATATATGTCGTGTTGATGTAGCAAGCTACATCAAGCTACTTTTGTCATGTAGCTTGTAGTGTATCTTGCTACAATTTACTAGGGATAGCTTGTTGTGTAGCTTAGCTGCATTCTTTCAAGAGTAACAAGTAGTGTAGGTTACTACATTTTCCCAGTAACTTGCCCATCATTAACACGTTATTAAAGGAAGTCAAAGATGGGTGTTTGATTGTTTTACGTTATTTTGTTTCTTAGGGGTTTTATAGCTATGGGAGGGGGCATTCGAACATGGCCCTAAATACATTTCAGTCCTTCCACGATAGCGGTACGATTTGCAGTCCCTCTGACCATTTCATCTGTATTTTATTGAGTCACTAAAAACTATTTTGAAACGATTTAACTAATTGAAATGTTCCCTTTAATATTGTGTAAACATTACATGGATTTTATCTTCTTATCAGAAATGATCTCGCTTTCTTTCAGTAGACTCATATTGTCATTTTTTTTCCATATCCCCAGTGGCCTCCGATGAAAGTGGACTTGACAAAAATCCCTAAATTATGCCATTCACTCTCTCTCTCACACACACACACACACACACACACACACACACACACACACGATTAGTTTAGTTTTGAATAAATAGATGATTAATCATTTAAATAGCTCTGTCCTATACCCGTTGTGTAATATATGATCTGGAAATTATGTATAGATCACATTGATTGGGAGGGAATTGTTGAAATGAACCCTAACGGGTTCATTTGGTTCATTTGTACACTCTCTGGAAAGATGTTGAAAATGGGTGGAGTTCCCCCTTTAAACCACCAAAAAATGCAGTCTGAGAGTACATCATATACTACTAATTAACTCATGATTCCTTCTATGCATGAGGAGTCAAAGCTGCTTCTGCACATGTACTGTATGTGGAGAGGAACAACACGTGTGTGTGTGTGTGTGTGTGTGTGTGTGTGTGTGTGTGTGTGTGTGTGTGTGTGTGTGTGTGTGTGTGTGTGTGTGTGTGTGTGTGTGTGTGTGTGTGTGTGTATCCATGCATGCATACATGCGTGTCACAGAGCACATGTATGCCCAGCCCTCAGGGCTCTGAGTCTCTACAGCGTTGTGTTTCCTGACAAAGACTTGGCATTGAAGAGTGAATTATTAAATTACATACAGTACAGTACGCCAGTGGTTTTCAACCTTTTTCATACCAGGGCCCACCATTTATTCAGCATTTGAGCCACTGGAGGACCACCATTTGATGACATTTTAGCCCCACAGACCCCAAAACTAAAGATTTATTTTGCTTTTGTCCATGACCATTAATCTTCTAGTTGTGTAGTTTGTTGGACTAATTCAGATATGGATATTTGAACTCTTGAGAGTGTAAAAATGAAACCCATTTGGTTTCATTTTTACGCTCTCAAGAGTTACATCTGGTTAACCGACTTAGCTGGGGACCACCTGGAACCCTCTCAAGGACCACTGGTGGTCCCCGGACCACCTGTTGAAAACCCCTAATACTGCACAGTTAGCAGGGCCGGATTTAGCCAACCCAACTAGGGTGGGCTGGGAGAAAGGCAGGGTGTATGGGCAACTCCTAAGTTTTTCATATGAAGCTGTGGTTTTCAATATTTTTAACACCAGGGCCCACTATTTATTCAAAATTTGGGCCACGGAGGACCACCATTTGATGACATTTTAGTCCCACAGACCCCAAAACTAAAGATTTATTTTGCTTTTTTGTCCACAATTCCAGGCTGGATTTGGGGAAACCAAACAGTCCAACATACAGATCAAAATGAACCTTAATCTTCTACATTCTCTAGTTGTGTAGACTTGGGATAATTCATATGATGAATATTTTAATTCTCAAAAGGGTTACGTCTGGTTAACCAACTTTACACCATTTAGCCTGGGGACACATAACATGTGTAATATTATCACTAATACGATGCTACATCCTAACAGGGGTTTTCAACAGGTGGTCCGGGGACCACCAGTGGTCCCTGAGAGGGTTCCAGGTGGTCCCCAGGCTAAATGATGGAAAGTTGGGTAACCAGAGGTAACTCTTGAGAGTGTAAAAATGAAACCAAATGGACCCTGGCGGGTCCATTTGGTTTCATTTTTACACTCTCAAGAGTTAAAATAATCACCATTTGAATCAGCCTAACCCTAACCACTTAATTAAGACGTCTGCACTGTTTTGTTTGCAAAATCCGGCCTGGAATTGTGGACAAAACCAAAAGAATTCTTTAGTTTTACATCTTTGGGGTGAAAATGTCATCAACTGGTGGTCCGTGGCTCAAATGCTGAATACATGGTGGTCCCTGGGTTCAAAAAGGTTGAAAACCCCTGATTTATATAATTTATATAATATCATCATATCACACTACACCACACACACACACACACACACACACACACACACACACACACAGAAAGTAATGTTTTGTGCAGTAAATCTGGTGTAAATATGACCTGATTTTCTCCATTCAGTATTTAGACTATAATTTCAATAACCCTAAACCTTTATTTTATCTATAGCATTAATTCAATATTTCACATACTGAAGTTTACCAAGCAGGGCGGATCTAGGCATGGGCATGGGGGGGGGGGGGGGGGGGGGGGGGGGGGGGGGGGGCAGTCTGCCCACGAAACATGATGGCATGCAAAACAACCCAAGATATTTCAAATTAAAGTGCTTCTATTTAAAATTTACTACTGCTACTAACTAACTACAGCTGTGTCACCACTAAACCAACAGCATTTCATCATTGAAAACAGAAAACTCTCTGAGTCAGACCTTTAGCTTTATGCATGCT
>CM076970.1:57335310-57357810 GCA_039105355.1 Benthosema pterotum | reverse complement strand
CGCACACGCAGGCATGCACGCTGTGCAACCCGCGCGAGAGAATGCACGCACGCAGCGCGAATGCACACATGCACTACACGCATCGGCTGAACCTGGGTCAGTTATTAGGAAACAAATCACCGCTTCGTCGGGTGTTATCCCTTACTTGATAACTAGTGCTGTGTCATGTTAAATAACCAGTCTATACCAAAACATAACTTAATAACTAGTGCTGTGTCATGTTGAATACCAGTCTATACCAAAACATAACTTAATAACTAGTGCTGTGTCATGTTGAATAACCAGTCTATACCAAAACATAACTTAATAACTAGTGCTGTGTCATGTTGAATACCAGTCTATACCAAAACATAACTTAATAACTAGTGCTGTGTCATGTTGAATAACCAGTCTATACTCTATACCAAATCATAACTAACATCAGAAGCATCCAGTGTTACATAACATCTGCAGCCCGGCTGCTGGTTGGGTTATAAATAGAGGTGATGTGAACTCACTGAGAAGCTTTCTGCTAACGCTGCACTTTTTATTTATTCACCACCAGAAAAAAAAACTTAATTATTTAAACAAGGCCGTGTGTGCTGCGTCCGTCTGTCCCTACAGACAGACAGGCAGGCAGGCAGGCAGGCAGGCAGGCAGGCAGGCAGGCAGGCAGGCAGGCAGGCAGGCAGGCAGGCAGGCAGGCAGGCAGACAGACAGACAGACAGACAGACAGACAGACAGACAGACAGACAGACAGACAGACAGACAGACAGACAGACAGACAGGCAGGCAGGCAGGCAGGCAGGCAGGCAGGCAGGCAGGCAGACAGACAGGCAGGCAGACAGACAGGCAGGCAGGCAGACAGACAGGCAGACAGACAGACAGACAGACAGACAGACAGACAGACAGACAGACAGACAGACAGACAGACAGACAGACAGGCAGACAGACAGGCAGACAGGCAGACAGACAGACAGACAGACAGGGAGGCAGGCAGACAGACAGACAGGCAGGCAGGCAGGCAGGCAGGCAGGCAGGCAGGCAGGCAGGCAGGCAGGCAGACAGACAGACAGACAGACAGACAGACAGACAGACAGACAGACAGAGCCTGAAGCACAGAACCATCTGTCACACCACTGAGGTCACGCAGAGATGTGTGTTTTAAGCATTTTGAACACTGAACAGCTTGTGAACTGCATTTTTAATGTTAGGAAAGCTTGTAGTCAAGACCCCCTATAGTTCCACACTCACTCCAGAGGACCGCTATAGTTCCACACTCACTCCAGAGGACCGCTATAGTTCCACACTCACTCCAGAGGACCGCTATAGTTCCACACTCACTCCAGAGGACCGCTATAGTTCCACACTCACTCCAGAGGACCGCTATAGTTCCACACTCACTCCAGAGTACCGCTATAGTTCCACACTCACTCCAGAGGACCGCTATAGTTCCACACTCACTCCAGAGGGCCGCTATAGTTCCACACTCACTCCAGAGGGCCGCTATAGTTCCACACTCACTCCAGAGGACCGCTATAGTTCCACACTCACTCCAGAGGGCCGCTATAGTTCCACACTCACTCCAGAGGACCGCTATAGTTCCACACTCACTCCAGAGGACCGCTATAGTTCCACACTCACTCCAGAGGACCGCTATAGTTCCACACTCACTCCAGAGGACCGCTATAGTTCCACACTCACTCCAGAGGACCGCTAAACCTCCACCACACCAGAAAAGCTCCACTGGATTAATTAGCTCTCTTAATTATAGCAGAGAACTGCCCCTTTGCCCCACTGGGGCAGCAGTATGTGATAACACTGAGGGTCACTGGATGATAATTACCTGCAAACCTCACTGGACATTTCACACCTCATAAAGGACTCAGTGGCGGCCGGTGAATAGGGGCGCATGTGCGCCGCACCACCATGCAATAGCCTACCTCATGAATGACGGAGAAATGAAATCTGCAGCTTGTCATTTTCTTTAAATGAGCAGTCCATCATGGCAAATTGTATATAATATAAGTAACTAAAGCCCACTCTAACCACAAAGTGATTAAAAGTTGTAATATACTGCCATGAAATGTCAAAAGTTGTTTACGTTGTACAACGTTGCTGATAGGTTACTGAGTCTCACGTGTTGGTTCGCATTCGTCTTTAGGCATTGAGCTCTGCACTGAAGGGCAATGCATTGCGGTCCTATTGACTTCAATGCAAACGGTAGGAGCGATTCCGGTCGCAAAACGTGCGCGACCAAACCACTTGAGGGCAGCACACAACACAGTTTTACATAGAGTTGAACACAACTCCACCACAGACATGAATGAAGAGACACAGAGCCAGGTAAAGGGAGGAATATACAGTAGTTGAATTAATTTTGATAATGGAATAACAAGACAATTAAAGATTTTATAAGATAACTATAAAGCAATGCAGAAAACACCAATTGAAAGCAGCTAAAGAGCTGGAACCAGATAAATGTAATCATCACATAAAAATCCAAGGACAGAGGAAGAGAGTATCCTACACCAGTAGCCTACCCAGGAGGTCCAGGACCTTTTCAAAGAGTGGTAAAGATTGGCTGACAGCATCCATTCACACCAACTCATTGTTTTGCTTCCATTGAATGTGATGATATTATTATATTATCATCATTATTATTATTATGATTTTTTTTATAGCGCCCCCCCTAAAGAAAAAGTCACCAGCCGCCACTGATAAAGGACTCAATGTGCTTAACCCATTGTAGACTATCCCGATTCTAAAAATGTCTTTGAAATCCTAACCTAAGTGTACTGGAAAACTTCAAATTATTGTGTAACACCATCAAATTTTTGACACTGTTTGATACTGTACATTCTGTACAGAACGCATATTGGTGTTCCCGTCAACTAGGGTAAAACTACACTAGGGGTTCCCGCCTACTATGGGTTAAATGAAAAAGAAATAATGATGTCATCAATGCATCAATGCTTTGTATAATTCCTGCCCTACTTCAGTCTAAAGTTCATAATTTACATTTACACTTTGTTTATGTCCAACATTGTTGATTTTCCTAATTTAAAGCAGCCTGGTTGTATCTAGCATCAGTATTCTAATGACTCTACTCTAAAACATCCTGCGTATCAGCGCCCCCACCACCTCAGGTACATTGTGGTAGAGTTTAGTTTAGCGTTTATATATAGCCCCTTGAGATGCAGCATCTCGTTTTAGAGGGGGTCCCAAAAGGGAGAACAGTACATGGAGTACAAGTAGACAGTTTGACAATACAGACAGTACACAACAGACAGATAAGGACAGTTACAAATACAGTTGCTTGCCCTCCCCACCCCACCCCACCCGCCTCCCCGTCCCCAACTCTCTCTGGACAATAAGAGAAAGGCATCTGAGGTTTAACTGAGGTTAGACGTTAGATGAGGAAATGCAAAATAGATGTTACAGTTGAACAGTCTTAAAAGCAGGAGCAGGATGATTTGAATAATAATAATAATAATAATGGATTGCATTTTTATAGCGCTTTTCTATGCACAGCGTGTATACTCAAAGCGCTTACAATGGTCCATTCATTCATACATTGGGAAGTAGAGCGGCGAACAGTCAACGCCAGCGTCCTAAACTTCCCACATTCATACACCAGTGGTGGCAACCACTGGAGGCAAGGTGGGGTTCAGTGTCTTGCCCAAGGACACTTCGACATGTAGACAGGAGGAGCCGGGATTCGAACCGCCGACCACTGGATCATTGGCCGACCTGCTCTACCTCCTGAGCCACAGCTGCTCATTTGAGGTGTGTATACAGTACAGAGCGGCTGCTCTGCCATTGTCGCTAAATAAAGTTTGGAGCACTTTAAAGTGAGTTGCGAGCCCACTCTCCTTTTTTCTACAGTACAGAGCGGTCTTGAAGCGGCCGGGCGAGGTAATGGATCTGAGAGGGACTGGAAGATGGTTCCAGTCGGTTGGGGCTTGGTAGTGGAAATGATTTACATCCAGCAGCTAAACTGTCCATAGAGAAATGACAAGGGGTGCAATTCTCAATCGCTGTGGTGTAGCAGGTATGGTGTAAGTCTTCTCATTGGCTGCATGGCAGCAAATCAGGTCTGGGGCCTTGGGGTAGGCCGAAAGCCTATACCACCAGCCCTGGGCCTGAGCTTACCAAATAATTACCCAGAATAATTAAAACCTGCAAGTCAAAAGGTCCAGAAATCACCTGACCCCCCAATTAAAAATGTTACTGTACTCCCCGGCTGTTCATCATGAGTTGAAGCTCTTGATGACTGGTTTTAATTATTATGGATAATTATTTGGTAGGCCCAGGCCTGGTGGTATAGGCTTTCGGGCCTACTTCAAGGCCCCAGACCTGATTCGCTGCCATGCAGCCAATGAGCACGGCCCCCAAACCTGATTTGCTGCCATAGAGCAAATGAGAATACTTACACCATACCTGGCTACACCACAGCGATCGAGAATTGCACCCAAGGACTGGTTCTATCAGTGGTGATTGAGGCTCGAGCCATTAGAAATAAGCTTGAGGGACATATGCAATACAATATTAAGTATTAAAAACTGTTTTAGGAATCCACGTTATGTCCCCTTTAATATCATAATTGTATAAAAGGGAAAAGAGAAATATACAAAGAGGGGAAATGCGGAATTTTATTTTATTTTTTACAATTCACAGGAGCGAGTTTCAAATAGCAGGTAAACAACTAGTGCCTCATATAAACTGTCTGTGGTGTTTATACTAGACTGTTACTAGTTGGTAAACAACTAGTGCCTCATATAAACTGTCTGTGGTTCATACTAGACTGTTACTAGTTGGTAAACAACTAGTCAAAAGAAAGAAAATCTGCACACCATTTGATGCTCCCGAATGTGGATTTATTAGTACATAAGGTGACGTTTCGGGCCGCAGCCCTTCCTCAGACCTTTATGAGGGCTGCGGCCCGAAACGTCACCTTCTGTACTAATAAATCCACATTCGGGAGCATCAAATGGTGTGCAGATTTTCTTTCTTTTGTTTAGCCGTATCTTTAATCTAGCACCCTACCCAGTTTGTTTGTTTTTTGGATGTGCGTGTCCCTTATTACCTTTCTGGTAAACAACTAGTGCCTCATATAAACTGTCTGTGGTGTTTATACTAGACTGTTACTAGTTGGTAAACAACTAGTGCCTCATATAAACTGTCTGTGGTTCATACTAGACTGTTACTAGTTGGTAAACAACTAGTGCCTCATATAAACTGTCTGTGGTGTTTATACTAGACAGTTACTTGTTGGTAAACAACTTAGAGATAAACTGGCAAAACGTTGGTCAAAATGTTTCATGTAGATTCTTGAAAGTGAAGTAATTTACTAAATTACTTACGATCGTCCAGGGATGCTGTGGATATCTCCAGGCTTAGGACTGCCGTGTGGTGTGTGTCTCCACCATACCTCACCTTGGGTTTACACAACTAGTAACACCTGTGTTCCGTCAGGGCGTACAAATGGACCCTCACGGGTCCATTTGGTTCCATTTGTACGCTCTCAGAAAATGGGTGGAATCCTCCTTGTTCTAGTATAATAAAAGCTCAGTCATTTGTGTGGAAAAATGCGATCTATCAAATCGAATCGCAGCATAACTAAGAATCTAGCAGGAGCAGACCTGGTGAGACGTAGGAGGGGTCTGGACAGGAGTCAACCCACAGAGCCTAGTCCTTCCATGTGCCAGAGTATGGTTCTCCCAGTACCAGCAGAGTAGTTCTGGAGCAGTGGATTGTGTGGCCTTGGGTCTTTCCCTAGTGGACTGACCGAGAGTAGCTACTGGGACGTAAGTCGGGACTTGATCAACCCGGCTGGGTCTCCTGAGTGAGGGGTATGATGTTGATCAACCCTGGCTGGGTCCTGAGTGAGGGGTATGATGTTGATCAACCCTGGCTGGGTCGCCTGAGTGAGGGGTATGATGTTGATCAACCCTGGCTGGGTCGCCTGAGTGAGGGGTATGATGTTGATCAACCCTGGCTGGGTCGCCTGAGTGAGGGGTATGATGTTGTGAGACCCGAAACCCCGATGACCTTGGGATACATCACTGAGGATACGTCCCAGTTGCATCCATGCGATGTATCTTTAAGCCTTTGAGGAGAGAATCGCAATATAAATGGATTCAGAACCCTAAATATGGACATTGTATCGTATCGTGAGGCAAGTGAATCGTCCCACCCCTACTAAAAGCAGCATAATAACATATACAGTATCACATACACCGTTGTGCCAGATAACCAGACATAGCCTTACCCTAGCCTTACGCCGATTCGGGCGACAGCAGCAGAACAGCCGACTTCGGGTGACGTGGGCGGGCGACGTCACCCGGAAAGATAAAAAATGGTGAGCTTTTCGGCCGAATCGGCCGACGTTTGGCCGGGGATAACCAATCAGAGCCAAGTGCTGCTTTTTTTGCCCTCGACCCAAAACCATTCGGCGCAGTTTGGTTCCTAGTTCCGTCCCACTTCCTCCTCCACCATACTATTTTTTCAGTGCACCACAGCACCGTCGTTTACGGTACTCATTTTGCATGCCATTCTAAGCGAGAATTTACGGTAATGACCGTCGCCGTCGCTCATATCGGGCGACGTTTTTTAATCCATCCCCGCCGTTAAAACGTAGGGTTAGAGGTTGTGTTTTGTAGCTTGCAGACAGACAACACCGCATTTTGTGTTGTAAGCCTATTATTTCAGACATACATAACCTGTACCTGTGTGTACACAATAGTTAGTGCCACTGTCCTTTCCCCAATAAAACTTTATTTTGAAGGGGAATTCCACCCATTTTCAACATTATCTTCTGAGAACGTACAAATGCAACCAAATGAACCCTAACGGGTTCATTTGTTTCCATTTGTACGCTCTCAGAAAAAAAAAGAAGTGTCTAAAGAAATCCATTAACATGGTGAAAATACATCTTGATGATGTCATCAAGATGTTTCACCATGTTAGTGGTTTTCTTCAGACCTCCATTTCTTGGGAACACAGAATGGGGGAACTTTTTATCATGTCCACTCAACACCTCTACTAATGACATATTAGAGCAGGGGTTTTAAACAGGTGGTCCGGGGACCACCAGTGGTCCCTGAGAGGGTTCCAGGTGGTCCCCAGCTAAGTTGGTTAACCAGATGAAAATATTCATCATCTGAATTAGCCATTTGGAATGTACTGCATGTTTTGCTTGTTTTGTTTCTCCAAATACAACCTGCAGCAATTGTGGACGAAAGCAAAACAAATCGAAATCACTAGATTTGGGATCTGTGGGGCTAAAATATCCACAATTGGTGGTCCGTGGTTCATTCAAATGCTGAATAAATGGTGGGCCCTGAGATGAAAAAGGTTGAAAACCCCTGTGCTAGAACTATAGAGGTTAGAACAGCGTACTGCAGCTATGCAATCCCTATGAGTTGTGTCATAAAATATCCTAATTGAATAAATGAATGAAGGAGCCAGATGGTACAGCTGGACTTTGTTGTCCAGTCCATCCAGTCCATGATCCATGGCCAGTAATGCCCAGCATGGCTTTGATGGTGATACATTAAGGCAGGGGTTTTCAACCTTTTTGGCTCCAGGGACCACCATTATTCAGCATTTGAGCCACGGACCACCATTTGATTACATTTTCACACCAAAGACCTAAAATTAAAGAATTATTTTGGTTTTGTCCACAATTCCAGGCTGTATTTTGCCAACAAAACAGTGTAAACTTCTTAATTAAGCGGTGCTAATTCAGATGATGAATATTTTAACTCTTGACAGTCTTGAGAGTGTAAAAATGAAACCAAATGGACCCGCAAGGGTCCATTTGGTTTCATGAGAGGGATCATCTATTACAGCTGCTATTGTAAGGTATAATCTTGTATTTCTCTACTAGGGTGTTTCACAATTTGTGCCATATACAGTATTTATGTGGGACATGGTTGGTTGGACTCCCTCTAGTGGTGTGGGAATGAACTTCATTAACACAGATGGATTATAAGTTGTTTTCACCTTCATTCTGCCAATGGAAATCCATAGACTCCAACATTATTCTGTTCTAATATTCACACAGACACAGGAAGTAAAGCAAAGTTAGAACCTCTTGCTAATCAACCTCTTGGGTGACAGAGAGATGATTTAAAGGTAGGGGAAGTGATTTGAAATTCATTATGTAGTACCAGCCTGGTGCACTAGGGGCCCCCAACAGTAGCTACACTATGTGAACCTGCTGCTCGCTCCTGATTGGAGGAGAATTCGCCACCACCTGGGGAACTTTTATTAGCTCCTCTGCTAACGTGGGGGAGGGGGAAACTCCATATGTGGTTTCCACACCTTATAATAGAGCATTTTAACAGAAAAAAAATATTTTTTGGGTGATATCTGACAAAAGTGAAATCACTTCCCCTACCTTTAACTTCCTGTTACTTTGTTTTTTTTTTTCTTTTTTGTTTTTTTGACCAAAATGACCAAAAGCCAAACTTCCTTTTTTTCACATTTCACGACACATTCCCTTGTCGTTTTATCCTCTTTTATGTAGTTACAACCTGATAGAAATTGATTTGTTTATGCTGTTTTAATTTGATCAGAAATCTAATACTGAATTCAAGCTACAAGCAACTGTCTGGGCGTTCACATAGAATTATACACTGTCTGTGTTCAGATAGAATTATACACTGTTCACATAGAATTATACACTGTCTGTTCACATAGAATTATACACTGTCTGTTCACATAGAATTATACACTGTCTGTTCACATAGAATTATACACTGTCTGTTCACATAGAATTATACACTGTCTGTTCACATAGAATTATAAACTGTTCACATTATAATTCTATGTGAACAGTTTATAATTCTATGTGAACAGTTTATAATTCTATGTGAACAGTTTATAATTCTATGTGAACAGTGTGGGTTCATAGCGTGTCATTCTACAATCTGATCACTAGGTGGAGACATTTCTCCATTTGTAAATTGAACTGAGTTGAGAGAACTTTTGCTTTGGGCGACACTCTAAGCCAGGGGTTTTCAACCTTGTTCATCTCAGGGACCACCATTTATTCAGGATTTGAGCCACGGACCACCAGTTGACGACATTTTAGCCCAAAAAAAGACCCTTAAACTAAAGATTTCTTTTGTTTTTGTCCACAATTCCAGGCTGGATTTCAGAGAAAACTAAACAGTCAAACATACAGATCAAAAATGACCATTAATCTTCTACATTCTCTAGTTGTGTAGACTTGGGATAATTCACATGATGAATATTTTAACTCTTGAGAGTGTAAAAATGAAACCAAATGGACCCGTAAGGGTCCATTTGGTTTCATTTTTTATGTTCTCAAGAGTTACATCTGGTTAACCAACTTAGCTGGGGACCACCTGGAACCCTCTCAAGGACCACTGGTGGTCCCTGGACCACTGGTTGAAAACCCCTGCTCTAAGCCACTGAGTTTAGCTCTATTGCATATACTAATTCTAAACAAGCTATCCAGTCAGATTCTGAGTTTTTAAACAAGCTTGATAGCACATAGCATAGCATCACACATAAAAAAGATCAGGCTTATTCTAGGTCTAGGGCCTATGTCACACCTTGAGGAAACTCATTTTAATAGCATAGGATGGCTCTGTGTAGAAAATAGAGTCAAGCAACTGACAATGGGGCTAACGTTTAAAATAATAAAAGCAGATCTGCCCCACATCTACCTAACTGACTACTTCACAAAGGTGAACAACTTCCACAGTCACAACACTAGAGGGAGCACAAATAATAATCTGGTACCACCCAAGTTTAGAACAAATATGGGGAAATCTACATTCCACTACTCTGCCACTCAGGTATGGAATGCTCCCCCCCCCCTCCCTCAAAATCAATCAATCACTAGCTTCTTTTAAGGGCTAAAAATTCATTTGTTACTAACGGCTTGACAGTAACAGTAACATTATGTATTGTCTAATAGGTTTCGTATATTCTCACCTCTCTTTCCTTTTGTTTATGATGTAAATTGTTATTTATATGAAATGCTTTTGCTTGGGACCCGAATGGAAACAAGACTGCAAAGTCTTTCTTCGGTCATCCCTTTGGATCTGATGTATGGATGTACTTTTGTACTTTTACATGTAAATCTAATAAAATAATCAATCAATCAATCAATCCTCATGCAGCTATGAACAATAGGGAGAATTATGTGGTAAGCTGAGAGAAGTTGATCAACCCTTTTATCTAGCAAACTGTGTTGTAGTTTGAGCTTAAATCCTGTGAGAATCCATCATTTACACCATTTACACCTGGCTGTGAAGATGGGAAAGTAGAAAAGATTTATTTGCACAAAAAATGTTTTATTAAGTTTTTCAGATCAGGTAAAATGACATCATATAACAAAGATAGTTTCCCAGATCTAAAATGTAATAAGATGTAGTATCATGCGTGTTGGTGGTTTGCTTATGGATGGAACCATATGTGAATAGTTTAGAACAGGGGTTTTTAACAGGAGGTCCTTGAGAGGGTTCCAGGTGGTCCCCAGGTTACATGATGGAAAGTTGGTTAACCAGATGTAACTCTTCTTGAGAGTGTAAAAATGAAACCAAATGGACCCTTGCGGGTCCATTTGGTTTCATTTTTACACTCTCAAGAGTTAAAATATTCATCATCTGAATTAGCACCACTTAAACAAGAAGTCCACACTGTTTTGTTTGCAAAATACCAAATGGAAACCAAATGCACCCGGCAAGGGTCCATTTGGTTTCATTTTTACGTTATCAAGTTTCATTTTTAACTTCTTAAGAGTTACATTTGGTTAACACAACTTAGCTGGGGACCACCTGGAACCCTCTCAAGGACCACTGGTGGTCCCCGGACCACTGGTTGAAAACCCCTGACATACATGATGAAACAACTTGATGATGTCATCATGTTGTGTTTCACCATGTGCATGGTTTTTTTTTTCAGACCTCCATTTCTAGCAAACACAGAACTTTTTATCATGTCCACACAACATCTCTAAGGTGTATTAATTAATAACAGTAAAATGGATTGCATTTTTAATGGATTGCATTTTTATAGCGCTTTTCTATGCACAGCGTGATACTCAAAGCACTTACAATGGTCCATTCATTCATACATTGGGAAGTAGAGCGGCGAACAGTCAACGCTCAGCGTCCTAAACTTCAATCGATTTGATTACGATTGATCGATTAATCATTCCAGCCCTAGTTATTATTTATTTATTTAATTTATTTCGGGTCAATAAAACAGTCCTAAACCATCATAGTATGCTACATGAAATGGTAAATGGTGCATTTATATAGCACCTTCATCCAAGGTGCTTTACATAGCTTATGCGTCACATTCACCACATTCACACACACATTCATACACTGATGGCAGTGGAAACCATGCAAGCTACCTACTAGCACATCAGGAGCAGTTAGGGCTTCAGTGTCTTGCTCAAGGACACTTCAACACTAACTCTGCAGGAGCCTGGGATCGAACTGGCAACCTTGTGGTTACCATCCGGTGACTCTACCTCTGAACCACTGCCACCCATTACTGCAACAGTTTGTATTCATTTGGCTTAGTGATTTTGAATTATTATTTTTAAGAAATCCCTTGCAGTAAATCCTGCAGGTGAATAAGGGATAACACCCTTCGAACTGATGATTTGTTTCCTAATAACTGACCTCGGCTGAACCTCGGTCAGTTATTAGGAAACAACTCACCGGTTCGAAGGGTGTTATCCCGCTTATTACATGGCTCACGTCAGTGGTTTTCAACCAGTGGTCCGAGGACCACCAGTGGTCCTTGAGAGGGTGACGGCAACGGCATGTAAACAACCAAATACGTAGCTAACCAAATGGACCCGCTAACGGCATGTAAACAACCAAATACGTAGCTAACCAAATGGACCCGCTAACGGCATGTAAACAACCAAATACGTAGCTAACCAAATGGACCCCCTAACGGCATGTAAACAACCAAATACGCAGCTAACCAAATGGACCCGCTAACGGCATGTAAACAACCAAATACGTAGCTAACCAAATGGACCCGCTAATGGCATGTAAACAACCAAATACATAGCTAACCAAATGGACCCGCTAACGGCATGTAAACAACCAAATACATAGCTAACCAAATGGACCCGCTAACGGCGTGCTGGAACTAAATGCAGAAGCGCAGCGCGGATTGATATGAACACAGCTGTTTGCACTTTGGGGACCTTGATTATGCAGCGGTCCAATATAGAGCGGAGCGGTGAATTATAGTGTAATATGTCACCGCTCACATGACCAGAACGCTGGCTTCTGATTGGAGCATTCATTCAAGCCATGTAATAATGTCCTATAAGTCATGCGTGTGTAGAGACACTATGAGCCACAATGTAATGTCTGACAGAAGTCCAGAGAACTATAAACTTATAGATCTGTCTATATGGTTGTTTTGTGTCATATGTGGCTTTACAGTCACTGCTGTGCAACTATCAATAGACTGTGAAGGAAAACATGTTTAGTGCAGGGGCGGATCTAGGCATGGGCATGGGGGGGGATGCCCACCTAAATACCCAGTCTACCCCACCAAACCATGATGCCATGCAAACAACCCAAGATATTTCAAATTAAAGTGCTTCTATTTAAAATGATGTGAACCACTACTACTGCTACTAACTAACTACAGCTGTGTCACCACTAAACCAACAGCATTTCATCATTGAAAACAGAAAACTCTCTGAGTCAGACCTTTAGCTTTATGCATGCTGTGTGTCTGTTGCAACTTCAACAACAACTGATGTTATTATTGATGCTTTACTTGACTAATAAAAGTCCTGGAACTGAAAATGGTATGGGTGCGGCTTCATCCCCCGTGGCGCGAAGCGACACGGGCGATGAAGCCGCACCCATACCATTTTCTCCTGTCCCCCCATTTGGGAAATGTTACATCCGCCCCTGGTTTAGTGACGTTTAACGATAGACGGATGTAGAGATGATGTTATTAGTGTTATTCACTGGGCCTGTTGGATAATCCTCCCTGCATTTAAGACTGGAAGAACTATGGTTAGGTGGGAAAATACACAGCTAAAATTGCACAAAACTCTACTACTAAATTACTTAATTAGTATAGACAGCTAGTTCAACAATTCATTTTATTATGATAAATGGATTAATTGCTACAGTCCTAGATGCATTCTGCTACGAAATGTACAGTAGCTGATCTACAAGCTACTTCCAGCAAGCAAAAAACCACCTGTAAAAATCCATCATTATTTACATATCAGTGATGGTTCAACACTGTTTCACATACATGAGAGTCATACAAACAGAACAGTGGTAATAAATACACAAGATGCAGTAGTTTGACATAGTCTATTTTTGCTTTACTACCTTTGTTTTGTGATGACGTACAATAAGACATTCAGTTTAACAGAAAACAAAACAAAAAACTATCAAACAGGAAAAAACATAATCAGTTGAAATATGACATATAGGTATACTAGACTTCATGTGACAGACAAACAAAAACATTGGCAAACAACCAAAAAAGGTGATGTCTAGTAGTTGAATAGAACACATTGATAGATATTAAAGTGGTTCTAAAATTATTATTTACTTAATTTCCATTATTTCCTTATTCACTCCAGGTCTTCCATGTACATCAGGGGTTTTCAACAGGTGGTCCGGGGACCACCAGTGGTCCCTGAGAGGGTTCCAGGTGGTCCCCAGGCTAAATGATGGAAAGATGGCTAACCAGATGTAACTCTTGAGAGTGTGAAAATGAAACCAAATGGACCCTTGTGGGTTCATTTGGTTTCATTTTTACATTCTAAAGAGTTAAAATATTCATCATCTGAATTAGCACCAGTTAAACAAGAAGTCTACACTGTTTTGTTGGCAAAATCCAGCCTGGAATTGTGGACAAAACCAAAAGAATTCTTTAGCTTTAGGTATTTGTTGTGAAAATGTAATCGAATGGTGGTCCGTGACACACATGCTGAATAAATGGTGGTCCCTGGAGTCAAAAAGGTTGAAAACCCTGCTGTACATCATGGATGGTGAATCCAAGCTAATAGAAACGTCAGGCTTTCTATTCCTGAAGAGTTGCAGTGTGAAAATGGAATCCATCGTTCTCCTGATAGACTGGATTTCTTTAAAAATATATATTGTTTTAGAAAAATCGAACAATGATGTAAATGGAAGAGGTTTCTGTCCACAGCCCTCCCATGAGACACAGAGTAGAAATAAATAGTGGTATTCTATCATGTACATTAGTGAGGAAACTGTTATATGATAATAAATAAATAGTGGTATTCTATCATGTACATTAGTGAGGAAACTGTTATATGATAATAAATAAATAGTGGTATTTTATCATGTACATTAGTGAAGACCTGTTATATGATAATAAATAAATAGTGGTATTTTATCATGTACATTAGTGAAGACCTGTTATATGATAATAAATAAATAGTGGTATTTTATCATGTACATTAGTGAAGACCTGTTATATGATAATAAATAAATAGTGGTATTTTATCATGTACATTAGTGAGGACCTGTTATATGATAATAAATAAATAGTGGTATTTTATCATGTACATTAGTGAGGACCTGTTATATGATAATAAATAAATAGTGGTATTTTATCATGTACATTAGTGAGGACCTGTTATATGATAATAAATAAATAGTGGTATTTTATCATGTACATTAGTGAAGACCTGTTATATGATAATAAATAAATAGTGGTATTTTATCATGTACATTAGTGAGGATCTGTTATATGATAATAAATAGTGGTATTCTATCAAGTACATTAGTGAGGAAACTGTTACAGTATATGAAGATACGGTGAAAAGTGGTGAAGTGGTCCTTTAGTAATGACCAAAATCGTCGGGTGCGCGCTTGCACGTGCGCGTGCACGGTCTGTATGTCCATCGCTGATCATAATCCAACCATCGGTGTGTCATTACAGCTTGATTTGACTTATATATGATAGAAAACACGATCGCTCCGATGGAGCTCTAGACGATGATCACAACACCACACAGTCTGCCTAGCAACAGTGACACGGATAAACAGGAAGTACTCTTACTCTATGACCAGAAATGCGCTTCATTTCCGGTCATCGTCTGCATTACTGCCACCTACTGGGTGTTATCATATAGTATATGATCAACTCTACAAATGATGAGTATTTGGAATCATATGCTTTATTTGATTGGCATTCATTTGATAAATAAAAAATGTGAAACTTGGGGTAAATTGTTGGAATTATGAGGAATAGTGGCATGGACAGTAAGAGAGTTAACTTGTGACCACTCCGCTCATGTAAGTAATCCATGAACCTGAGGACTTAGCGCCCTCTAGGTAAAATATTTGTAGATATTGATGCCAGACTAGTGGTATGGTAATAGTAGTTGTTTTTTTTTTTTTTTGCTTACTTCGTGTGTGTGTGTGTGTGTGTGTGTGTGTGTGTGTGTGTGTGTGTGTGTGTGTGTGTGTGTGTGTGTGTGTGTGTGTGTGTGTGTCCTATCTCGGTCGGTACTGTCTCAGCTGCTCCAGGAACCCTGGGTTGGGGCAGGAGGCGGGTCTTGCCTTCTTGACCAATGAGAAGGCAGCGTCGAACGGCTGGCCGTCACACGACATCAGGTAGCCAATCACCACGGCCGCTGCCCGGGACACGCCCGTGTTGCAGTGGACCAATACCACGCCTTTCTGGTGGTGGGGGGAGGAGTCAGGAGATATGGGGAGGAGTCAGGAGAGGGGGAGGAGTCAGGAGAGTGGGGGGAGGAATCATGAGAAGGTGGAGGAGTCAGAAGAGGGGGAGGAGTCAGGAGAGGGGGGGGAGGAGTCATGAGAAGGGGGGGAGTCATGAGAGGGGGGAGGAGTCATGAGAAGGGGGGGAGTCATGAGAGGGGGGAGGAGTCATGAGAGGGGGAGGAGTCAGGAGAGGGGGGAGGAGTCATGAGAAGGGGGAGGAGTCAGGAGAGGGGGGAGGAGTCATGAGAGGGGGAGGAGTCATGAGAGGGGGAGGAGTCATGAGAGGGGGGGGAGTCAGGTGAGGGGGGAGGAGTCATGAGAAGGGGGGGAGTCAGGAGAGGGGGGAGGAGTCATGAGAGGGGGAGGAGTCAGGAGAGGGGGAGGAGTCAGGAGAGGGGGAGGAGTCAGGTGAGGGGGGAGGAGTCATGAGAGGGGGAGGAGTCAGGAGAGGGGGGGAGGAGTCATGAGAGGGGGGGGAGTCAGGTGAGGGGGGAGGAGTCATGAGAAGGGGGAGGAGTCAGGAGAGAGGGGGAGGAGTCATGAGGCAGGCTGGTTTGCATTGGTGGATAAATACTTTTTACTAGTAGGGAAACTTTAAAAAATAGATGTCAATTAAAGCTGTTGAAAATAACGAGTTTAAAGGGATAGTTCAGATTGTTGTAGTAACTTTTTAGCTGTTAGTAAGTTTAGCTCTTTATAACAAACATGCAAATGAGCCACTGTACTAGGATGAGCACATGTCCCTCTTTGGGTGAGACAGTTCCTCATTTCAAAAACCTTTCTAGTATCTCACATATTGAGATTGTGTGAGACGTGAAGACGCTGTGTACCATCACACGGCGTCCTTTGATTTTATTTGGTGGTGTGTGTGTGTGTGTGTGTGTGTGTGTGTGTGTGTGTGTGTGTGTGTGTGTGTGTGTGTGTGTGTGTGTGTGTGTGTGTGTGTGTGTGTGTTTATTTGTTTCGTGCACACGCCTGCATCTAATTTTGGACCTCGTTTCTGGTGAGATTTTTGTATAGTGCTGAGTGATTTATATATCTGATATTATGTTATGTAAGAGACAGAACGTTATTTATGGAGGGGGAAATGATATGCTCTGTATGACCCTCCCTCTGTGTGTGGGAAAAATCAGTGGCCCTCCCCAACCCAAAAAAGAAATTTAGCTGGCCCTCCCCGAAAACATAACATTTTATACATGAGTAAAATTATCCCTAAAAACATAAACTTATTCATAAACGTAACTGCAGTAATAATAGCACTATATACGAGAACATGAATAAGCATTTGAATATCTGTTGGTCGACCATCGGCCACTTCCCCGCTCAGAAAACAAATGTGTGAAAAGACACAGTTACAGTACAATCGAATTCTCATGAAATCCTCAGGATTTCCGCGCCTGAGTATCACAACACGTTGTGCACATGAAAGCACAACCAGCAGCACCACCAACAACAGCAGCAGCAACAACAACAACAACAGCAGCAGCAGCAGCAGCAACAGCAGCAACAAGTTACAACAACTTGACAACGGCGATACCATGCCATTAACATATCAACTCATTTGCTCCAAAGCATGTCAGATGCACATACAGACAATATTATGCCGTGCGCGGTGCTCTGCAACCAGCCCTCTCCACACTGCGCACCGTGGCGCTACACAAACAGCCCCTGCAGCAGGGGTGGATTGGCCATCTGGAGTACAGGGAGTTTTCCCGGTGGCCTGCGCCACCTAGTGGCCTGGACAAGATCAAAAATGCACTAGAATGCGCTCGATGCTCGCCTGGAACATACAGATCAAAATGACCATTAATCTTCTATTCTTCTTAAAATATGTGCCAATCCGCCCCTGCTCTGCAGGCTTCTCAACTGTGGACTTCCGTCCCCCAGCCATATGAACTAGACAACAGTATATAAGGCAAGGCACAGCGGCCAAAGAATGAATTATAACCATTACCTACCTAATAACACAACAAGAGGATCTACAAGGTTTAGTGTAATTCCAAAACTGTGTAGCCTGTGTCTCTGTTTACGTTAAGCCAAGAACGCATGCTTTGCATGCCGCTAAGTAGGTGTGTGTTACTAACTTCCTCTTTCTTCTTTTTCAAAATAAAAGATTCCTACTAGAGTAACCAGACACTAGCTAAACTACTTTTATTTCTTAGGTGAACTTACAGGATGTGCAGACAGAAAATGGGTAACTATACTGTATAGTTACCCATTTTCTGAAACCAAATGGACCCTTGCGGGCCCATTTGGTTTCATTTTTACACTCTCAAGAGTTAAAATATTCATCATCTGAATTAGCCCCAAGTCTACACAACTAGAAGATGGACAAAAGCAAAAGAAGTCTTTAGTTTGGGGGTCTGTGGGGCTAAAATGTCATCAAATGGTGCAGGTCCTCTGTGGCTCAAATGCTGAATAAATGGTGGGCCCTGGTATCAAAAAGGTTGAAAACCACTGCCTTAAAGCACTGCTTTTGTTGCAAAGTAAAGTTAATCAATTAAGTTGAGAACGCAAAACAATCAGCTCCATTCATGGTGTAGAGCAGAGGACCAGTTCTAATAGGAGTTAAAACAATCAGCTCCATTCATGGTGTAGAGCAGAGGACCAGTTCTAAGAGGAGTTAAAACAAAACAATAGGCTCCATTCATGGTGCAGAGCAGAGGACCAGTTCTAAGAGGAGTTAAAACAATCAGCTCCATTCATGGTGTAGAGCAGAGGACCAGTTCTAAGAGGAGTTAAAACAATAGGCTCCATTCATGGTGCAGAGCAGAGGACCAGTTCTAAGAGGAGTTAAAACAATCAGCTCCATTCATGGTGTAGAGCAGAGGACCAGTTCTAAGAGGAGTTAAAACAATAGGCTCCATTCATGGTGTAGAGCAGAGGACCAGTTCTAAGAGGAGTTAAAACAATAGGCTCCATTCATGGTGTAGAGCAGAGGACCAGTTCTAATAGGAGTTAAAACAATCAGCTCCATTCATGGTGTAGAGCAGAGGACCAGTTCTAATAGGAGTTAAAACAATCAGCTCCATTCATGGTGTAGAGCAGAGGACCAGTTCTAAGAGGAGTTAAAACAATAGGCTCCATTCATGGTGTAGAGCAGAGGACCAGTTCTAATAGGAGTTAAAACAATCAGCTCCATTCATGGTGCAGAGCAGAGGACCAGTTCTAAGAGGAGTTAAAACAATCAGCTCCATTCATGGTGTAGAGCAGAGGACCAGTTCTAAGAGGAGTTAAAACAATAGGCTCCATTCATGGTGTAGAGCAGAGGACCAGTTCTAAGAGGAGTTAAAACAAAACAATCAGCTCCATTCATGGTGTAGAGCAGAGGACCAGTTCTAATAGGAGTTAAAACAATAGGCTCCATTCATGGTGTAGAGCAGAGGACCAGTTCTAAGAGGAGTTAAAACAAAACAATCAGCTCCATTCATGGTGCAGAGCAGAGGACCAGTTCTAAGAGGAGTTAAAACAAAACAATCAGCTCCAT
The DNA here is from genome assembly GCA_039105355.1 of Benthosema pterotum. Lineage (NCBI taxonomy): Eukaryota > Metazoa > Chordata > Actinopteri > Myctophiformes > Myctophidae > Benthosema > Benthosema pterotum. The sequence goes on along the minus strand of CM076970.1, from coordinate 57,338,592 downwards.
TCATGGTGCAGAGCAGAGGACCAGTTCTAAGAGGAGTTAAAACAATAGGCTCCATTCATGGTGTAGAGCAGAGGACCAGTTCTAAGAGGAGTTAAAACAATCAGCTCCATTCATGGTGTAGAGCAGAGGACCAGTTCTAATAGGAGTTAAAACAAAACAATCAGCTCCATTCATGGTGTAGAGCAGAGGACCAGTTCTAATAGGAGTTAAAACAATCAGCTCCATTCATGGTGTAGAGCAGAGGACCAGTTCTAAGAGGAGTTAAAACAATAGGCTCCATTCATGGTGTAGAGCAGAGGACCAGTTCTAATAGGAGTTAAAACAATCAGCTCCATTCATGGTGTAGAGCAGAGGACCAGTTCTAATAGGAGTTAAAACAATCAGCTCCATTCATGGTGCAGAGCAGAGGACCAGTTCTAAGAGGAGTTAAAACAATAGGCTCCATTCATGGTGTAGAGCAGAGGACCAGTTCTAATAGGAGTTAAAACAATCAGCTCCATTCATGGTGTAGAGCAGAGGACCAGTTCTAATAGGAGTTAAAACAATCAGCTCCATTCATGGTGTAGAGCAGAGGACCAGTTCTAAGAGGAGTTAAAACAATCAGCTCCATTCATGGTGTAGAGCAGAGGACCAGTTCTAATAGGAGTTAAAACAATCAGCTCCATTCATGGTGTAGAGCAGAGGACCAGTTCTAAGAGGAGTTAAAACAATCAGCTCCATTCATGGTGCAGAGCAGAGGACCAGTTCTAAGAGGAGTTAAAACAATAGGCTCCATTCATGGTGCAGAGCAGAGGACCAGTTCTAAGAGGAGTTAAAACAATAGGCTCCATTCATGGTGTAGAGCAGAGGACCAGTTCTAAGAGGAGTTAAAACAAAACAATCAGCTCCATTCATGGTGTAGAGCAGAGGACCAGTTCTAATAGGAGTTAAAACAATCAGCTCCATTCATGGTGCAGAGCAGAGGACCAGTTCTAAGAGGAGTTAAAACAATCAGCTCCATTCATGGTGTAGAGCAGAGGACCAGTTCTAAGAGGAGTTAAAACAATAGGCTCCATTCATGGTGTAGAGCAGAGGACCAGTTCTAAGAGGAGTTAAAACAATAGGCTCCATTCATGGTGTAGAGCAGAGGACCAGTTCTAAGAGGAGTTAAAACAAAACAATCAGCTCCATTCATGGTGTAGAGCAGAGGACCAGTTCTAATAGGAGTTAAAACAATCAGCTCCATTCATGGTGTAGAGCAGAGGACCAGTTCTAATAGGAGTTAAAACAATCAGCTCCATTCATGGTGTAGAGCAGAGGACCAGTTCTAATAGGAGTTAAAACAATCAGCTCCATTCATGGTGCAGAGCAGAGGACCAGTTCTAAGAGGAGTTAAAACAATCAGCTCCATTCATGGTGTAGAGCAGAGGACCAGTTCTAAGAGGAGTTAAAACAAAACAATCAGCTCCATTCATGGTGCAGAGCAGAGGACCAGTTCTAAGAGGAGTTAAAACAAAACAATCAGCTCCATTCATGGTGCAGAGCAGAGGACCAGTTCTAAGAGGAGTTAAAACAATCAGCTCCATTCATGGTGCAGAGCAGAGGACCAGTTCTAAGAGGAGTTAAAACAATCAGCTCCATTCATGGTGTAGAGCAGAGGACCAGTTCTAATAGGAGTTAAAACAAAACAATCAGCTCCATTCATGGTGTAGAGCAGAGGACCAGTTCTAAGAGGAGTTAAAACAATAGGCTCCATTCATGGTGTAGAGCAGAGGACCAGTTCTAAGAGGAGTTAAAACAATAGGCTCCATTCATGGTGTAGAGCAGAGGACCAGTTCTAAGAGGAGTTAAAACAAAACAATCAGCTCCATTCATGGTGTAGAGCAGAGGACCAGTTCTAATAGGAGTTAAAACAATCAGCTCCATTCATGGTGTAGAGCAGAGGACCAGTTCTAATAGGAGTTAAAACAAAACAATCAGCTCCATTCATGGTGTAGAGCAGAGGACCAGTTCTAATAGGAGTTAAAAACAATCAGCTCCATTCATGGTGTAGAGCAGAGGACCAGTTCTAATAGGAGTTAAAACAATCAGCTCCATTCATGGTGTAGAGCAGAGGACCAGTTCTAATAGGAGTTAAACAATCAGCTCCATTCATGGTGCAGAGCAGAGGACCAGTTCTAAGAGGAGTTAAAACAATCAGCTCCATTCATGGTGTAGAGCAGAGGACCAGTTCTAAGAGGAGTTAAAACAATAGGCTCCATTCATGGTGTAGAGCAGAGGACCAGTTCTAAGAGGAGTTAAAACAATCAGCTCCATTCATGGTGCAGAGCAGAGGACCAGTTCTAATAGGAGTTAAAACAATCAGCTCCATTCATGGTGCAGAGCAGAGGACCAGTTCTAAGAGGAGTTAAAACAATCAGCTCCATTCATGGTGCAGAGCAGAGGACCAGTTCTAAGAGGAGTTAAAACAAAACAATCAGCTCCATTCATGGTGCAGAGCAGAGGACCAGTTCTAAGAGGAGTTAAAACAAAACAATCAGCTCCATTCATGGTGCAGAGCAGAGGACCAGTTCTAGAGGAGTTAAAACAAAACAATCAGCTCCATTCATGGTGCAGAGCAGAGGACCAGTTCTAGAGGAGTTAAAACAAAACAATCAGCTCCATTCATGGTGTAGAGCAGAGGACCAGTTCTAAGAGGAGTTAAAAGGGAATTCCACACACTTTCAATATTTTTCTAAGAGTGTATAAATGGTAACGGGTTCATTTGGTTCCGTTTATACAAAAAAGCGTCTAAAGAAATCATGTCACCATGTTAATGATTTTCTTACTGCTGTGGTAGACAGTGACTTCAGTCTGAATAATGAAGTGAAACATCCTAGAAACTGCTGTGGTAGAGAGGGACTTCAGTCTGAATAATGAAGAGAAACGAAATGATAATTCAGACTGAGGTCAGGCTACCATAGACATGTTATGAGCTAGTCAGTCACTCACTCACTCCAGAGGGCCGCTATAGTTCCACACTCACTCCAGAGGGCCGCTATAGTTCCACACTCACTCCAGAGGGCCGCTATAGTTCCACACTCACTCCAGAGGGCCGCTATAGTTCCACACTCACTCCAGAGGACCGCTATAGTTCCACACTCACTCCAGAGGACCGCTATAGTTCCACACTCACTCCAGAGGACCGCTATAGTTCCACACTCACTCCAGAGGACCATTATAGTTCCACACTCACTCCAGAGGACCGCTATAGTTCCACACTCACTCCAGAGGACCGCTATAGTTCCACACTCACTCCAGAAG
>CM076970.1:57322810-57330310 GCA_039105355.1 Benthosema pterotum | reverse complement strand
AGAGGAGACAGGAGACGAGAGAGGAGACAAGAGAGGAGACAAGAGAGGAGACAGGAGAGGAGACAGGAGAGAGGAGAGGAGAGGAGAGGAGAGGAGAGGAGAGGAGAGAGAGAGGAGACAGGAGAGGAGACAGGAGAGGAGACAGGAGAGGAGACAGGAGAGGAGACAGGAGACAGGAGACAGGGGAGAGGAGAGGAGAGGAGAGGAGAGGAGAGAGGAGAGGAGAGGAGAGGAGAGGAGAGGAGAGGAGAGGAGAGGAGAGGAGGAGAGGAGACAGGAGAGGAGACAGGAGAGGAGACAGGAGAGGAGACAGGAGAGGAGAAGGAGACAGGAGACAGGGGAGAGGAGAGGAGAGGAAGAGGAGAGGAGAGGAGAGGAGAGGAGAGGAGAGGAGAGGAGAGGAGAGGAGAGGAGAGGAGAGGAGACAGGGGAGGAGACAGGGGACAGGAGAGGAGACAGGAGAGGAGACAGGAGAGGACACAGGAGAGGAGAGAGGAGATAGGAGAGGAGACAGGCGAGGAGAGGAGACAGGAGAGGAGACAGGAAAGGAGACAGGAGAGGAGACAGGAGAGGAGACAGGAGACAGGAGAGGAGACAGGAGACAGGAGAGGAGACAGGAGAGGAGAGGAAGACAGGAGAGGAGGGAGACAGGAGACAGGAGAGGAGACAGGAGAGGAGAGGAGACAGGAGAGGGACAGGAGAGGGAGAGGAGAGAGGAGACAGGAGAGGAGACAGGAGATAGGAGAGGAGAGGAGAGGAGAGGAGAGGAGAGGAGAGGAGAGGAGAGGAGAGGAGAGGAGAGGAGAGGAGAGGACAGGAGACAGGAGACAGGAGACAGGAGACAGGAGAGGAGAGGAGAGGAGAGGGAGGAAGGGAGGAGAGGAGAGGAGAAGAGGAGAGGAGAGGAGAGGGGAGGAGAGGAGAGGAGAGGAGGGAGAGGACAGGAGAGGAGGACAGGAGAGGAGACAGGAGAGGAGACAGGAGAGGAGACAGGAGACAGGAGACAGGAGACAGGAGACAGGAGAGGAGAGAGGAGAGGAGAGGAGAGGAGAGGAGAGGAGAGGAGAGGAGAGGAGAGGAGACAGGGGAGGAGACAGGGGAGGAGACAGGGGACAGGAGAGGAGACAGGAGAGGAGACAGGAGAGGACACAGGAGAGGAGAGAGGAGATAGGAGAGGAGACAGGCGAGGAGAGGAGACAGGAGAGGAGACAGGAAAGGAGACAGGAGAGGAGACAGGAGAGGAGACAGGAGACAGGAGAGGAGACAGGAGACAGGAGAGGAGACAGGAGAGGAGAGGAGACAGGAGAGGAGACAGGAGACAGGAGAGGAGACAGGAGAGGAGAGGAGACAGGAGAGGAGACAGGAGACAGGAGAGGAGAGGAGAGAGGAGACAGGAAAGGAGACAGGAGAGGAGACAGGAAAGGAGACAGGAGAGGAGACAGGAAAACAAGTCACCAAAACATTCCCAAAACTCCTCCTGTGACGACCGAGCCCGATGCAACTATAGATTGTTTTATTATATTGGGCGACTCCCCCAAAACAAGACATTTTCATGAGATTAACTCACCAACATTGATCTGCTTGTATTAAACAACATTAAACTACACCAACATTGATCTGCTTGTATTAAACAACATTAAACTACACCAACATTGATCTGCTTGTATTAAACAACATTAAACTACACCAACATTGATCTGCTTGTATTAAACAACATTAAACATTGATCTGCTTGTATTAAACAACATTAAACATTGATCTGCTTGTATTAAACAACATTAAACTACACCAACATTGATCTGCTTGTATTAAACAACATTAAACTACACCAACATTGATCTGCTTGTATTAAAAAACATTAAACTACACCAACATTGATCTGCTTGTATTATTAAACAACATTTAACTACACCAACATTGATCTGCTTGTATTTAAACAACAATAACTACACCAACATTGATCTGCTTGTATTAAACAACATTAAACATTGATCTGCTTGTATTAAACAACAATAAACTACACCAAACATTGATCTGCTTGTATTAAACAACAATAAACATTGATCTGCTTGTATTAAACAACATTAAACTACACCAACATTGATCTGCTTGAATTAAAACAATTAAACTACACCAACATTGATCTGCTTGTATTAAACAACATTAAACTACACCAGCATTGATCTGCATGTATTAAACAACATTAAACTAACACCAGCATTGATCTGCTTGTATTAACAACATTAAACTACACCAACATTGATCTGCTTGTATTAAACAACATTAAACTACACCAACATTGATCTGCTTGTATTAAACAACATTAAACTACACCAACATTGATCTGCATGTATTAAACAATATTAAACTCACAACATTGATCTGTTGTATTAAACAACATTAAAACTACCAACATTGATCTGCTTGTATTAAAAACATTAAACTACACCAACATTGATCTGCTTGTATTAAACAACATTAAACTACACCAACATTGATCTGCTTGTATTAAACAACATTAAACATTGATCTGCTTGTATTAAACAACATTAAACTCACCAACATTGATCTGCTTGTATTAAACAACATTAAACTACACCAACATTGATCTGCTTGTATTAAACAACATTAAACTACACCAACATTGATCTGCTTGTATTAAACAACATTAAACTACACCAACATTGATCTGCTTGTATTAAACAACATTAAACTACACCAACATTGATCTGCTTGTATTAAACAACATTAAACATTGATCTGCTTGTATTAAACAACATTAAACATTGATCTGCTTGTATTAAACAACATTAAACTCACCAACATTGATCTGCTTGTATTAAACAACATTAAACTACACCAACATTGATCTGCTTGTATTAAACAACATTAAACTACACCAACATTGATCTGCTTGTATTAAACAACATTAAACTACACCAACATTGATCTGCTTGTATTAAAACAACATTAAACTACACCAACATTGATCGCTTGTATTAAACAACATTAACATTGATCTGCTTGTATTAAACAACAATAAACTACACCAAACATTGATCTGCTTGTATTAAACAACATTAAACATTGATCTGCTTGTATTAAACAACATTAAACTACACCAAACATTGATCTGCATGTATTAAACAACATTAAAACTACACCACATTGATCTGCTTGTATTAAACAAATTAAACTACACCAGCATTGATTGCTTGTATTAAACAACATTAAACTACACCAACATTGATCTGCTTGTATTAAACATTAAACTACCCCAACATTGATTGCTTGTATTAAACAACATTAAACTACACCAACATTGATCTGCTTGTATTAAACAACATTAAACTACACCAACATTGATCTGCTTGTATTAAACAACATTAAACTACACCAACATTGATCTGCTTGTATTAAAAAACATTAAACTACACCAACATTGATCTGCTTGTATTAAACAACATTAAACTACACCAGCATTGATCTGCTTGTATTAAAACAAACATTAAACTACACCAACATTGATTGCTTGTATTAAACAACATTAAACTACACCAACATTGATTTGCTTGTATTAAACAACATTAAACTACACCAACATTGATCTGCTTGTATTAAACAACATTAAACTACACCAACATTGATCTGCTTGTATTAAACAACATAAACTACACCCAAACTGATCTGCTTGTATTAAAAACATTAAACTACACCAACATTGATTGCTTGTATTAAACAACATTAAACTCACCAACATTGATCTGCTTGTATTAAACAACATTAAACTCACCAACATTCATCTGCTTGTATTAAACAACATTAAACATTGATTGCTTGTATTAAAACAACATTAAACTACCAACATTGATCTGCTTGTATTAAACAACATTAAACATTGATCTGCTTGTATTAAACAACATTAAACTACACCAACATTGATCTGCTTGTATTAAACAACATTAAACATTGATCTGCTTGTATTAAACAACATTAAACTACACCAACATTGATCTGCTTGTATTAAACAACATTAAACTACACCAACATTGATCTGCTTGTATTAAACAACATTAAACTACACCAACATTGATCTGCTTGTATTAAACAACATTAAAACTACACCAGCATTGATCTGCTTGTATTAAAACATTAAACTACACCAACATTGATCTGCTTGTATTAAACAACATTAAACTACACCAACATTGATCTGCTTGTATTAAACAACATTAAACTACACCAACATTGATCTGCTTGTATTAAACAACATATTAAACTACACCAACATTGATCTGCTTGTATTAAACAACATTAAACTACACCAACACTGATCTGCTTGTATTAAACAACATTAAACTACACCAACATTGATCTGCTTGTATTAAACAACATTAAACTCACCACATTGATCTGCTTGTATTAAACAACATTAAACTCACCAACATTCATCTGCTTGTATTAAACAACATTAAACATTGATCTGCTTGTATTAAACAACATTAAACTACCAACATTGATCTGCTTGTATTAAACAACATTAAACATTGATCTGCTTGTATTAAACACATTAAACATTGATCTGCTTGTATTAAACAACATTAAAACACCAAATTCATCTGCTTGTATTAAACAACATTACATTGATCTGCTTGTATTAAACAACATTAAACTCACCAACATTGATCTGTTGTATTAAAAACATTAAACTACACCAACATTGATCTGCTTGTATTAAACAACATTAAACTACACCAACATTGATCTGCTTGTATTAAAAAACATTAAACTCACAAACATTGATCTGCTTGTATTAAACAACATTAAACTACCTACATTGATCTGCTTGTATTAAACAACATTAAAACTACACCAACATTGATCTGCTTGTATTAAACAACATTAAACTACACCAACATTGATCTGCTTGTATTAAACAACATTAACTACCCTAAATTGATTGCTTGTATTAAACAACATTAAACTACACCAGCATTGATCTGCTTGTATTAAACAACGTTAAACTACACAACATTGATCTGCTTGTATTAAACAACTTTAACTACACCAACATTGATCTGCTTGTATTAAACAACATTAAACTCACCAACATTACAGCTGTAAAGGTTGTATCCTCTTTCTGTCTGTAAAGCATTTGTTTGATAAAACTCACCATATGAGATACTTTCTGTCAGTAAATTCTCTGCATGTGATTATTTTTCTAAGTCCTGTAGTTTGGAAGCGCTCATCATTAGTCACTGAACGTCCTGTGTACCACTGTTTAGAATTTGCACATGATAAAAATGTGTCTCCCAAGTCCAGCACTTGTATTTACTGCCGTAGCTCATAACATGTCTAGTGTGGATGTTTATCGAATAAATGCTTTGCAGAGATAGAAAGATAATTCTTAGAGTTGCTTTGCGGTAGTGAGTGACGACCAACGACCAGCAGTGCTACAGTATGTGTAACCAGTTGGTTAACCAGATGTAACTCTTGAGAACGTAAAAATGAAACAAATGGACCCTTGCGGGTCCATTTGGTTTCATTTTCACTCTGAAGAGTTAAAATATTCATCATGTGAATTTAGCATATTTCATTAAGAAGTTTACACTGTTTTGTTTGTAAATTTCAGCCTGGAATTGTGCACAAAACCAAAATAATTCTTTAGTTTTAGGTCTTTGGGGTGAAATGTTACAAATGGTGGTTCGTGGTCAAATCTGAATAAATGGTGGTCCTGGAGTCAAAAAGGTTGAAAACCACTGCATTAGACCATTAAGGGAATGAAAAGGTCACTTACTTCCTTTCCAACTCTCCACGCCGCTTTAAGCTGTCTGAGTCAGAATATCACCAAAGTAATCCAGTCCATGAAGTAATCCAATTCCTCTCTTTTGTTCGATAAAGAATAGTCCAAAGGGTATATAAAAACAAGTAGGCCATAAGGCTTACTGTGAAAACAGAAAACAAGTAGGTCTAAATCCTTCACAATAAACCTATTAATCCAGGATTCATTCCTCTGCCCACAAACAGGATCATTTCTATCAGCTCAGAGATTCAGAAATATTCCACCAACGTCTGCTTCTCCTTCAAAACTAAAGTTATCAAACTGATTTCTGGTTGTTGTGCTCAGTATCAGCTTTAAAAGATTATAGTGTGTTTGTCAAAAACAACAACCAACCAACCAACCAACCAACAAAAACAAAGCCAAACCAACAACCAACCAACAACCAACCAACCCTCCCCATCAGCCTCATGGAACCATAATGACTCAGCGGCATCACTTCCTGTTCCTTTTATAGCTTCTGCTGTGTCACTTCTGGAACTATTGCTCTAACCCACTCTCCCACAGCTCCTTGTGGTCCACCTGGGTCATTACGTGTGTCATAGGAAATAGAGAGGACATTATGGTTGAATTACACAAAACCAGGGGTTTTCAACAGGTGGTCCGGGGACCATCAATGGTCCTTGAGAGGGTTCCAGGTGGTCCCCAACTAAGTGGGTTAACCAGGTGTAACTCATGAGAATGCAAAAATGAAACCAAATGGACCCTTGCGGGTCCATTTGGTGACATTTTTTTTTAACCCCAACAGACCCCAAAACTAAAGATTTATTTTGCTTTTTGGTCCACAATTCCAGGTTGGATTTGGGGAAACAAACCAGTCAAAACATACAGATCAAAATGAGCATTAATCTTCTACATTTTCTAATTAGAGTAGGCCAAATTAAGATGGACCCTCGCGGGTCCATTTGGTTTCATGTTTACGCTCTCAAAGAGTTACATCTTTGTTAACCAACTATATCAGCTAGAACAGGTCCATCACACACTGGTTGTGATGTCGCCCGTCTAGGCCAAATCACGCAAAAAAATGTCCAGGCCGTTTTCCTCGCCCAGTCCACTACTGGTTGGGACTGACCCAGGGGCGGATTGGCCATCTGGAGTACAGGGAGTTTTCCCGGTGGCCTGCGCCACCTAGTGGCCTGGACAAGATCCAAAATGCACTAGAATGTGCTAGATGCTATAGCCTGGAACATACAGATCAAAATGACCATTAATCTTCTACATTCTCTAGTTGTGTAGACTAAGTTGGGCTAATTCACATGATGAATATTTTAACTCTTGCCAGGCCCCCCCCCCCCCCCCCCCCCCCCCCCAGGGTGGCCTGGCAAAGGCAAAATTGTCCCGGTGAGAAAATATGTGCCAATCCGCCCCTGGACTGACCTCGTTGTGAGCTTGTTGTATGAAGGCGTTGCATTCGCTCATGTAAGGCATGATGTCGAAGTCTGGCTGGTCCAGGATGCTCACAGTTCTATAGACAAACAGCTCTGGAAACGCATTCTCTACACCGTAGGCTACGTTCAGGATGTGAGACACCTAGAGGACAGGGAGACAGGCAGGGAGACAGACAGACAGGGAGACAGATAGACAGGAGACAGACAGAGAGACAGCAGACAGGGAGACAGATAGACAGGGAGACAGACAGAGAGACAGACAGACAGACAGAC
>CM076970.1:57317810-57320310 GCA_039105355.1 Benthosema pterotum | reverse complement strand
AATGTGTTGATGTCAGAAAGACTGACTGATGTTATCAGGATGTGTAGGATTGAACCTTTTGGTATTTATATTGGTTAAAATTGTTCTAAGATGTTGTAGTTGATTGAACTTGTCATGGTTCATATTGTTCAGAATTCTGACCATTTTCAACATTTCACTGTGCTGTATTTGACTTGATGATGACATCATCAAGTTGTTTTTTTTCTGAGGGTGTACAAATGGAACCAAATGGGTGGAATCGTCCTTGTTCTAGTATAATAAAAGCACAGTCATTTGTGGAGAAAAATGCGATCTATCAAATCGAATCGCAGCATAAATAAGAACAATGAAAATATAATTGGATTCAGAGCCCTAGATATCCATATTGTATGGTATGGTAGGTCAGTTAATCTTATACAAGTTAAGTGGAGTTGTTGCGCACATCCATAAAGTGCTGGTGCTGAACTAAAAACAAGTACTATAAAAATAAGAAAAAAGTCCGCAGACAGCGATCTGCTCCACAGTGTTTTATTGTGCTAAAACACAGACGGTCCTGGTTCGATTCCCGCTAGGGGCGCTGCTGTGGTGCTGGCGGCGTGTCTGCTCCTCCACGTCATCAGTGCCCATACCCGAGGCGGGGTGGCAAAAGGGCCTTTCTGTTGTGGAGTTTGCATGTTCTTCCCCCCGTGTCCCCTAGTGTAGATACCCTCACAAAAACATGCAGTAATCCTGGACTCTAGACTGCCTCCCCCTGCCAGCCGGGGCGCCTGATGGAGGGGACAGGAACTGGTTGGAATAACGTGTTCCTTCCACGCGCTATACAAAACGTCCAACCAGGGAAACTGCCCCCTGTCAGGTGAAAAGAAGGCAGCTTGGACTCCTCATGCATTGAAGGAAGCATGAGGCCAGTCCGCTGCCTCCCCAGGTTGGCGGAGGGTGTGTAGAGCCCAGGATCACATTAGGAACTGGCACTGGGTGAAAAAATGGTTACAAAATCGTGGGATACAAAAATATATAAAACACAGATAAGACATGTACGACGTTTCGGCCATTGCTGGCCTTCATCAGGTGATCATCACCTGATGAAGGCCAGCAAATGGCCGAAACGTCGTGATGTCTGTGTTTTAGTTAGCGCATAAAACACTGTGGAGCAGATCGCTGTGTGCGGACTTTTTTTCTTATTTTTATAGGTCAGTGAATCTTCCCACCCTACCTTCCATGTCTCGATGATCCGCCGTCCGCTCAGCGACGTCACCCTGGTGCACTGCTGCCTGAGCCGCGTCCTCCGAGAAACTCTGGATCTCCTCCGTTAGATACTGCATCTACAGACATCACATCCTCAGATACTGCATCTACAGTATCACATCCTCAGATACTGCATCTACATACAGTATCACATCCTCAGATACTGCATCTACATATACAGTATCACATCCTCAGATACTGCATCTACAGTATCACATCCTCAGATACTGCATCTACAGTATCATATCACATCCTCAGATACTGCATCTACATACAGTATCACATCCTCAGATACTGCATCTACATATACAGTATCACATCCTCAGATACTGCATCTACATATACATCACATCCTCAGATACTGCATCTACATATGCATCACATCCTCATCATTGTGTTTAGTCAGCACATTATATGGAAATTCTTTATTGGAAAACCTCCTTGACATGAATCGTCTCGTTTTCCGGTGGATCAGCACAACGAAACGAAACGAAACGAAACGAAACGAAACGAAACGAAACGAAACGAAACGAAACGAAACGAAACGAAACGAAACGAAACGAAACGAAACGAAACGAAACGAAACGAAACGAAACGAAACGAAACAAAACTAAACAAAACAAAACAAAACAAAACAAAACAAAACAAAAACAAAACAAAACAAAACAAAACAAAACAAAACAAATGTTACTACAGTGATGCTGAGCATGTACTGTATGTCCTAAGCATAAACAGGTTAGAAGACAGAGCAGTTTTAAACAGCCTGAAAGACCAAACGTTTAGGTTATTCCAGTCAGTAGGAGATTTAAACAGAAAGGATTTTTTTGCCCCTACATGGGACTGTAAAATAGATTTGAGTTCAGAGTCTTAGAGGTGTAGTAGGGACCATTTACTGGTGTATATATTGTGGATAGTTAAAATGATTACATTTGAACATAAAGTGTGATTAGTGCTGCTGTCGTTTTCAGCCTTGCATTTTTTGTAAAGGCGATTAATCAATGATCAAACTGTTAGAAGATACCAAAAGACCAATTGGTATTATTATGAAGGGGAAAATAATTCCCAAAGTTACAGGTTTCAGGGTCAGTTTATCTTTTCCACTGTCTAGAATACATGAATGTTCACCAGTAATCTTACATTACACTCACTTTTAGATTCTATTGATCTATTAATTCATCACTGGATGACAGCAGTCTCCAGATCAGGGGCGGATGTAACATGTCCCATTTGGGGGGGGGGGGGGGGGGGGGGGGGGGGGGGGGGGGGGGGGGGGGGG
>CM076970.1:57308692-57317310 GCA_039105355.1 Benthosema pterotum | reverse complement strand
AGAGGAGAGGAGAGGAGGAGAGGAGAGGAGAGAGAGAGGACAGGAGTGGAGACGGAGGAGAGGAGACAGGAGAGAGACGAGAGGAGAGGAGGAGACCGAGATACGGAGAGGAGACAGAGAGGAGAGGAGAGGAGACGCGGGAGAGGAGAAGGGAGGACAGGAAGAGAGACAAGGAGAGGAGAGGAGAGGAGGAGACGGGAGGAGACGAGAGGGAGGAGAGGGAGAGGAGGAGGAGAGGAGCAGGAGAGAGAGAGGATGAGAGGAGAGGAGAGGAGAGAGAGAGGAGAGAGACAGGCAGAGGGGAGAGGAGGAGAGGAGATGCGGAGAAGGAGAGGAGAGGAGAGGAGAGGAGGGAGATAGAGGAGAGGAGCGGAGAGAGAGAGGGAAGGGGGAGGAAGAGGAGGGAGGGAGAGCAGGAGAAGGAGGAGAGGCGAAGAGAGGAGAGGAGGACCGAGATGGATGAGGAAGAGGAGAGGAGAGGAGAGGGAGAGGAGGAGGAGAGGAGAGGAAGCTGAGAGGAGACGAGGAGAGGAAAGAGGAGAGGAGAGGAGAGGAGAGGAGAGGAGAAGAGGAGGAGAGGAGAGGAGACAGGAGAGGCAGGAGAGGAGAGAGGAGGCTGGAGAGAGAGGAGAGGAGCAGGGAAGAGGGAGGCGAGAGGCAGAGGGAGAGGAGCAGGAGGAAGAGGAGACAGGAGAAGGAGACCACGGGGCATCCGAGGGAGGAGCGGACCTCGGAGGAGAGAGACGGAGACGAGATAGGAGAGAGCGAGGAGAGGAGAGGAGAGGACAGGAGAGGAGAGAGGAGAGCGGAGAGAGGAGCAGGAGAAGAGAGAGGATGGCAGAGAGGAGGGAGAGAGAGGAGACAGGTAGAGGAAGACGAGGAGATAGGGAGGAGGATGCGAGGAGGGAGACAGGTAGGAGAGGAGACGGAGGAGGAGAAGAGGAAGGAGAGGAGAGGAGAGGAGAGGAGGAGGAGAGGAGAGGCGAGGAGAGGAGAGGAGATAAGGAGAGGAGACAGGTCGAGAGGAGACAGGGAGAGGAGACAGGAGAGGAGACAGGAGAGGAGAGGAGAGGAGAGGGAGAGGAGATGAGAGGAGCTCGGAGAGGCGACATCAGAGGACACAGGAGACAGGAGAGGAGAGGAGGGAGAGGAGAGAGCAGAGGAGTAGAAGGAGAGGGGGAGGGGAGGAGATAGAGGAGAGTCGAGGAGAGGAGACAGGGAGGAGGACAGAGAGGAGACAGGGGAGGGGAGGAGACGAGAGGAGACAGGAGAGGACACAGGAGGAGAGGGGAAGGAGAGGACAGGGAGAAGGAGAGGAGAGGGGGAGAGGAGAGGAGAGGAGAGAGGAGAGGACGGAGTAAGAGGAGAGGGAGAGGAGAGGAGGAGGAGGAGAGGGAAGAGGGAGAGGAGGAGAGGAGCGAGGAGAGGAGGAGACAGGAGAGAGAGACGAGGAGAGGGAGAGAGGAGGAGAGAGGAGATAGGAGAGGAGGAGGAGGGGAGGGACAGGAGAGGAGAGGAGAGGTGAGGAGAGGAGACAGGAGGAGGCAGAGAGGACGACAGGAGACAGGAGAGGAGACAGAGGAGGGAGAGGAAAGGACAGGAGAGGAGAGGAGAGGAGGACAGGAGAGGTGAGGAGAGAGAGAGGAGACAAGAGGGAGACAGGAGAGGAGACAGGAGAGAGATCAGGAAGAGAGGAGAGAGAGGAGAGAGGAGAGAGGGAGAGGAGAGGAGAGGAGAAGGACAGGAGAGGAGAGGAGAGGAGAGAGAGGACAGGAGAGGAGACAGGAGGAGAGGAGAGGAGAGGAGGACAGGAGAGGAGGGAGAAGAGGAGACGGAGAGGAGAGGAGAGGAGAGGAGAGGAGAGAGAGAGAGGGAGGAGAGGAGAGGGAGACAGGCAGAGGAGACAGGAGGAGAGGAGACAGGAGAAGGAGACGGAGACAGAGGAGGACAGGAGAGGAGACAGGAGAGGAGAGAGGGAGACAGGAGAGGAGAGGAGAGGAGAGGAGACAGAAGGAAGGAGGAGAGGAGACAGGAGAGAGGAGACAGGAGAGGAGAGGAGACAGGAGAGGAGACAGGAGAGAGGAGAGGAGGAGAGGGAGAGAGGAGAGAGGAGGAGGAGACAGGGAGACAGGAGAGGAGACAGGAGTGAGGAGACAGGAAGGAGAGGAGAGGAGAGGAGAGGGAGAGGAGAAGGAGAGGGACAGGAGAGGAGAGGAGAGGAGAGGACGAGGAGAGGAGAGGAGAGAGGAGACAGAGACAGGAGACAGGAGAGGAGAGGAGAGGAGAGGACGGAGAGGGAGAGGGAGAGGAGAGGAGAGGAGAGGAGAGGAGAGGAGAGGAGAGGAGAGAGGAGAGGAGAGGAGGAGAGGAGAGAGGAGAGGAGAGAGGAGAGGAGAAGGAGAGAGGAGCAGGAGAGGAGACAGGAGAAGGAGACAGGGAGACAGGAGACAGGAGAGGAGAGGAGAGGAGAGGAGAGGAGAGGAGAGGAGAGGAGAGGAGAGGAGAGGAGAGGAGAGGAGAGGAGAGGAGACAGGGGAGGAGGACAGGGACGAGGAGGACAGGGAGGACAGGAGAGGAGACAGGAGAGGAGACAGGAGAGGAGACAGGAGAGGAGAGAGAGGAGAGGAGAGGAGACAGGAGAGGAGAGGAGACAGGAGGAGGAGGAGGAGGAGACAGGAGGAAGGAGACAGGAGAGGAGACAGGAGAGGAGACAGGGACAGGAAGGAGACAGGGAGGAGACAGGAGAGGGAGACAGGAGAGGAGAGGAGACAGGAGAGAGGAGGAGACAGGGAGGAGAGAGAGAGAGGAGAGGAGACGAGGAGAGGAGACAGGAGAGGAGACAGGAGACGGAGAGGAGAGGAGAGGAGAGAGGAGACAGGAGAGGAGGACAGGAGAGGAGACAGGAGAGGAGACAGGAGGAGAGGAGACAGGAAAACAAGTCACACAAAACATTCCCTAAATCCTCCTGTGACGACCAAGCCACGATGCAACTATAGATTGTTTTATTCTATTGGGCGAACTCCCCCATAACAAGACATTTCACCTGAGATTAACTCACCAACATTGATCTGCTTGTATTAAACAACATTAACTACACCAACATTGATCTGCTTGTATTAACAACATTAACTACACCAACATTGATCTGCTTGTATTAAACAACATTAAACTACACCAACATTGATCTGCTTGTATTAAACAACATTAAACATTGATCTGCTTGTATTAAACAACATTAAACATTGATCTGCTTGTATTAAACAACATTTAACTCACCAACATTGATCTGCTTGTATTAAACAACATTAAACTACACCAACATTGATCTGCTTGTATTAAACAACATTAAACTACACCAACATTGATCTGCTTGTATTAAACAACATTAAACTACACCAACATTGATCTGCTTGTATTAAAACAACATTAAACTACACCAACATTGATCTGCTTGTATTAAACAACATTAAACATTGATCTGCTTGTATTAAATAAACTAAACTACACCAAACATTGATCTGCTTGTATTAAACAACATTAAACATTGATCTGCTTGTATTAAACAACATTAAACTACACCAACATTGATCTGCTTGAATTAAACAACATTAAACTACACACCAACATTGATCTGCTTGTATTAAACAACATTAAACTACACCAGCATTGATCTGCATGTATTAAACAACATTAAACTACACCAGCATTGATCTGCTTGTATTAAACAACATTAAACTACACCAACATTGATCTGCTTGTATTAAACAACATTAAACTACACCAACATTGATCTGCTTGTATTAAACAACATTAAACTACACCAACATTGATCTGCTTGTATTAAACAACATTAAACTCACCAACATTGATCTGCTTGTATTAAACAACATTAAACTACACCAACATTGATCTGCTTGTATTAAACAACATTAAACTACACCAACATTGATCTGCTTGTATTAAACAACATTAAACTACACCAACATTGATCTGCTTGTATTAAACAACATTAAACATTGATCTGCTTGTATTAAACAACATTAAACTCACCAACATTGATCTGCTTGTATTAAACAACATTAAACTACACCAACATTGATCTGCTTGTATTAAACAACATTAAACTACACCAACATTGATCTGCTTGTATTAAACAACATTAAACTACACCAACATTGATCTGCTTGTATTAAACAACATTAAACTACACCAACATTGATCTGCTTGTATTAAACAACATTAAACATTGATCTGCTTGTATTAAACAACATTAAACATTGATCTGCTTGTATTAAACAACATTAAACTACACCAACATTGATCTGCTTGTATTAAACAACATTAAACTACACCAACATTGATCTGCTTGTATTAAACAACATTAAACTACACCAACATTGATCTGCTTGTATTAAACAACATTAAACTACACCAACATTGATCTGCTTGTATTAAACAACATTAAACTACACCAACATTGATCTGCTTGTATTAAACAACATTAAACATTGATCTGCTTGTATTAAACAACATTAAACATTGATCTGCTTGTATTAAACAACATTAAACATTGATCTGCTTGTATTAAACAACATTAAACTACACCAAACATTGATCTGCATGTATTAAACAACATTAAAACTACACAACATTGATCTGCTTGTATTAAACAACATTAAATCTACACAGCATTGATCTGCTTGTATTAAACAACATTAAACTACACCAACATTGATCTGCTTGTATTAAACAACATTAAACTACACCAACATTGATCTGCTTGTATTAAACAACATTAAACTACACCAACATTGATCTGCTTGTATTAAACAACATTAAACTACACCAACATTGATCTGCTTGTATTAAACAACATTAAACTACACCAACATTGATCTGCTTGTATTTAAAACATTAAACTACACCAACATTGATCTGCTTGTATTAAACAACATAAACTACACCAGCATTGATCTGCTTGTATTAAACAACATTAAACTACACCAACATTGATCTGCTTGTATTAAACAACATTAAACTACACCAACATTGATCTGCTTGTATTAAACAACATTAAACTATACACAACATTGATTGCTTGTATTAAACAACATTAAACTACACCAACATTGATCTGCTTGTATTAAACAACATTAAACTACACCAACACTGATCTGCTTGTATTAAACAACATTAAACTACACCAACATTGATCTGCTTGTATTAAACAACATTAAACTCACCAACATTGATCTGCTTGTATTAAACAACATTAAACTCACCAACATTGATCTGCTTGTATTAAACAACATTAAACATTGATCTGCTTGTATTAAACAACATTAAACTACACCAACATTGATCTGCTTGTATTAAACAACATTAAACATTGATCTGCTTGTATTAAACAACATTAAACTACACCAACATTGATCTGCTTGTATTAAACAACATTAAACATTGATCTGCTTGTATTAAACAACATTAAACTACACCAACATTGATCTGCTTGTATTAAACAACATTAAACTACACCAACATTGATCTGCTTGTATTAAACAACATTAAACTACACCAACATTGATCTGCTTGTATTAAACAACATTAAACTACACCAGCATTGATCTGCTTGTATTAAACAACATTAAACTACACCAACATTGATCTGCTTGTATTAAACAACATTAAACTACACCAACATTGATCTGCTTGTATTAAACAACATTAAACTACACCAACATTGATCTGCTTGTATTAAACAACATTAAACTACACCAACATTGATCTGCTTGTATTAAACAACATTAAACTACACCAACATTGATCTGCTTGTATTAAACAACATTAAACTACACCAACATTGATCTGCTTGTATTAAACAACATTAACTACACCAACATTGATCTGCTTGTATTAAACAACATTAAACTCACCAACATTGATCTGCTTGTATTAAACAACATTAAACATTGATCTGCTTGTATTAAACAACATTAAACTACACCAACATTGATCTGCTTGTATTAAACAACATTAAACATTGATCTGCTTGTATTAAACAACATTAAACATTGATCTGCTTGTATTAAACAACATTAAACTACACCAACATTGATCTGCTTGTATTAAACAACATTAAACATTGATCTGCTTGTATTAAACAACATTAAACTCACCAACATTGATCTGCTTGTATTAAACAACATTAAACTACACCAACATTGATCTGCTTGTATTAAACAACATTAAACTACACCAACATTGATCTGCTTGTATTAAACAACATTAAACTCACCAACATTGATCTGCTTGTATTAAACAACATTAAACTACCCTAACATTGATCTGCTTGTATTAAACAACATTAAACTACACCAACATTGATCTGCTTGTATTAAACAACATTAAACTACACCAACATTGATCTGCTTGTATTAAACAACATTAAACTACCCTAACATTGATCTGCTTGTATTAAACAACATTAAACTACACCAGCATTGATCTGCTTGTATTAAACAACGTTAAACTACACCAACATTGATCTGCTTGTATTAAACAACATTAAACTACACCAACATTGATCTGCTTGTATTAAACAACATTAAACTCACCAACATTACAGCTGTAAAGGTTGAATTATCCTCTTTCTGTCTGTAAAGCATTTGTTTGATAAAACTCCACCATATGAGTTTCTTTCTGTCAGTAAATTCTCTGCATGTGATTATTTCTCTAGTATTGTAGTTTGGAAGCGCTCATCATTAGTCACTGAACGTCCCTGTGTACCACCTGTTTAGAATGTGCACATGATACAAACATGTGTCTCCCAAGTCCAGCACTTGTATTTACTGCCCGTAGCTCATAACATGTCTAGTGTGGATGTTTATCAAATAAATGCTTTGCAGATAGAAAGATAATTCTTAGAGTTGCTTTGCGGCTAGTGAGTGACACCAACGACCAGCAGTGCTACAGTATGTGTAACCAGTTGGTTAACCAGATGTAACTCTTGAGAACGTAAAAATGAAACCAAATGGACCCTTGCGGGTCCATTTGGTTTCATTTTCACACTCTGAAGAGTTAAAATATTCATCATGTGAATTAGCACTATTTCATTAAGAAGTTTACACTGTTTTGTTTGTAAATTCCAGCCTGGAATTGTGCACAAAACCAAAATAATTCTTTAGTTTTAGGTCTTTGGGGCTGAAATGTCATCAAATGGTGGTCCGTGGCTCAAATGCTGAATAAATGGTGGTCCCTGGAGTCAAAAAGGTTGAAAACCACTGCATTAGACCATTAAGGGAATGAAAAGGTCACTTACTTCCCTTCCAACTCTCCACCGCCGCTTTAAAGCTGTCTGAGTCAGAATATCACCAAAGTAATCCCAGTTCCATGAAGTAATCCAATCCCTCTCTTTTGTTCGATAAAGAATAGTCCAAAGGGTATATAAAAACAAGTACATAAAGCTTACTGGTGAAAACAGAAAACAAGTAGGTCTAAATCCTTCACAATAAACCTATTAATCCAGGATTCATTCCTCTGCCCACAAACAGGATCATTTCCTATCAGCTCAGAGATTCAGAAATATTCCACCAAACTTCTGCTTCTCCTTCAAACTAAAGTTGTCAAACTGAGTTCTGAGTTGTTGTGCTCAGTATCAGCTTTAAAAGATTATAGTGTGTTTGTCAAACAACAACCAACCAACCAACCAACCAGCCAACCAACCAACCAGCCAACCAACCAACCAACCAACCAACCAACCAACCCTCCCCATCAGCCTCATGGAACCATAATGACTCAGCGCATCACTTCCTGTTCCTTTTATAGCTTCCTGCTGTGTCACTTCCTTGAACTATTGCTCTAACCCACTCCCCCACAGCTCCCCCTTGTGGTCCACCTGGGTCATTATGTGTCCATAGGAAATAGAGGACCATTATGGTTGAATTACACAAAACCAGGGGTTTTCAACAGGTGGTCCGGGGACCACCAATGGTCCTTGAGAGGGTTCCAGGTGGTCCCCAACTAAGTGGGTTAACCAGGTGTAACTCATGAGAATGCAAAAATGAAACCAAATGGACCCTTGCGGGTCCATTTGGTTTCATGTTTACGCTCTCAAAGAGTTACATCTTTGTTAACCAACTATATCAGCTAGAACAGGTCCATCACACACTGGTTGTGGTGTCGCCCGTCTAGGCCAAATCACGCAAAAAAATGTCCAGGCCGTTTTCCTCGCCCAGTCCACTACTGGTTGGGACTGACGCAGGGGCGGATTGGCCATCTGGAGTACAGGGAGTTTTCCCGGTGGCCTGCACCACCTAGTGGCCTGGACAAGATCCAAAATGCACTAGTGGCACTTCCAAAATGCACTAGAATGTGCTAGATGCTCGCCTGGAACATACAGATCAAAATGACCATTAATCTTCTACATTCTCTAGTTGTGTAGCTAACCCCCCCCCCCCCCCCCCCCCCCCCCCCCCCCCCCCCCCCCCCCCCCCCCCCCCCCCCCCCAAGGGTGGGAAAATATGTGCCAATCCGCCCCTGGACTGACCTCGTTGTGAGCTTGTTGTATGAAGGCGTTGCATTCGCTCATGTAAGGCATGATGTCGAAGTCTGGCTGGTCC
>CM076970.1:57283692-57303692 GCA_039105355.1 Benthosema pterotum | reverse complement strand
AGGTGTAGTGGCGACCATTAACCGGTGTATATATTGAGGATAGTTAAAATGAATACATTTGAACATAAAGTGTGAATAGAATAGAATAGAATAGAATAGAATAGAATAGAATAGAATAGAATAGAATAGAATAGAATAGAATAGTTTATTGTCATTATACAAAAGTATAACGAGATTAAGCCACCACCAGTGACAGTGCAAAAAAGATCAATACAAAGATAAAAGAGCTGAGGTATAAAAAGATAAGATATTTAAGATATTTTTGCTCGTAATGTATATTGCACATGGGGGTACATGTTTCACAGAAACTAATCAGTGTCTAGCGTGTGTCACATTTGAGGAGTCCAGAGCAGTTATGGCCTTTGGAAAAAAAAAACTGTTTTTAAATCTGTTTGTCGTTGCCCTGATGCACCTGTAGCGCCTCCCGGAGGGCAGCAGGACGAACGGATCAGAGCCAGGATGGGAGCCTTCTGGAGGGCAGCAGGACGAACGGATCAGAGCCAGGATGGGAGCCTTCTGGAGGGCAGCAGGACAAACGGATC
Source organism: Benthosema pterotum (assembly GCA_039105355.1). NCBI lineage: Eukaryota > Metazoa > Chordata > Actinopteri > Myctophiformes > Myctophidae > Benthosema > Benthosema pterotum. Next base: position 57,303,150 of record CM076970.1, on the reverse strand, counting down.
AGAGCCAGGATGGGAGCCTTCCAGAGGGCAGCAGGACGAACGGATCAGAGCCAGGATGGGAGCCTTCTGGAGGGCAGCAGGACGAACGGATCAGAGCCAGGATGGGAGCCTTCTGGAGGGCAGCAGGACGAACGGATCAGAGCCAGGATGGGAGCCTTCTGGAGGGCAGCAGGACAAACATATCAGAGCCAGGGTGGGAGCCTTCTGGAGGGCAGCAGGACAAACGGATCAGAGCCAGGATGGGAGCCTTCTGGAGGGCAGCAGGACAAACATATCAGAGCCAGGGTGGGAGCCTTCTGGAGGGCAGCAGGACGAACAGATCAGAGCCAGGGTGGGAGCCTTCTGGAGGGCAGCAGGACAAACGGATCAGAGCCAGGATGGGAGCCTTCCAGAGGGCAGCAGGACAAACGGATCAGAGCCAGGATGGGAGCCTTCCAGAGGGCAGCAGGACGAACGGATCAGAGCCAGGATGGGAGCCTTCTGGAGGGCAGCAGGACGAACAGATCAGAGCCAGGATGGGAGCCTTCCAGAGGGCAGCAGGACGAACAGATCAGAGCCAGGATGGGAGCCTTCTGGAGGGCAGCAGGACAAACGGATCAGAGCCAGGATGGGAGCCTTCCAGAGGGCAGCAGGACGAACAGATCAGAGCCAGGATGGGAGCCTTCCAGAGGGCAGCAGGACAAACGGATCAGAGCCAGGATGGGAGCCTTCCAGAGGGCAGCAGGACGAACGGATAAGAGCCAGGATGGGAGCCTTCTGGAGGGCAGCAGGACAAACGGATCAGAGCCAGGATGGGAGCCTTCCAGAGGGCAGCAGGACGAACAGATCAGAGCCAGGGTGGGAGCCTTCCAGAGGGCAGCAGGACGAACAGATCAGAGCCAGGGTGGGAGCCTTCCAGAGGGCAGCAGGACGAACAGATCAGAGCCAGGGTGGGAGCCTTCTGGAGGGCAGCAGGACAAACGGATCAGAGCCAGGATGGGAGCCTTCCAGAGGGCAGCAGGACGAACAGATCAGAGCCAGGGTGGGAGCCTTCTGGAGGGCAGCAGGACAAACGGATCAGAGCCAGGATGGGAGCCTTCCAGAGGGCAGCAGGACGAACAGATCAGAGCCAGGGTGGGAGCCTTCTGGAGGGCAGCAGGACAAACGGATCAGAGCCAGGATGGGAGCCTTCCAGAGGGCAGCAGGACGAACAGATCAGAGCCAGGATGGGAGCCATCTTTAACAATGTTCCTGGCTCTGCTGAGGCAGCGGGCATTGTAGATGTCCATCAGGGAGGGGAGAGGGCAGCCAACGATCCGCTGCGCTGTCCTAACAACCCTCTGTAGCCTCACAGCCTCTCCCTGTCTGTCCTAACAACCCTCTGTAGCCTCTCCCTGTCTCCTATGTCCTAACAACCCTCTGTAGCCTCTCCCTGTCTCCTACAGTGTCCTAACAACCCTCTGTAGTCTCTCCCTGTCTCCTATGTCCTAACAACCCTCTGTAGCCTCTCCCTGTCTCCTATGTCCTAACAACCCTCTGTAGCCTCTCCCTGTCTCCTACAGTGTCCTAACAACCCTCTGTAGCCTCTCCCTGTCTCCTACAGTGTCCTAACAACCCTCTGTAGTCTCTCCCTGTCTCCTACAGTGTCCTAACAACCCTCTGTAGTCTCTCCCTGTCTCCTATGTCCTAACAACCCTCTGTAGCCTCTCCCTGTCTCCTATGTCCTAACAACCCTCTGTAGCCTCTCCCTGTCTCCTACAGTGTCCTAACAACCCTCTGTAGTCTCTCTCTGTCTCCTACAGTGTCCTAACAACCCTCTGTAGCCTCTCCCTGTCTCCTACAGTGTCCTAACAACCCTCTGTAGTCTCCCTGTCTCCTACAGTGTCCTAACAACCCTCTGTAGTCTCCCTGTCTCCTACAGTGTCCTAACAACCCTCTGTAGCCTCTCCCTGTCTCCTATGTCCTAACAACCCTCTGTAGTCTCTCCCTGTCTCCTACAGTGTCCTAACAACCCTCTGTAGTCTCTCCCTGTCTCCTACAGTGTCCTAACAACCCTCTGTAGTCTCTCCCTGTCTGTCCTAACAACCCTCTGTAGTCTCTCCCTGTCTCCTACAGTGTCCTAACAACCCTCTGTAGTCTCTCCCTGTCTCCTACAGTGTCCTAACAACCCTCTGTAGTCTCTCCCTGTCTGTCCTAACAACCCTCTGTAGCCTCTCCCTGTCTCCTACAGTGTCCTAACAACCCTTTGTAGCCTCATAGCCTCTCCCTGTCTCCTATGTCCTAACAACCCCCTGTAGCCTCTCCCTGTCTCCTACAGTGTCCTAACAACCCTCTGTAGTCTCTCCCTGTCTCCTACAGTGTCCTAACAACCCTCTGTAGTCTCTCTCTGTCTCCTACAGTGTCCTAACAACCCTTTGTAGCCTCATAGCCTCTCCCTGTCTCCTACAGTGTCCTAACAACCCTCTAGTTAGACATGAATGAATGAATGAATGAATGATTTTATTTATATAGCACATTTCTAGACGAGTCACAATGTGCTTTACAGAGACATGATGCAGAGGGGAACAGTATACACACAATTAAAAAGTAATAATGGTATTAATAAGCAATCACAGGCTAAGCGAGTACACAAGTACGCATGGCTGGGGAAAATAATACACAAGTACGTTAATACAATAGATAAAAGAACTAAAATGAGATCTAATGAAAGGCTTTGGCATACAAGTGGGTTTTCAGGAGAGATTTAAAAGCGGAGATCGAGGTGGCTAGTCTTAATTCTAGAGGCAGAGCATTCCAGAGCTTGGGAGCTCGCACAGAAAATGCCCTGCCACCCTTTGTGGCGAGTCGAGGAGTCGGGGTCTCCAGGAGGGCCCTACTGGAGGACCTGAGGGAGCGACCAGGTACATAAGGTCTTAGCAGGTCCGAGATATACCTGGGAGCGAGTCCGTTCAGGGCTTTGAAAGTCAGCAGTAATATTTTAAAGTCAATTCTAAATATGACGGGTAACCAGTGTAGGGAGGCTAGGATGGGAGAGATGTGGTCACATTTCTTAGAATTTGTTAGCAGTCTGGCAGCTGAATTTTGAACTAGTTGAAGACGAGATAATGATTTTTTGCATAGGCCAGAGTAAACGGAGTTGGAATAGTCTAGACGGGAGGAGATGAAGGCATGGATTACCTTCTCAAGGTCTGGAGGTGAGAGAAATTTTTTAATTCTGGATATATTCCTTAGGTGGAAGTAGCAGGACTGGACGACACGGGTGATTTGTGGGGTAAAGGAGAGAGAGGAGTCAAAGAGTACACCCAGGTTTCGGGCTACCTCCTTAACATTGGGGGCAAGGTTGCCAAGTTCTGGGGTCAGTGCCTGAGTGAGATTGGAGGGGCCGAAGATTATGATTTCTGACTTTGATTCATTTAGTTGTAAAAAGTTATTGGACATCCAGTGCTTGATGTCAGCGAGGCAGGAGATCAGATTGGGAAGGTTGCTGGATGGACCGGATTTTAGGGGAATGTATAGCTGGGTGTCATCGGCATAACAGTGGAAGTGGATGTTGTATTTGCGAATTATATTACCGAGGGGGAGCATGTATAGGGAAAACAGAAGGGGAGCTAAGATTGAGCCCTGCGGGACTCCACAGGTGAAAGGGACTGGAGGGGAGGAAGCCTCGCTGATTGCAACGGAGTAGGTTCGGTCTGACAGATATGAACTAAACCAGTCCAGGGCCGTGCCCACGATGCCCACTGAGGATTCCAGGCGATTGATCAGGGTAGGATGGTCAACCGTGTCGAAGGCGGAGCTAAGGTCCAGGAGGACTAAAAGTGAATGGTTGCCTGCATCGGCCGTGGTCAGTAAATCATTAGACACTTTTAATAGCGCAGTCTCTGTGCTATGGCCAGCACGGAAACCAGACTGAAAAACCTCAAAAATACTGTTAGAATTTAGAAAATCAAGTAGTTGAGTGGACACCGCCTTTTCTAAAATTTTAGCTAAAAAAGGAAGTTTCGAAATAGGTCTATAGTTGTTGAGAGTAAGGGGATCAAGCGAGGGTTTTTTTAAGAGAGGCTGAACGAGGGCATTCTTAAGGCTTGACGGGAACGAGCCTGTGGATAAGGAGGAATTGACGATAGCTAATATGTCCGGAGCAACGGTATCCAGTATCTCCTTAAGAAATCTGGTGGGGATGACGTCTAGAGGGCAGGAGGTGGGGTTCATCTGAGAAATTAAATCCACTAGGGTTGTCAGAGAGATTTGTTCAAAGTGGGAAAACAAGGTTGTTGGTGGAGGGCAGTCAGGGGGGGTTTGTGCTGCAGGAGTGATCTGCTGCCTGATGGCGGTCAGTTTGTCCACAAAGTGTGACGCAAACTTAGAGCACATCTCAGGAGTGGCCTCTAGGGGCTGGGTTGGAGGAGGGCCCATTACAGAGTCAATTGCCTGAAACAGCACCCTGGGGTTATGGGGCTGTGCGGCAATGAGCCTAGAAAAATAGTTGTTGCGGGAGTCAACCACAGCCTTCTCGTAAGTGGACATTAGGTCTTTTAGACAGGTTAGTGATACAGTAAGTTTATCTTTCTTCCACTTACGTTCCGCTTTTCTACATTGTCTTTTTATATCCCTAGTGTGGTCATTTAGCCAATGTAGAGCAAGGGGCTTGATGAATTTAGTTTTGTAAGGTGCAATGGAATCGAGGATGCTAACGCATTTGGTGTCGAAGTTATATAGTAGCTCGTCGACGGGGTGAGGAAGAGTTGTGGGAAGGGAGGCCTGAGAGGATATGAAGGCCTCACGGAAGAGCTGACTCGAACTGGGGGTTAGCGTACGGGAGCGGATAGATGAGCGGGGCTTTGGGTCGGGGAGAGGAATAGTGGACTGGAACAGCACGGCTTTGTGGTCAGATGGCGAGAATGTTTCTAGAACCAGCTTATCTACAGAGATTCCAGTGGAGAGCACCAGGTCAAGCGTATGACCCTTAATGTGAGTTGGGCCATTGACCAACTGTTGGAGGCTAAAGGACTCGTATAGGTTAATAAAATCAGTTGCTAGAACGGAGGAGGATGGGCAGCAGGAGCTATGAATATTGAAGTCACCGAGAAACAGGACCCTAGTATACTGAACCATGATGGCGAATAGGAGCTCTGAAAAGTCCTCTATAAAGCCAGGGAGTTTAGGCGGTCTGTATATTAAGATGCATAAAATGGGGAACTTGCCTTTGATTAAAAAGGCAAGAGACTCAAACGAAGAAAAACTACCCACGTTGACTGTAGAGCAACTGAAAATATTTCTATATATTAGAGCGAGACCCCCCCCTCTGCTTGATGATCTGGGGCGATCAAGACAATAATAGCCGGGGGGAGTGGCTGCCTTCAATGACACTGTGTCATGGGGACCCAGCCAGGACTCAGTTATCATAAAAAAATCAATATTATTGGACACAATGTAGTCTTGACAAATGGCAGATTTACGATGCAGTGATCTAATATTCAGGAGACACATTACAGCAGAGTGAGGGACAGTATTGGAGGCTAAGTAGTTATGGATGGGAGGCCTGATTAGATTCTTAGGATTTGCAGAACGAATTGATGGGGGAAGCAAAAGAGATCTGTTGGTGATGAGTACAGGTATGATAGAGAGACTACTACGTGGGGCAGGGGGTGAGGGTGGCTTAATGGTGGTTAGGATGTTACAGTTGTTATTGTTAAATGAGGGAGTGCCGGTAGGGTTGGAGGGAGGAGAAGTTGAGTATGAAGGGAGTGGAAAGTTATTAATGCATTGCTCGGTAGGAGGTCCGCCCGGCCAGCAGGGGGCGGTAGATGGGATGCAGGACTGTAGACTGGTATGACCACGGGGGGAGAGGTCAGCCAGGGCCAGAGCGGACGGGGCAGTATGTCAGTGTTGATGTTGTCGTTGGAAGCTCGCCTGAGCGGCCATAGAGCGGCGGAGATTTAGCTTCAACATTTCACATCCTTGTTTATTTGGATGTAGACCGTCGTGATAAAACGATCGACGGTTCCAAAACAGAAAAAAATTCGGAATGTAATGGAGGTTAGCAGCGAGACAGGCAGATTGGAGCCAATAATGGAGCTGGAGGAGTTTGCTGAGGCGCACATCGCCACGGTCCAACGTGGGAAGAGGACCAGAGATATATACAGAGAGGCCGGAGTTGCTAAGGAGCGTGAATATTGATTTGAAGTTGGAGCGGGTAGTTTCGGAATGGTAATCATTAACTCCACAATGGATGATGATGGTAGAGATGGTGGGGGGGAGAGAGGCCAGGATTTCAGGAAGCTCTTTGAGGATATCGGTGGTGGTCGCGCCGGACCTGGAGAGATTAATAGCATTTACAACGGCGAGGGACTTTGTCACCGAGTCTCCGACAATAGCGATTGTGGGGATAATTAGCGGCGGCGGCTTGGACACGGGGTGATGCGGTAACGGGGACTGTAACACTGCTGCTGGAGGCGGAGGGCTGGGGGTCCGCGCCGTGAGAGCGGAGGGCAGTGTTGGAGGGGGCATTATTATAGGGGTGGACACGGGGGGCTGTGCTGGCGGAGGCAATGATTGAGACGCTGGGGGGCTATTACTGCTGGCTGCTGCGGGCAATATGGGGGGCTCGGGTGGACACGGGGAGGGGAGGCCACCCGAGTGTCGTATAACCGCCGACTTCAAGAGCTGGCGGCGATTGGAAGAGCTGGCGCGGGAGTCCCGAGGGGAGACAATGTTATCAACAGGATGGGAGGCTGCTTGGGCATCTGACAAGATGGAAAATTTGTTTGTGGAGTCCAGCGTAGGTCGCGGTCGTGGCTTAATATCCCGACCGCGTCCTCGGCCCCGGCCGTCCGTTCTCCAGGGGGCCGCAGGGGTGGAAGTAGCCACAGGCGGGCGCGGAGCAGCTACCCTGACACAGCGACCAGTGGCGTCCACGTCCACAAGGGCTGGGACGGTGTCGTCCAATTCGGCCGCTTGGCCAGATAAGGCGGGGTGGCTGGGGGCAGCCGGGACGCCCGGGGTAGGAGCAAGAGCCGGGAGAGTATCATCATATACTTTTGCGGGCGCTGCTGGTGCCGGCCCGATGAAGACCTCGGGGGGGTCCGGGGCAGGACCGGCGTGCTGGAACAGCGAGTCGAGGAGGATTTCATCATCACGTATCTGGTATAGCCTGGAGATTCTGTCCTGGAGCTCGGACACCTTCTGCGTCAGGCGGTGGCAGCTGTCACAGTCGGAGCCGGAGGATGACGAGGTATGTAGAGGTGGCATTGTGCCTGGGGATGGAAAAGGAGCTGTGGCCAGTAAAAGTGACTTTGATGGTAGCAATAAGCAGGTTTTACGTTTTTAATAGCTGCCGGGCTGAGGCTTAAGGCGGAACGCACCCGCAAGGGCCACATATACAGTGGCCCACAGCGTTGAAACGGCGTGACAATGATAGCCAAGTAGCACTAGCAGGTCCAGTTGCGGTTCGAGACTTACCCACACAGGCCCAGAGACTGGGCCTGTTGCGGTGAGATGGCGCTGAGTAAGCCGAGGTGTAGGCACTCCTCGCTGGTCCCGTGGGGTGGCAAGCTGGGCTGGCTGGCTGTCATGTAGCTGTCAGGCTACATGACACGTAGCTGTCAAGTAGCTGTCAGGCAACGCTGCCGAGTCGGTTTCCGTAGGTGGGGAGAATGTACGGAAAACAGTCGCTAAAAGTGGCCGATCGCTAAAAACTTAAGCTAAAACGAAAGTAGACAAATAAAACTGACATGTCTATAAAATTAGTGTAAAACTAGCGCCGGGAAGACGAGTTAAAATGGTCATTTAGACAGGGCTGTCAGCAGAGTTTGGCGTTTTGGCGTTAGCCTCTCTCTGTCTCCTACAGTGTCCTAACAACCCTCTGTAGTCTCTCCCTGTCTCCTACAGTGTCCTAACAACCCTCTGTAGTCTCTCTCTGTCTCCTACAGTGTCCTAACAACCCTCTGTAGTCTCTCCCTGTCTGTCCTAACAACCCTCTGTAGCCTCTCCCTGTCTCCTACAGTGTCCTAACAACCCTCTGTAGTCTCTCTCTGTCTCCTACAGTGTCCTAACAACCCTCTGTAGTCTCTCCCTGTCTCCTACAGTGTCCTAACAACCCTCTGTAGTCTCTCCCTGTCTCCTACAGTGTCCTAACAACCCTCTGTAGCCTCTCCCTGTCTCCTATGTCCTAACAACCCTCTGTAGCCTCTCTCTGTCTCCTATGTCCTAACAACCCTCTGTAGTCTCTCCCTGTCTCCTATGTCCTAACAACCCTCTGTAGTCTCTCTCTGTCTCCTATGTCCTAACAACCCTCTGTAGTCTCTCCCTGTCTCCTACAGTGTCCTAACAACCCTCTGTAGCCTCTCCCTGTCTCCTACAGTGTCCTAACAACCCTCTGTAGCCTCTCCCTGTCTCCTACAGTGTCCTAACAACCCTCTGTAGTCTCTCCCTGTCTCCTACAGTGTCCTAACAACCCTCTGTAGTCTCTCCCTGTCTCCTACAGTGTCCTAACAACCCTCTGTAGCCTCTCCCTGTCTCCTACAGTGTCCTAACAACCCTCTGTAGCCTCATAGCCTCTCCCTGTCTCCTACAGTGTCCTAACAACCCTCTGTAGCCTCTCCCTGTCTCCTATGTCCTAACAACCCTCTGTAGTCTCTCCCTGTCTCCTACAGTGTCCTAACAACCCTCTGTAGCCTCTCCCTGTCTCCTGCAGTACCATACTGTGATACAGTATGTCAGCAGGCTCTCGATGGACGAGTGGTAGAAGGTCATTGTTCTTCTTGAGAACCCTCAGGAAGTGTAACCGCTGCTGAGCCTTCTTGGTGATTGAGGTGATGTTCTCTGACCAGGAGATGTCGGCGGAGATGGTAACGCTCAAAAACCTGATGGTGTGAACCCTCTCCACGCACTCGCCGTTGATGTAGAGGGGGGCTGGGTCTGTCGATGATGAGTTCTCTGGTTTTCTTGGTGTTGAGAGTGAGGTTGTTCTCATTGCTTCAGGATCTTCTCCCTGTAGGCAGCCTCGTCGCCCCTGGAGATGAGTCCAACCACTGTGGTATCGTCAGCCAACTTAACGATAAGGTTGTCGTTGTGGGCCGGCCTGCAGTGGTGGGTTTAGAGACAGTAGAGGAAGGGGCTCAGAACGCAGCCCTGTCGAGAGCCCATGAGGAGAGGTGGGGGCCTAGTCTCACAGTCTGGGGTCGGTCAGTTAGGAAGTCCTTTATCCAGGCACATGTGAGAGGGGGGATGCCAATAGTGTCCAGTTTCATGCATAGACTGTCAGACTAGCAGAACTATAGTCCAGGAAGAGCATCCGGACGTAGCTCTGCTGCTGCTCCAGGTGGTTCAGTGCTGAGTGGAGTGCTGAGTGGAGAGCTCCTCAGTGGATCTGTTTGCCTTGATGTGTTGGAGAACGAGCCTCTCAAAGCACTTCATGATTACCGGAGCGAGAGCCACCAGTCGGTAATCATTCAGGCTGGTGATGGGAGACTTCTTCGGCACCGGGACGATCGTGGAGGATTTGAAGCAGTGTGGGATGACGGCCTGATCCAGGGAGAGGTTGAAGATCCTGGTGAAGGTGGGGGCGAGCTGGAGAGCGCACGCTCTGAGCACCTTGCCAGGTACTCCGTCCACGCTCTGAGCACCTTGCCAGGTACTCCGTCCGGACCAGTGGCTTTTTTAGTGTTCACCGCCAGGAGCACCCTTCTGACATCATGCTCCTGGATGGTGAGTGTGGGTGTGGGTGAGGTTGAGGGAGAGGGTGTGGGTGGGGGGGCCTGCTGCTGCGAATCAAACCGGGCAAAGAAGCAGTTTAGCCCGCCAGTGCTTCACTCTGATCAGCTGTCGACACACCACCGCCTCTGAAGTTGGTGATGTCCTGTATGCCCCGCCACACCTCCCGAGTGTTGTTGCTGGACAGATGGGACTCTATATACGCATCCTGTGATCCGCCTTGGCTGTTTTTATGCCTCTTCTCAGGTCCGCTCGAGCCGCACTGGACAGTGGTCAGTGCTGCTGTCGTTTTCAGCCTCGCATGTTTTGTAAAGGCGATTAATCAATGATCAAACTGTTAGAAGATACCAAAAGACCAATTGGTATTATTGTGGAGGGGAAAATAATTCCCAAAGTTACAGGTTTCAGGGACAGTTTATCTTTTCCACTGTCTAGAATACATGAATGTTCACCAGTAATCTCACATTACACTCACTTTTAGATTCCATTAATCTATTAATTCATCACTGGATGACAGGAGTCTCCAGATCAAGGGCGGATGTAACATGTCCCATTTGGGGGGGCAAGAGAACATGTTGGAGGGGCAAGAGAAAATGGTATGGGTGCGGCTTCATCGCCCGTGGAGCGAAGCGACACGGGCGATGAAGCCGCACCCATACCATTTTCGGTTCCAGGACTTTTATTAGTCAAGTAAAGCATCAATAATAACATCAGTTGTTGTTGAAGTTGCAACAGACACGCAGCATGCATAAAGCTAAAGGTCTGACTCAGAGAGTTTTCTGTTTTCAATGATGAAATGCTGTTGGTTTAGTGGTGACACAGCTGTAGTTAGTTAGTAGCAGTAGTAGTGTTTCACATCATTTTAAATAGAAGCACTTTAATTTGAAATATCTTGGGTTGTTTTGCACATTACATCGTGTTTGGTGGGTCAGACTGGGTATTTAGGGGGGCATTGCCCCCCATGCCCATGCCTATAGATCCGCCCCTGCTCCAGATGTGAAAACAAATGATCATCATTATTATTCCATTTGTACATGTGAAACACAGTGTTCTGGGAGACATGAATCATCTACAACCACATGAAACATGATCTGTAGAGCATTATGGGATGTCTCTGATCGCTACCATTACCGATGGACTGGACTCAACATCTGGAAAGTCTGAATCAGGGCAGAATCCAGGCCCATATATAACATTTAACATGGGGGGGGGGGGGGGGGGGGGGGGGGGGGGGCAGGCGAAAATGGTATGGGTGCGGCTTCTTCGCCCATGTCACTTGATTCCTGTGGCATGATACATAATGTCCCTGATTTTTGTCATAGACGTCGGCAATCAAGGTAGGTGGATTCTAAATGTGTTTTGGATGCCAAAACTTGAAGGTGTGGCCAAGCTGTTTGGCTGTTCTGAGAGGTCAAACAGCTTGGCCACACCTCATTGTTCATTAAAGATTTCAGGGCATACATCAGGGCGGCAGTGGCTCAGGGGTAGAGTCACCGGATGGTGACCACAAGGTTGCCGGTTCGATCCCAGGCTCCCACAGAGTTTCTGTCGAAGTGTCCTTGAGCAAGACACTGAAGCCCTAACTGCTCCTGATGTGCTAGTAGGTACCTTGCATGGTTTCCACTGCCATCAGTGTATGAATGTGTGTGTGAATGTGGTGAATGTGATGCACAAGATATGTAAAGCGCCTTGGATAAAGGCGCTATATAAATGCACCATTTACCAGGGCCCACTATTTATTTACATCAAAGCAAGTAATAAAAACAATATGTGATGCACCCATATACTGTAGATGTAGTTACAATAATATTCATCCGTAATTGTCCAGTTGAATTAGTGAAGTAGTAAAAAAAAAAAAAGAAAAAAGATAAAATGGAAAGGTCCTACGCTAAAAGGGAAATCAAATAATTACAAATTGTATAACCTGAATCTAAGGTAAACAAAACAAGACAAACAGAAGAACAAAAAGACAGGACAAACATAGGACGAGACAGGACAGGACAAGACAATACATATGACTTGGTCGTACCACAGAAACATAGCGGACGTAGCTTTGCATCCATACATAGTGCTCCCATGACCAGTAGAAGACAACCCAGCTGCATGGGAGAAGTATGCTCAGACTCCACTCAACTTGAATTAATCTGGAGTCACACCTCTGAGTTTCGACTTAAGACTTAATACCTGATGCTTAAGACAATCAAAATAGGGCCCTCAAATGCATATTACAGTATGTCCAAACTGGAGGCTCAAACTAAACTACAATATGTCAGTTTAAAGCTATGATTCACTGCTTCCACGTGACCTGACACAAAAACATACATGAATAACATCCAGGCCAAAGCTTTACTCATACAATGTGTTTCCTTTACTTTCATTTACATTGTAGATTCTGACTGAAGGCATCAAAAACTATGAATAAAACACAAGTGGAATTATGTACTTATTTTCAACATTAATATAACTTAGAAATGTTGCATGGACATAATAAAAAGGGTCCTCCCATTCTGTGTTTCTAGAAATGGAGGTCTGAAAAGAATCGTGACTTTTCTTGTAGGACCCTTTTTCTGAAGAAAAAAATGCAAAAAGAAATCTTGAAAATGCGTGGAATTCCCCTCTAAAAATGAAAGCTCTGATGTCTTCAGTGAGAATCACAATGTAAATAGTCATGAAAACAATGAAAAAGCATTGAATGAGATGTGTCCAAACCTTTGGTCTGTACTGTAAATATGTCGCTGTGCACATACTGTAAGTCTCCTGTATGGAAACAACACTCTGCCACCAAAATGTCTAACGCCCTGCCAACAGTCATTAAGACATGCAGGTCCTGGTCATGGAGCAGTGGATGTTGGTGTGACATGTGATCTGCTGGAGGTGGAGACAGAGTGTGAACACAGTCCTGACCACAGGCTAAGTGTCTGATCAGTGGCGTTGGCAGAGTGTGTGGTCAGTGGCAGAGAGTGTGGTCAGTGGCGTTGGCAGAGTGTGTGGTCAGTGGCGTTGGCAGAGAGTGTGGTCAGTGGCGTTGGCAGAGTGTGTGGTCAGTGGCGTTGGCAGAGTGTGTGGTCAGTGGCAGAGTGTGTGGTCAGTGGCGTTGGCAGAGTGTGTGGTCAGTGGCAGAGTGTGTGGTCAGAGTGTGTGGTCAGTGGCAGAGTGTGTGGTCAGAGTGTGTGGTCAGTGGCAGAGTGTGTGGTCAGTGGCACAGTGTGTGGTCAGAGTGTGTGGTCAGTGACAGAGTGTGTGGTCAGTGGCAGAGTGTGGTCAGTGGCAGAGTGTGTGGTCAGTGTGTGTGGTCAGTGGCAGAGTGTGGTCAGTGACAGAGTGTGTGGTCAGTGGCAGAGTGTGGTCAGTGGCAGAGTGTGTGGTCAGTAGCAGAGTGTGTGGTCAGTGGCAGAGTGTGGTCAGTGGCAGAGTGTGTGGTCAGTGGCAGAGTGTGTGGTCAGAGTGTGTGGTCAGTGGCAGAGTGTGGTCAGAGTGTGTGGTCAGTGGCAGAGTGTGTGGTCAGTAGCAGAGTGTGGTCAGAGTGTGTGGTCAGTAGCAGAGTGTGGTCATAGTGTGTGGTCAGTGGCAGAGTGTGGTCAGTAGCAGTGTGTGGTCAGAGTGTGTGGTCAGTGGCAGAGTGTGTGGTCAGTGGCAGAGTGTGTGGTCAGTGGCAGAGTGTGGTCAGTAGCAGTGTGTGGTCAGAGTGTGTGGTCAGTGGCAGAGTGTGTGGTCAGTGGCAGAGTGTGTGGTCAGTGGCAGAGTGTGGTCAGTAGCAGAGTGTGGTCAGAGTGTGTGGTCAGTGGCAGAGTGTGGTCAGTGGCAGAGTGTGGTCAGTGGCAGAGTGTGTGGTCAGAGTGTGTGGTCAGTGGCAGAGTGTGTGGTCAGTGGCAGAGTGTGGTCAGTGGCAGAGTGTGTGGTCAGTAGCAGAGTGTGGTCAGTAGCAGAGTGTGGTCAGTGTGTGTGGTCAGTGGCAGAGTGTGTGGTCAGTGGCAGAGTGTGGTCAGTGGCAGAGTGTGGTCAGTAGCAGAGTGTGGTCAGTGGCAGAGTGTGGTCAGTAGCAGAGTGTGGTCAGTGGCAGAGTGTGTGGTCAGTGACAGAGTGTGTGGTCAGTGACAGAGTGTGGTCAGTAGCAGAGTGTGTGGTCAGTGGCAGAGTGTGGTCAGTGTTAGAGTGTGTGGTCAGTGACAGAGTGTGTGGTCAGTGGCAGAGTGTGGTCAGTGTTAGAGTGTGTGGTCAGTGACAGAGTGTGTGGTCAGTGACAGAGTGTGGTCAGTGACAGAGTGTGTGGTCAGAGTGTGTGGTCAGTGGCAGAGTGTGTGGTCAGAGTGTGGTCAGTGGCAGAGTGTGTGGTCAGAGTGTGGTCAGTGGCAGAGTGTGGTCAGAGTGTGGTCAGAGTGTGTGGTCAGTAGCAGAGTGTGTGGTCAGTGACAGAGTGTGGTCAGTAGCAGAGTGTGTGGTCAGTGGCAGAGTGTGGTCAGTGTTAGAGTGTGTGGTCAGTGACAGAGTGTGTGGTCAGTGACAGAGTGTGTGGTCAGTGACAGAGTGTGGTCAGTGACAGAGTGTGTGGTCAGAGTGTGGTCAGTGGCAGAGTGTGTGGTCAGAGTGTGGTCAGTGGCAGAGTGTGTGGTCAGTGTGTGGTCAGTGGTAGAGTGTGGTCAGTGGCAGAGTGTGTGATCAGTGGCAGAGTGTGTGGTCAGTGACAGAGTGTGTGGTCAGTGGCAGAGTGTGGTCAGTGTGTGGTCAGTAGCAGAGTGTGGTCAGTAGCAGAGTGTGGTCAGTAGCAGAGTGTGGTCAGTGGCAGAGTGTGTGGTCAGTGGCAGAGTGTGGTCAGTGGCAGAGTGTGTGGTCAGTGGCAGAGTGTGGTCAGTGGCAGAGTGTGTGGTCAGTGGCAGAGTGTGGTCAGTGGCAGAGTGTGGTCAGTGGCAGAGTGTGGTCAGTGTGTGGTCAGTGACAGAGTGTGTGGTCAGTGGCAGAGTGTGGTCAGTGGCAGAGTGTGTGGTCAGTGGCAGAGTGTGGTCAGTGGCAGAGTGTGTGGTCAGTGGCAGAGTGTGTGTGTGTGTGTGTGTGGTCAGTGGCAGAGTGTGGTCAGAGTGTGTGGTCAGTGGCAGAGTGTGTGGTCAGTAGCAGAGTGTGGTCAGAGTGTGTGGTCAGTAGCAGAGTGTGGTCATAGTGTGTGGTCAGTGGCAGAGTGTGGTCAGTAGCAGTGTGTGGTCAGAGTGTGTGGTCAGTGGCAGAGTGTGTGGTCAGTGGCAGAGTGTGTGGTCAGTGGCAGAGTGTGGTCAGTAGCAGTGTGTGGTCAGAGTGTGTGGTCAGTGGCAGAGTGTGTGGTCAGTGGCAGAGTGTGTGGTCAGTGGCAGAGTGTGGTCAGTAGCAGAGTGTGGTCAGAGTGTGTGGTCAGTGGCAGAGTGTGGTCAGTGGCAGAGTGTGGTCAGTGGCAGAGTGTGGTCAGTAGCAGAGTGTGGTCAGAGTGTGTGGTCAGTGGCAGAGTGTGTGGTCAGTGGCAGAGTGTGTGGTCAGAGTGTGTGGTCAGTGGCAGAGTGTGGTCAGAGTGTGTGGTCAGTGGCAGAGTGTGTGGTCAGTAGCAGAGTGTGGTCAGAGTGTGTGGTCAGTAGCAGAGTGTGGTCATAGTGTGTGGTCAGTGGCAGAGTGTGGTCAGTAGCAGTGTGTGGTCAGAGTGTGTGGTCAGTGGCAGAGTGTGTGGTCAGTGGCAGAGTGTGTGGTCAGTGGCAGAGTGTGGTCAGTAGCAGTGTGTGGTCAGAGTGTGTGGTCAGTGGCAGAGTGTGTGGTCAGTGGCAGAGTGTGTGGTCAGTGGCAGAGTGTGGTCAGTAGCAGAGTGTGGTCAGAGTGTGTGGTCAGTGGCAGAGTGTGGTCAGTGGCAGAGTGTGGTCAGTGGCAGAGTGTGTGGTCAGAGTGTGTGGTCAGTGGCAGAGTGTGTGGTCAGTGGTAGAGTGTGGTCAGTGGCAGAGTGTGTGGTCAGTGGCAGAGTGTGTGGTCAGTAGCAGAGTGTGGTCAGTAGCAGAGTGTGGTCAGTGTGTGTGGTCAGTGGCAGAGTGTGTGGTCAGTGGCAGAGTGTGGTCAGTGGCAGAGTGTGGTCAGTAGCAGAGTGTGGTCAGTGGCAGAGTGTGGTCAGTAGCAGAGTGTGGTCAGTGGCAGAGTGTGTGGTCAGTGACAGAGTGTGTGGTCAGTGACAGAGTGTGGTCAGTAGCAGAGTGTGTGGTCAGTGGCAGAGTGTGGTCAGTGTTAGAGTGTGTGGTCAGTGACAGAGTGTGTGGTCAGTGGCAGAGTGTGGTCAGTGTTAGAGTGTGTGGTCAGTGACAGAGTGTGTGGTCAGTGACAGAGTGTGGTCAGTGACAGAGTGTGTGGTCAGAGTGTGTGGTCAGTGGCAGAGTGTGTGGTCAGAGTGTGGTCAGTGGCAGAGTGTGTGGTCAGAGTGTGGTCAGTGGCAGAGTGTGGTCAGAGTGTGGTCAGAGTGTGTGGTCAGTAGCAGAGTGTGTGGTCAGTGACAGAGTGTGGTCAGTAGCAGAGTGTGTGGTCAGTGGCAGAGTGTGGTCAGTGTTAGAGTGTGTGGTCAGTGACAGAGTGTGTGGTCAGTGACAGAGTGTGTGGTCAGTGACAGAGTGTGGTCAGTGACAGAGTGTGTGGTCAGAGTGTGGTCAGTGGCAGAGTGTGTGGTCAGAGTGTGGTCAGTGGCAGAGTGTGTGGTCAGTGTGTGGTCAGTGGCAGAGTGTGGTCAGTGGCAGAGTGTGTGATCAGTGGCAGAGTGTGTGGTCAGTGACAGAGTGTGTGGTCAGTGGCAGAGTGTGGTCAGTGTGTGGTCAGTAGCAGAGTGTGGTCAGTAGCAGAGTGTGGTCAGTAGCAGAGTGTGGTCAGTGGCAGAGTGTGTGGTCAGTGGCAGAGTGTGGTCAGTGGCAGAGTGTGTGGTCAGTGGCAGAGTGTGGTCAGTGGCAGAGTGTGTGGTCAGTGGCAGAGTGTGGTCAGTGGCAGAGTGTGGTCAGTGGCAGAGTGTGGTCAGTGTGTGGTCAGTGACAGAGTGTGTGGTCAGTGGCAGAGTGTGGTCAGTGGCAGAGTGTGTGGTCAGTGGCAGAGTGTGGTCAGTGGCAGAGTGTGTGGTCAGTGGCAGAGTGTGTGGTCAGTGGCAGAGTGTGTGTGTGTGTGTGTGTGTGTGGTCAGTGGCAGAGTGTGGTCAGAGTGTGTGGTCAGTGGCAGAGTGTGTGGTCAGTAGCAGAGTGTGGTCAGAGTGTGTGGTCAGTAGCAGAGTGTGGTCATAGTGTGTGGTCAGTGGCAGAGTGTGGTCAGTAGCAGTGTGTGGTCAGAGTGTGTGGTCAGTGGCAGAGTGTGTGGTCAGTGGCAGAGTGTGTGGTCAGTGGCAGAGTGTGGTCAGTAGCAGTGTGTGGTCAGAGTGTGTGGTCAGTGGCAGAGTGTGTGGTCAGTGGCAGAGTGTGTGGTCAGTGGCAGAGTGTGGTCAGTAGCAGAGTGTGGTCAGAGTGTGTGGTCAGTGGCAGAGTGTGGTCAGTGGCAGAGTGTGGTCAGTGGCAGAGTGTGGTCAGTAGCAGAGTGTGGTCAGAGTGTGTGGTCAGTGGCAGAGTGTGGTCAGTGGCAGAGTGTGTGGTCAGTGGCAGAGTGTGGTCAGTGGCAGAGTGTGTGGTCAGTGGCAGAGTGTGGTCAGTGGCAGAGTGTGGTCAGTGGCAGAGTGTGGTCAGTGGCAGAGTGTGGTCAGTGTGTGGTCAGTGACAGAGTGTGGTCAGTGACAGAGTGTGGTCAGTGGCAGAGTGTGTGGTCAGTAGCAGAGTGTGGTCAGTGGCAGAGTGTGGTCAGAGTGTGGTCAGTAGCAGAGTGTGGTCAGTGGCGTACCCCTGGTGTGGATTTCACACAGGGGCGGATCTAGGCATGGGCATGGGGGGGCCCTAAATACCCAGTCTGCTCCACCAAACATGATGCCATGCAAAACAACCCAAGATATTTCAAATTAAAGTGCTTCTATTTAAAATGATGTGAAACACTACTACTGCTACTAACTAACTACAGCTGTGTCACCACTAAACCAACAGCATTTCATCATTGAAAACAGAAAACTCTCTGAGTCAGACCTTTAGCTTTATGCATGCTGCGTGTCTGTTGCAACTTCTCCTGCCCCCACCCCCCATTGGGAAATGTTATATCCACCCCTGCTTTCGCCAGGAGAAAACCAGGACGAAAAAAATAATAATAATAAAAAAAAAAAAAAAACATTGATTATTCTTCATTGATCCACAGAGTGGGGGGGGGGGGGGCAGCCATGGAGAAAACCTGAGTTTGGTTGAGCAAAAGGCCTGTATCTGAGTACCGGAGAGATCTGGGATTTGATTTAAGGCCCTGATACACTAGCAATATTTTGATCTACATCAACTAGCAATGTCAACATCAACAGGCAACATGATGAGACACATGGCAACAGGCAACATGATGAGACACATGGCAACAGGCAACACAACTCCATTTGGTTCCATTTGTACACTCTCAGGGAAAAAAAAGAATTCTTAGTTTGCATTGACTCATTTTCACCCAGCTGCCACCCAACTCAAAATGTTCATTGAGCGAAATAAAAGTTACAAAATCCTTGTTTTTGTCCACAGCAGTGAAGCAGCAGCAGCCATGGTTTCAGTCTGAGAGAAAGGATCAGGTGACGCCCAGGAGGGCTGTGATTGGAGGATTCTGAAATGTTGCCCAGTAGAGGGCGCTAATGATCTGACTTTTCTGAACAACCAGGAGTTGATCATTTTCTATAGAAAGGTGAAAAGTCAACGTTGATAGTTGACGTTGCTTGTTGATGTTGATCAAAACATTGCTAGGTGTATCAGGGCCCTTATAGGGTGCAGAAGGTCATAAATGTAGCCGTGGGCCTTGAAAGTGGTTAAAATGATTTTAAAATCGATTCTTGATTTGATAGGTAACCAATGAAGTCTAGCAAGTACAGGTGTGCTAGTGAGAATCCTGGCAGCTGTGTTTTGGATTAGCTGTAGTTCAGAGGTTTTCAACAGGTGGTCCGGGGACCACCAGGGGTCCCTGAGAGGGTTCCAGGTGGTCCCCAGGCTAAATGATGGAAAGTTGGTTAACCAGATGTAACTCTTGAGAATGTAAAAATGAAACCAAATGGACCCTTGCGGGTCCATTCAAAAAGGTTGAAAACCCTGGTCTACTCTATCCACCGCATAAGGAAGAAAAATGGTATCTCTTATAGCGGGACTAAAAACCTGTTTTGGCCCCAAAACAGGGTCTAAATGTGTAAAGAATTATGTTCAGTCTGTCCTAAATGGAAACAGATAGTCTCTGTAGCAGGGAAAGATTCACACGTTTACATTTACACTATTTTGTGTTTTGTGTTTAATGTTTAATTCTAGTTATAGAGGATACGTATAACATATTTATCCATATGAGGATTATTATTAGCCTGGGATCCTTTTGGCAACTGTCTAATCTGCCTAATGGCAAAAACGCCCCTGCCTTCATCAGTAGAGCACTGTTAATCTGCACTTTGACCTCTGAGCACTCTACCAAAATATGATTTCTTAATAAAGTCTTGGATTTAAGGATTTGTGCCCCCTGTTGCTCGAAAATGGAAGGTTCACGGATTACCTGACCAACTAAAGAATGATCAGACAGACAGACAGACAGACAGACAGACAGACAGACAGACAGACAGACAGACAGACAGACAGACAGACAGACAGACAGACAGACAGACAGACAGACAGACAGCTGTAGATTCTATGGTCATCTGTAGTCTACTAGCTGTAGATTCTGTGT
>CM076970.1:57266192-57271192 GCA_039105355.1 Benthosema pterotum | reverse complement strand
TACCTGGGGATGTGTACTAGGTGTACTAGGTGCACTAGTACATTACCTGGGGATGTGTACTAGGTGTACTAGGTGTACTAGTACATTACCTGGGGATGTGTACTGTGTACTAGGTGCACTAGTACATTACCTGGGGATGTGTACTAGGTGTACTAGGTGTACTAGTACATTACCTGGGGATGTGTACTGTGTACTAGGTGTACTAGTACATTACCTGGGGATGTGTACTAGGTGTACTAGGTGTACTAGTACATTACCTGGGGATGTGCACCAGTGAGCTCTTTAACACCTCTCGCACCTCCACCACCGCTGAAAGGTCGTGACCTCTGCTCCTCACCTCCCGAACCCGAGCTCTGATGACTACAGAGAAACACAATACACACCATGATGTACTAGTAGTACACACAATACACACCATGATGTACTAGTAGTACACACAATACACACAAACGATCCAAATTATCTGACAAACACCTCTGCGCGTGCATGTGTTAGCGCACGCTGACAGAGCCCTTTTGATATCGGCACCAGAGATCGTGAGCGGTGTGGAGCAGCGAGCGGAGCGGGGAGCGGAACGCGTGGATTTTTAAGTGAGCGCTGAGCGTGTTTTCAAATGGGTCGGAGCGCGCTCTGGAGCGAGAATTATCCTCCGCTCCAGCCCGCTCCAAGCCGTTCAGTCCAGACAACGGCACACGTGTTCAGTAGCACAGCATAAACGTGTGGTTGTGGTTCAGATGGCGACTATAGGCCTACAGTGCCAGCAACACGATCAAGACATTTAAAATCCTCTCCGAGGTGCGGGAGGGAAGGAGGAGATGATGATCATGATGGAAATTGGAAAAAAGACAAAGTTCGCTGACTGTGAAGCACTGCACATCATAACGGTAACGTATTTGAGCGCAGCGACCCCCCCAATTATGTCCAATTCCCCCACAGTGTATAACATCATCAATAACCTATTATCCCGTATAGCATTTTGGAAAACGAAATAGCGCGGCATAAGATTTAATTAGTTATTCGCCGCACCTGTCTGGGTTAATATAGACAGCAGTGTAACTGCACATATAACTCCTGTCTTAAATGTTTATGCTGTGAGGGGGGCAATAACCACCATGTGTTTCGACAAAGAAAAAGCAGCAGCCTTTTTTTCCAGCCGTCAAATTTTGCTCCTGAGCGGGCGGGGCTGAGCGGAGCGAGGAGCGCGGAGCTGCCCAAATGAATATGAGCGCGGAGCGGAGCGGGAGCGGTCTGGGAGGGGGTCCACGTGAGGAGCGGTCTGGGAGGGGGTCCACGTGAGCGGATTGCGAATGGGACCAAATACGTCGAGAGCGATGAGCGGAATTCTCGGCCGCTCCGCTCTGCTCACGAACTCTGATCGGCACACATGGCTGACGAACCCTAATGTCGCCACTGAACCTAACCTATCCTTAAAACCCAACACTAAACATAACCTCAGTGGGGGGGGGGGGGGTGCCTTAATCTTAACCCTCCACGGTATGCAAAACCATCACACCCACACACATGCACGCACGCGCGCACGCACGCACGCACGCACGCACGCACGCACGCACGCACGCACGCACGCACGCACGCACGCACGCACGCACGCACGCACGCACGCACGCACGCACGCACGCACACACACACACACACACACACACACACACACACACACACACACACACACCACACACACACACACACACACACACACACACACACACACACACACACACACACAGGGTGGCTGGGTTTGCCCAGTACATGGTGTGTTGTGGTCTAAGAGGTTTGGGAACTTTTTAGACCACAACAACTTTGTCTTGAACCAAGACAAGCAAGTGCTGGGTGGGCGAGAGAGAGAGAGAGAGAGAGAGAGAGAGAGGAGAGAGAGAGAGAGAGAGAGACAGACAGAGAGAGAGACAGAGAGAGAGAGAGACAGACAGACAGACAGACAGACAGACAGACAGACAGACAGACAGACAGACAGACAGACAGACAGACAGACAGACAGACAGACAGACAGACAGACAGGGTGGGGTAACATCTCTAATATTCCGACAGAAAGCCACAATAGCTCAGCTTGAGTCTAGCTACTCTTAAAACCTGCAGCCCCACCCCACCCGAGACATAAGAGGTTCCACAGACCACAGGAATCCGGGGACCCCCGCCCTCATGGACCACCGGAGTCCAACCTGGTCACCATAATCCTGTAGATCAGTGCATGGTTTTCAACCTTTTTGACTCCAGGGACCACCACTTATTCAGCATTTGAGCCACGGACCACCATTGGATTGCATTTTCACACCAAAGACCTAAAATTGAAGAATCCTTTTGGTTTTGTCCACAATTCCAGGCTGGATTTCGCCAACAAAACAGTGTAAACTTCTTAATTAAGTGGTGCTAATTCAGATGATGATTATTTTAACTCTTGAGAGTGTAAAAAATGAGACCAAATGGACCCGCAAGGGTCTGGGGACCATCCAGTTGCAGGTGGTCCTCACCCAGGCTAAATGATGGACAGTCGGTTAACCAGATGTAACTCTTTAGAGGTTTACAGAAGGCGAGTAATAAATGGTGCATTCTAATTCATTTTCAGTGGGACCGGCGTTTTGTGCTCAGAAAACCACCTGCGGAAAAAAAAGCAAAGCTCAATCCAGTGAGCTTTTTAAAACGCCCGGCGCTAATCGACTGGTGATTTTCTTTATGTCGGCACTGCAGAGAGAATCCAGAATCGTCGCGTTTATGCAGGCGTTTATCGTTGCCGTCTGGAAAGACCTTTTGAGAGCGCAAAAATGAAACCAAATGGACCTCTGCGGGCCCCGGTTGCTAACCGTGTCACTAGCATGTGAACAGTAGTAGTGAAATATGGCGGATGATGATGTTTATACAACCCATTTTGTGTCCTGACCCTCGATTCGAGTTCCTGACACCAGATTATACAGTAGTTCCTGACACCAGATTATACAGTAGTTCCTGACACCAGATTATACAGTAGTTCCTGACACCAGATTATACAGTAGTTCCTGACGCCAGATTATACAGTAGTTCCTGACACCAGATTATACAGTAGTTCCTGACACCAGATTATACAGTAGTTCCTGACACCAGATTATACAGTAGTTCCTGACACCAGATTATACAGTAGTTCCTGACACCAGATTATACAGTAGTTTCTGACACCAGATTATATAGTAGTTTCTGACACCAGATTATAGCTGTAGCAAATTTCTATCTTTTGACACTAGATTCTACAGTAGTTTCCGACACTAGATTCTAGTTATTGACACTAAATTATAGTTTCTGATGCTAGGATCTACTTTTTGACACTAGAATCTACTTTCTGACGCTAGAATCGAGTTTTTGACACTAGATTCTATAGTTTCTGACAATAGATTCTAGTTTTTTTTCTGTAAAATCTGTGTTCCTGTGTCAGTGATGCTAACTAATTATCCATATTATCCATATTTGGCTGCAGACCCACATCTGAAAACATGTTGTTCTAGGGGATCCCCCAGAAGCAAAGATTTGAGTTAAAAATGTTTGCTTCCAAAATAATGTATTCAGAGATTTGCAGCACATTTTCACAATTTTTCAAAAATAGCAGAACTACAAGCTCATATCGCGCCACTCGGTGGCGCGATATGAGCTTGTAGGTCTGCTATTTTTCAACAGTTAAAACACCAAAACGCGATCACCAAAACAACTCCAATCCACCAACTGCATCAAAGTGAAATTCATAACAGAATCACAAAACAATCTCTTGACAATCATCGGAAAGTTATAATATGTTGTATATAAGTTGTAAATGTATGTTTCACCAAGACATATGCACTTACAATGAAAAATAGAGGGGAGAATTGGAAGGTTTTCCTGTATATGCTATTGCTTATAGGGAATTCAGATGTTTAGATATAATTTAACTCTTGAGAGCGTAAATGAAACCAAATGGACCTGTAAGGGTCCATTTGGACCTGTAAGGGTCCATTTGGTTCCAATTTACCGCTCTCAAGAGTTACAGATCTATAAGGGTCCAAGTGCTGGGGGGACTGTCATGTGATCTACCTGCATGGTCTGTGAGATCTACTGGTAGATCACCATGTGATCTACCTGCATGGTCTGTGAGATCTACTGGTAGATCACCATGTGATCTACCTGCATGGTCTGTGTGATCTACTGGTAGATCACCATGTGATCTACCTGCATGGTCTGTGTGATCTACTGGTAGATCACCAGTAGATCACCCACTGGTGGAATTGTTGTGATAATGTATAGTCTTTCACTTACATAGTTATTGTTGTTCTTCTCAAATACGTCTTCAGTCCACAGTCTGACCGATTACATTTACAGCCATCTGTAGACGCACACGCACGCGCACACACACACATGATGACATCACATGTTATAATGTGCTGATGCTGAGAGACCAGGGGGCAGATGTAACATTTCCAGCTGTTGTAGTTAGTAGTAGCAGCAGTAGTGTTTCAAATCAGTTTAAATATGAGCACTTTAATCTGAAGTATCTTCAAAAATGTGGGTTATTTTGCATGCCATCATGTTTGGTGGGGCAGTCAGGGCATTTGGGCCCTCAATCAGTCAATACATTGTGGATGTATTGACTGATTGAGTTGTATTGATTGTGGATGTTATTGACTGATTGAGTTGTATTGATTGTGGATGTATTGACTGATTGAGTTGTATTGATTGTGGATGTATTGACTGATTGAGTTGTATTTGATTGTGGATGTATTGACTGACTGAGTTGTATTGATTGTGGATGTATTGACTGATTGAGTTGTATTTGATTGTGGATGTATTGACTGATTGAGTTGTATTGATTGTGGATGTATTGACTGATTGAGTTGTATTGATTGTGGATGTATTGACTGATTGAGTTGTATTGATTGTGGGATTGTATATGACTGATTGAGTTGTATTGATTGTGGATGTATTGACTGATTGAGTTGTATGATTGTGGATGTATTGACTGACTGAGTTGTATT